>WBMV01000130.1:50188-138554 GCA_013396655.1 Campylorhamphus procurvoides
TTTTGAAAAAACCCTTTGAAAAAAAAAAAAAAAAAAAAGTTTTCTGCTCCCCTACGGGTGCAATTATATTCACAGACAGCAGGTGGCAATGTCACTCCTCGGCCAGCCGCGGGCTCTCTCACCGCAGCCTGCCTTCCCGTCGCTAGGCAGAGAACAGTTGTAGTTACCGATGGGCGCCACAGCAGTCTCGATTCAGTTCCCGCAGGATCGATGGGCAGGGGGACCATAGGAGACCCCCTCTCTGTGATGCAGAATAGGTAGGTTCCCGTCCTCGCAGCAGCTCCCGCAGCGGGCCTGGCCCCGCAGCGGCTGGGCAGGAGGGAGGCACAGGCAGGCAGGAGCAGGCAGGAGCAGGCAGAAGGAAGCAGGAGGAGGCAGCAGCCGCAGAAACCCGGTTCTCCCGTCCTCTGCTCGGCAGAAGAAGCGTTGAGCCGGGCAGGACGGCAGAAACAGCAGCAGCTTCCGTACTGGAGTTGGCGTCGTCCGGAAGCTGGGGCTGAAGAAGGAAAAGCAAAATCCCTCCCTCAAATCTCCAGCACTGGGGGGGAGGAAGGGTGAAGCAGGGCCAAAAAAACCGGAAGAACTGCTCTCTCAAAAGCTATAATCCCCACCCCTCAAGCCCGGGAGAGAAGAGTAAAAGGGTCTCAGTCATTAAATAAGAATGCAAATATTCATTTATCCCTTTGTTAGCTACCAAAATGACACTGGCTGTTAGCTCCAACCTCTGGAAGGTATTCCAATGAGATTCTGAATGTATAACATATTATCTCATGCAATATTAAAGGTATAGCTGGCAGAAAATCCCCTTATTTATGAAGTGTGTGCCAGTGTACACCAGTATCATTTAGTCTGGGAGTATCCGTCTGTCTTAGTTTAGAGGAANTCACATGGGATCACTGGGGTAGAAGGATGGGGTAGAACCTTTTTCTGTGGAGTGGTGCGGGCTCCTAGTCCTTTATGCGAGAGAAGAAGCATTGGGCTGGGGGACAGAAAGGGCAGCAGCTTCTCCACCAATGAGTGCCGGAAAATGAACTGCCAACCTAGCATACAGGCAGAAACCTCTTTCCCCTCACCCCCACCTCAGCCATCAAGTTGGAATTTGAGCAATCGGCCACCACTTTGTTAGCTAGTAGTGGGAGAGGCTTGAGCATTAGCTTCAAACTGTGTTGGTAGAAGAAGGAAAATCCATAGCAGATTCTGAAACTATAACACCATCACCTAACAGCTGCCCAAAACAAAAGATTGAGATAGTGAGACTTTTGAGAGGTCAGCTGAAGCAAGAGATGACCCACCTTTGTTGCTTTTCAAATAACTCCTTTCAGACATGAAGATCTGCTGNTGGGGTAGAACCTTTGTCTGTGGAGTGGTGCGGGCTCCTAGTCCTTTATGCGAGAGAAGAAGCATTGGGCTGGGGGACAGAAAGGGCAGCAGCTTCTCCACCAATGAGTGCCGGAAAATGAACTGCCAACCTAGCATACAGGCAGAAACCTCTTTCCCCTCACCCCCACCTCAGCCATCAAGTTGGAATTTGAGCAATCGGCCACCACTTTGTTAGCTAGTAGTGGGAGAGGCTTGAGCATTAGCTTCAAACTGTGTTGGTAGAAGAAGGAAAATCCATAGCAGATTCTGAAACTATAACACCATCACCTAACAGCTGCCCAAAACAAAAGATTGAGATAGTGAGACTTTTGAGAGGTCAGCTGAAGCAAGAGATGACCCACCTTTGTTGCTTTTCAAATAACTCCTTTCAGACATGAAGATCTGCTGGTGTATCAGGAATTCAATTCCCAACAACTGGGCATTGCATTTCAAGGAAGGTTAAAAGGTAGTCTTGGACTGTAAATTTGGTAGTAGCACCATCATGGAGGATGCATATCAGTGAAGCACCCATTAGTTCTGCCGGAAATGACGTATTTCTCACTATCTTACAGGAACCAGGTGACTCAGGTTGTTC
Source organism: Campylorhamphus procurvoides (assembly GCA_013396655.1). NCBI lineage: Eukaryota > Metazoa > Chordata > Aves > Passeriformes > Dendrocolaptidae > Campylorhamphus > Campylorhamphus procurvoides. The sequence goes on from WBMV01000130.1 coordinate 52,143, forward strand.
TCTTCCCTCAAAGCAGAAGATACCACTTGTATGGCTCAGGAGAATTGGACAATGATAAAAACTTATAGGTAAAATCTGAGTAAACTAGTTTGATATTAGTTCAGGTTATTTTCTAAGGATGGTTTTGTGCCCTTATAGACCTTGTTAGGGACCATGTTTCAAATACATCTTTGTACCAACTTCTGAGTATGGAACTTTATATGTCATGTACACATCACATGAAAGCAGAGCAAGGCCTAGAAGGAGGTAACTGAGTAGAGGTACCTTGCTCTGTTAGATTTGTTCTTCCTGGCACTAGCCACAGCTTGTCCTGTCCTGCCTACTGGACCAAAAAGCTTAGAAGAATGCTAGGAGTCCTATACAATAAACCTAGCGGTCATAAATTAAAATAAGGCAGACATTTGAATAGGATAGAATGGCTTTAAGCCAGTGGTTTCTGCAAGCTTCAGTAACCAGGTCACTAACAAAGAGAACTGGGGAGGTCAAAGTGAGGTGGAAGAGGGAGCGACCCCCAGTGAGGCTGAAGAACTGAAACAACCATCCAGTATTAATGCCAAGAGAAAATTCTGGAAAGCTCCGCTCCAAGTAGGCTCTGTCTTCCTGGACTCTGCCTAGAGCCTGCCTATCATTAATATGTATGACTAAATGACCACATGAATATATATCTAGAGATGTTGCAATCATGTGTATAGACTGTATAAATTATCTTGTTTTGAACTGTTGATTTGGTGCTGGTTTGTCCAGCACGAGCTGGCTAGATTCCCAGCACTGCAATAAATACCTTTGCTGCTAAAAGATTGAAATTTCTCTTAGCAGTTTTTCTTATTTTCTAGTTTTTTTGGCATCACACATGATACATATATTTTTAATCAAATTTTACCTAGTATTTCAGAAGGTTTTACCTACCCATGAATACAGTCAGAGAGAACTTAGTATCTCTGAGTTTGGATGCCGTAAAGTTAGGATCCTTTGTGTATCCAAATATTCTGAATACTCAAATATCCTTTGAGCATTCAAATACTGTGGTCACTTTATGAAACCTCAGTCACCTCTGCCACAGAAATACAGAATTAAAACCAGTGCACCGTCTGATCCATTCCCAACTTTGAAGAGTCTTTTGATGTCAACTATTTTAGCTATGAAAAGAATGTTGTGGTTGCCTGCATAGAACTGAAATGTTCATGATGCCTTAGCACCGTGGAAACTACAGGTCTGTTAGTGTGTCCTACTTATAGCAGCCAGGACCAGTTTATCACTGTGTGGGTGTAACCAAAACTGTGATTGTATTCTGTGGGTGTATTCTATACCCTTTATGTAATTTCTGATGAACTATTAATAATGGCACATTATTAATGTGCTCAGGCTACAAGCTGGGGTGTTAAAGAATGCTGCAAGGCATGGGGATGTTTCTGTCTTCACATCAGTGACTCAGCTATGATAACTCCACTCTGGGGGCACATTAGCATCAACACACTCAGCCTGAGGGGTCATTTCTGCTAATGGGTCATTAGGGACTGGCACAACAGGCAATTGCGATGACCTAGACCATTAAAGACTCCAAAAATATCCCATGACTCACATAGTTAAATCACCCATTGTGACCCTGGGAGGAGGTACTGGGCTTTCCCACCTGAACCTGAGCATGCATAATCTTTGGGTTTTGGGTCTTAGGGTACCACTCGACAGATCCAGAGGAGGATCAGAACCTCAACAGGACTGCGACTGCCTCTCTTGACAAGACTTGACCATCATCCTCACTAGCAGGTTTTACTTTCCTTTTACTTTAAACTCCAGAGGACCACGTGGCCCTTGGCACAGGGGCTAACAAACACTGTTCTGTTTGTGCCCCAGGGTGCTGAGTTATACATCTGTTTTTTGTGGGTTAAAACCAGTTTTTCTCTGTGTCATTGCATGTATTGTAATCTTGTTATTAAACTGTAAATCTGAGTTGTAATCTTTCTTGAGTTGGTTTAATTTCTCCCACTGGTTTACCTTTAAACCAGCATGTAGTGCCACTTCAGTGCCTGGTAAAGTTATGGAGAAGATTATTCTGGGAATATTGAAAAACACCTAAAAGACAATGCAGTCATTCATCACAGACAGCACAGCTTCATGGGCGGAAAGTCCTACTTATCAAACCCACCTAGCTGATCAAGGAAAGCCGGTTGATGTAATCTTTTTGGATTTCAGTAAAGCTTTTGATACTGTCTCTCACAGGATCCTTCTGGACAAAATGTCCAGTACACAGCTGGATAAACACATCATGTGGTGAGTGAGCAACTGGCTCACGGTTCAAGCACAGAGGGTAATAGTGAATGGGGTGACATCAGACTGGTGACCTGTCACTAGTGGCGTTCTGCTGGGCTCCATCTTATTTCATTTTTAACACATCTTCAACATCTTCATAAATGATGTGGATACAGAACTGGAAGGTATACTAAGCATATTTGCAGATGACACAAAACTCAGAGATGTTGACTCCCTTGGAGGCAGGGAGGCCCTGCAGAGAGATCTGGACAAATCAGAGGAGTGGGCAATCACCAATCATATGAAGTTCAGCAAGGGGAAGTGCCAGATTCTGCACCTGGGATGGGGCAACCCTGAATGTTCATACATACTGGGAAATGAGATGTTGAAAAGCAGTACTATGGAAAGGGACCTGTGGTTCCTGGTTGATGGCAAGTTGAATATGAGTCAGCAGTGCCCTGGCAGCCAGGAAGGCCAACTGTGTCCTTGGGAGCATCAGGCAAAGCATCACCAGCTGGCTGAGGGAAGGGAATGTCCTGCTCTTCTCTATGCTGGGGCAGCCTCACCTTGAATACTGTGTGCAGTTTTGGGAACCCCAATATAAAAAGACATTAAGATATTAGAGAGTGCGACAAGGAGGGCAACAAAGATGGTGAAGGGCCTTGAGGGGAAAACATATGAGGAGTGGCTGATGGCACTTGGTCTGTTTAACCTGGAGAAGAGGAGTCTTAGAGGAGACCTCATTGCAGTTACAACTTCATCGTGAGGGGAAGAGGAGGGACAGGCACTGATCTGTTCTCTGTAGTGACCAGTGACAGGACCCGAGGGAATGGCCTGAAGTTGTGCCAGGAGAAATTTAGGTTAAATGTTAGAAAAAGATGTTCTTCACAGAGGATATTTGGGCACTGGAACAGGCTCCTCAGGGAAGTGGTCACAGCACCAAGCCTGACAGAGTCCAGGAAACATAGACACACGGTGTTACTGTTGGGGATGGTCCTGTGCAGAGCTATGGGCTGGACTTGATTATCCTTGTGGGTCCCTTCCAACTCAGCATATTCTGTGATTCTGTGATATAACTTGGCTTGTAGATATTGAAAAAGAAAGCTATAGACTTTAATAGGACAAAGAATTCAGTTTTCCCTTCAAATAATTGCAATCTTTTGATTTGTCTGTGGGAGCAAAATCAATGAGGTGAAAAAGATGCTGTCTTGTTAAGTGAAATTTAGATAGAAAGGGGATTTTTGAGGCAGAGTGTAGGACTGCTGTTTTAGTTTTAATTAGCCAAATGATGTTTTCTGATGAAAAAGCCAAGCATATTTTGGGCTGCATCAAAAGAAGTGCAGCCAGCAGCTCAAGGGAGGTGATTCCATCCCTCTACTCCACTCTCATTAGACTGCACCTGAAGTACTGTGTCCAGTTCTGGGGTCCCCAGCGCAGGAAGGACATCAACCTGTTTGAGTGAGTCCAGAAGAAGGGCACCAAGATAATTAGAGGGATGGAGAACCTCTCCTTTGAGGAAAGGCTGAGAGAATTGGATTTTTTTCAGTCTGGGTGATCTAGTTGAGGCCTTCCAGTACCTGAACAGAGCCTACAAGAAAGATGAAGAGAGACTTTTTGCAAGAACATGCAGTGACAGGACAAGGGGGAATGGATTCAAACTAAAAGAGAGTAGGTTTAGGTTAGATATTAGGAAGAAACTCTTTGTTGTGAGAGTGGTGAGGCACTGGAACAGGTTACCCAGAGAAGTTGTGAATGCCTCTTCCCTGGAGGTGTTCAAGGTGTAGAGCTCTGAGCAATCTGGCCTATGGAAGGTATCCCTGCCCATGGCAAGTAGGTTGGAACTTGGTGATCTTTAAGGTCCCTTCCAACCCAAACCATTTTATGGTTCTTCCTAACTAGGGTAACAAACACGTGTCTTCTCTCAAGGTGACTCCTACTGCAAATGAGCTGCCATTTCAAATAAATAGTTAATCACTGTGGAAGTACTTTTTCACATGATAGAAATATCAAAGCAGTGACACTTTATCTGTATTATCACTGGGTATTTGAGTTTGCAGCCACAGAGTTCCACTGAGAAGAGTTACAACTCCAGATTTCTCAATTTAAACAGTCAGAATAGCCACCTGTCACTGAATTAATTACAATTGGTTTTGATGTTTATCAGTCATGGAGCTTGATCTCAAATATGGGAAGCTCACCTGCCACCTTAATCCATCTTTTTCTTCAGTCTTGTGATTGCTATTCAAAGGTTGGAATATTCAAGGGATAGAGGCTTAGATACTCAATGGAAAAAATTAATTTTTAACTGACATTTAGAAAGCTGTTTTGAGGTCAGGAAATCCTAAGGAGAGATGCTCAGGGACATGAGTGATTCTCTGAGTATCTGGGTATACAAAAAAAAAGCAGAGTTCTGAACTTGTATCCTGAGGTATAGCCTTCCAGTCCCACATGATATTGTGGATACAGCAGGTTAGCCAGTCAGTGAAAATGTCTCTTCATAGAACCTTAGCTTTCCTGCAGGGTATGGAAAAAAGAAGTAAAGCATTCACAGCCTTTCTTATCTTTCTGTGTTACCTTAAGAAATAAGCAAATAATTTTCTTGTAGAAAAATGTAATTTACAAAAATATCATTAAGACCTTATTTAAGGCAAGGGAGCTCTGAGTTCATCTTGGGCTGCATTTTTTGACTTTGAGATTTAGCTTCTTAACCTGAATGTTGTAGTCATCATATATTCTTGTCCTCATTCCCTGAAATCATATCAGTTAAACTCCCTGATCTGCTGTATCTGCTTCTAGTAAAGAAATTCAAAATGTAGACAAGAAGGTATGATGCGTCTTTGGCATCCCTCTTTTTTGTTGCAGTGCCTTCAGTGATGACCGAAAATCTCAGTTGTAAACATTAATTTCCTGATGATGACAACAGTTAGGAAAAGACAACTGTATACGCTTTTTCATTCATTTTCTCCTTTATAGTCATCAAACATCCTCTTGTGATACAGTTTCTATAACCTCTATTTTAACAAAGGACCAGCCTTGAAAAGATTGGATGTTATTTAGGTAAAAAACTTAACTAAACCCAACTCATCGCGGTGGTATTGCTTCTATAAATCTGACAGCTACTTGAGCTCAAAGTGAACTGCTTGCTGTACAATAGGTTGTGACCAGGTGGCTCCAACTTCAGCATATAACACTATTTTGTGGCAAGGCCATCCTCTGTTTTAATGTCACAAAGGATACACAAAGAGGTAACATTTGGCAAATTTTCCAAATCATAGAGAGTCTCTTTCCATATTAAATGATGGGACTGCGGAATGAAGGTTCTATATTTTTGCATTTTTGCCTTTTTAAAAAATCTTTTGATATTTGTTTCCTTTTATTTGCTGAGACTCTTAAAAGGGTTTAAATATCATGGAATCTTCTAATTAGAAAGGCAAAAATAGATCTGATAGGAAAGCATTTTTGTAGGCTGTGTGACTCTATCTCGAGACTTGAAATATTGAATAGAAAATGTTTGTACATGATAAATCTTACCTTATGATTAATGAACTTCTTTTACTCACAGTTGTTTAAAATGGGTTATTCTGGAGCACTAATGTGATCAATAGCAGTTTCAGTGATAAATAGTAATTTAGAAATGCCAAAGGTTTTAGTGTTAGATGTTAACAGCAGGATAGGATGCACCTCAGGACAGCTGAATACAAAGACCTCTGTTTATTGAAGAGAGTTCAGGATAAAAAGTTCAGAGCCTGACAAACAGATGCAGGAGCAGAAACAGCTCTTTGACCTCAGAATTATAAGGCTTTGTAACTTTCAAATCCCTCCATCTAACACACTAACCCATAGCACACAGTAAGAGAAAAAAGCAAAATAACATACATAACCAAACAAATTGAATCCTGTCTGTCACAGGTGCATTGATATGACAAGGTTTTGGCATGCAGTGTCAGCATTTTAAATACCAAGAGGCGGTATGTCAGAGGAAAGAAAGCATTCCTATGTTCTGTGCTAGGTGAAGAATTTCACTCTGGTCAGACTAAACAGATGCATTTCTGAAAGAAGTCATTACAAAGACAGTGTAACTTTTGGCTTGCCTGCTTAGTTTCTTGGGTGGCATCTCCAGACTCTTCCATCCTTCAGCTTGCATTGACCTCTTCAAACTCTGCATCTGTCAGAAAAGGAAAGGTGGCCACCTCTTCAGTAGGTGCAAGCACTGCAAAGACTGTGTTCTCTTGCTGTGTATTCTGACTCACAATGTCTCAAGTATAGCCCTTGGTGACTGATGCAGATGGAGATACTGTTTTATATGCCACAGACACAGTATTAGTTTATTGAATTTGCAGTTTAGTTCAAGAGTTAATTTCTTTTTTTCAATTACACCTCTGCAATTCAAATGGAATAATGAGAACCAGTAGCATTTTATAGAAACTGATTTTTAAAATCAGTTTGAGAAAGAAAATGCGTGAAGATTTTATTTTTTTCAAGGCCTTTGCATAGACAGAGGAATAATCTGGTTTTATAGCAATCCTTCAAGAGACTATGCAGTTCTTCTGAAAAATGTGCTCCTTTTGGCAGTCTTGGCTGGGATCTCTAAATGACTGAAAGGAATTGCAGTTTCGTGACTTAGGTGATGACTTTCACAGCTTCGTATCTTATGAAGTATAATACACAGAGCATTTGTCTCTGAAATTGGGTAGGTTTATCAACTCCTGAGGGACTTTTCAGTAGTGCTTTCAGGCTATTATTGTGCTTCAGAGGTCACATAATGCTTTGACATTACCAGTCCAAACTGCCTAAGATGAGCTTTTGAGCTTCCATTTATTGTTGCTTTATAATAGGAAACACAGAGAAAATTTAGTTCCAAAGATTAAGTGGCCTGAAAGTAGTAAGAATTTCCACTTCTGAAAGGGCTGATACATATACATGTTTAACAGTTAAGCCAGTGTGAGGAGCATGACTATAAAACAGAGATTCAATTCAGAGGAATTTACTTAGAGTTTCAAAAGTACCAATATTTAACAGGTGCAGAAAAACAGAACATTAGAAATAAGTAGAAAAGCAGCCAGTTTTCTAGCTACAGTTTAATGATTGCTTCTAATGAGAACCTGGCTTTTAATTTCACAAAAAAAATGTACTTCACTGAAATCTGCCCTCAAAATTAATTTTAAAAGAAAATCTACAATTCCACTTGATTCAGCAAGTATTATCCTGTTTTTGGTTTTTTTTTCAGGTGTCATTTGCACTGCTTTTACTGGTTAATTCGCTCAGCTGTGATTCGCATCCATGTTTTCCTTGTTACCATTTCCTTGTTAGCATTTCAAGTTAGGGACCTTACATGCATTTTAATATTATTAAACATTCCAAATATACTTGCAGGTGCTAACCACAAAAACATTAGTAGAGCCAGAAGTGCCTAAGTAATAAATACATTTTGTCTGCAGCATTTCCTTTATTTCATAGATTTTAGGCCATAAAAATCAATGCAATTTAGAACTTTTGTTACAACAGCCCTATAGAACTGTGTTGTTGGCTAGAACAAGTCTGAAATAGATTATTTTCAGTATATTGCATGAAATTTGGATTATCTCAGAAGCATTGTCAATTTAAATCTGTGCTCATACATTTTGGGATATCAAAGTTTTTGACTATTTTAAGCATATCTGAGGTTGTTTTGGCTTAATAAAAACTTTCCCTCCCTGCCCAGCCCCAAGGAGTGTGTTGTATACAGATAGCACACACAAAAGGTAATAAATATTCCTCCATCATCTAACACCAGATTTCTGTTAAAAAAACATCCTGTTATAATGAACTGTGTCAGCAAAGCCCTACAAAAAACACGTCCTGCTTCTGAAGATTCTCACAAAACAAAACTTCTCAGTCTTACAAACATCCTGCCAGAAAATCCTGTCATTGTACAGAATATCTAATACTTTTTAACATCTGAACAAGGCTACGTGCCAAGGAACCATGCACAATCCTCTTTTGAATGCTATAAAAACTGAAGACAAATTTTGGGGAGTTAGGAGCAAGGAAGGGAGACAAGAGACCGGCTACTCCAGCTGGGAATCACTCCCCAACCTCTTCTCACCTCTTCTCTTCACCACTGCGTGCTGCCTGACTGCCAGGGGAGACCAAGACTGTGGCAGCCTGCAGAGAACTGAGAAGTGAGTGTGCCTAATCCCTCTAACTTTCCATATTTCTGAGGGCCAAGAGGGTCAGCAAGGCCCAGCTCTGCACAGCTCTACAGCGTCCCGGCAGCGTGTTACATTAGCTCCTAAATCGTGCAATCATATTGGATCCCACTGTACTAAGTGCTTTACAGAAGTATGATAGACACCAAAGACTATTTCTAAAGTAAGGAATACCTACATAATTTGGTGAAAGGTTCTGTATATTATTACTGAAACAGTGGAAGCTGAATTTCTTTCATATGGGACATTCCATTGCAATAATTTCCCAGGAAATTAAAATAATTTCTCTTAGATATATTTAACTCGCACTCCTCCCACACTGTCTTTCAGGAATTTCTGAGGATTTTGGGGTGGGAGTCATTAAAACATTGCCAGGGAAACCCTAAGAAGACTTCTTTTTTTAAATGTTAAAAATCAGAATGCTTCATCTTTTCATCCCAAAGTATTGTGAAAACTGATGTGAAGGAATATTGCTCTCTGCTTGTCCTCAGTTTTTGGAGAACATTTAACCAATACTAGTAGGGGAGCAGTAAAAGGAGGAATAGCAATATATATTTAGAGATTATGAAGATGCTTGTGAAACTCTTCAGTCCAATTCTTGTCCCTTTGAAGTAGTTTGGAAACCTGAACTGACCTTGGTAAAGACTGGATTTCACCTTTGACATTTAAATTGCACTGTTCATCACATATAACTACTAGGAATACAGAAAATGCATTATGAAATTAAAATAGCCTTTGCACCAAGGATTCTAGCCCAATTGCAATATTCTCTGGTGACATCTCATCTCTTTTTTGATTTTCCTTTTAATGTCAGTGACCACCTGAAAGACTCCAAGGTGTCAGGTGGTATTTGCATAAATTTTCTCATGATCATAAAAATCATATTCTAAACACTCTCCAGAAAGCTCTGACCTAACTTTCCCCTATCTTTTTTTCTTCACACGATTTATTCTTCTCCTGTAAGTTGGCCTGTATATTGTTCTTTCCTCAATAATTCTTTCTCTAAAATTTTCTCCTGTGTCTCTGTGCATCCCATCAGAGGTTTCCTTACCTGGAAGGAGCTTAGCTGGAAAGTGTGTTTGGGTGGGCAGAAGAAAATACAGCAGCTAGGGGAACATAAAACTTGGAAGTGTTATAGGAGAAGAAGGGATTTGGTACAGCTCAGGTGTGATGGAGAGAGGGGGTGGGGTTTTGGTTGGGGAGGGATAGGGGTTGACTCACTGTTCTTAAAGTTCAGAGGGAATAGTGCAAACTATGTTGCAGCTCAGGAATGTGCAGAAAGGTGCTGGTGAGAACAAGTATGGGGAAAAGTAGGAGGTACATTCATGTCAATTCTTTCACTTTATTTAATGCATCTTGTGTAGCGAAGCTCTACATTCTCTGTGCCAAAAATTCATTGTTTGAAAGTGTGACAAAGGACACTATCTTCAGAGACGGAAAGCTTTTTCCAAGAGCTTCCCATAAAAAAAGGTGCAGGTAGCATCACTTCAAAGCTCTGGCTAGCACTTCATACAATGCTGACCACCACATACTGCTTTCAGTTGCATAAACCCAAGTGTGTGGGAAAAAAGTTCTCTGTTATAGCTAGCTTTTTTATGTTTTCTCGGTGTTTATTTAAAAAATAAAAGTTTTTCTCTGTTGAATTCTACGAGTACATTCATGTTGTTCTGCTTTTGCTGCCTTTCATCATCTGAGGTTTATCTGAAGTTTCTGGGAAAAGGATTTTCAGTGCTTGCCAGAAAAAACCCCCAACCAACCAACCAAAAAAACCCAACAAAACAGAGAGAAGGCATATTTTGCAGAGCAGAGTTTTCTGTGAGATTAGAAAACAAACTGTTTCAGAATTCAAGGCTGAATCTTCAGACAGCACCAACAAATATAAATTATCACAAATTCAGGTCCTCTTTGGCCAACTGGGATGTCCTTTCACATAGTTTCAATAATATTCTTACTTCAAAGAGGTGAACAGTTAAATTTTGAAAGCATTTTCTATCAAGCATTTTCTGTTGCTATATAATTTAGAACCACTTCTAAAAGAGTTTGGATTTCTCAAAAATAGGTTAAATTCCTGCTTTATTTGAATATGCTGACTTTACTAGACTTAATTTTTATCAATATGTCTGTATTGAAAAAAGGCATTGCTTTCTTTTTTTACTTCTAATACTCTCTAGGTAACAGAAAATCAATACTTAGGGAAAATAATTTCATTAGGTTCTCTATACTAACTTTTTTATTACTCCAACAATGCGTAAATAAAGGAAATATAAAGTTTTCTAGACTAGGCTAAAGCTTTACAATCAAAATGTAGCAGTCATTTAAGGCATTTTTCATTATACTTTTAATGTGTAAGTACATGAATGAAAAATTCGTTGGAAACAGGTAATTTGTGAGTATGTACAAGAATTACTAATACATGTAAGAAGTCACTGAAGACTGGATAATCTGAGATCTTTAAATCAAAATGAAAATAAAGATTCTAAATCTTCAAGTTGTACCCTGAAAGTGGATATAGCTCTAGGTAAGTGAAACATGGCCCCAAATATTATTTCATTCTTATGATGACAATAATTCTTTTGTGTCACTCTCAAGTAGGAAAACTGAGATGTGTCATTAGAGCTCAGGACTAGATACTAAAATCTGTCTACATGTGATTTGGATGTTTGAGACCTATTTGTTTTGGATGTTAATTTTTTTTGCCTTGCTACAGGTTCACTAACTTACTGTGGGTGTTTGGCAATGGTTTTATACCTGAAACAAAACTTAGAAACATAAGAACTAGATACTGTTCATATTGCTTGCACAAAGGAAAAATCAAGATGGAGTAATGACATTTGAAGTGCTTTTAGATGACCTTAATTGCAGAAGTTTTAGTCTTCCTATCCAAATTCAGAATTTAATTGAAGCCCTTTTAGTGTTCTTTTCTTTTCTCTTTTTGGTTTTCTTTTTTTACCTGGAAGTCTCATCAGATCCTTCTACCCAGAGCTCATCCTGTCTATTATTACCTTGATCCTCCTCTCTGACCAAAGTTTTACCATCTATGACTTCCAAATATCTTTGTAAGCTATCTTTCAAGTGAGTCTTGCTACTGGTTCTCAAATCTACAGAATGTCTGACAGGACAGCTGCTCTAAGTTTCATGCATGCTCTCTGAAGCTTCCCTGCATATGAAAAAGTGCTGCTTTGTCCTCTAAGGAGACTTATTCTTTCTTTCTTTCTTTTTTTTTTTTTTTCTGAAAGGAGAACAGCATGCAGCAAAGTAACTGACAATTTGAGATATTGGGGTGTTAATCTGAGGTCTGACTGGAGGGTCTGGGAGAAGAAGAGGTTTTTGAAGAAGAAACTCTGAAACACCTGCTGAATATATTGGAAAAGCATTTTAAAGATCAAAAGACTAAGAGAAATTAATTTATATTCTGGTGGGTTGACCATGACTGAACATCAGGTGCTCACCAAAGCCACTCTATCACTCCCCTCCTCAGCTGGACAGGGGAGAGAAAATGTAATGGAAGTCTCCAGGCTTGAGATAAGTACAGAGAGAGATCGCTCTACAATTACCATCATGGACAAAGCAGACTTGACTTGGGGAAATTAGTTTAATTTATTACCAATCATATAATAAGAAATTATACCAAATCTTAAAAACAACTTCTCCACACCTCTCCTTTCTTCCCAGTCTTAACTTTACTTGCAATTTCTCTACCTTCTCCCCCTCAGTGGTACAGGGAGTCACGGCATGGAGGTTGAGGTCAGTTCACCACACATTGTCTCTACTGCTTGCTTCTCCTCAGAAGGAGGATTCCTCACACTATTCCCCTGCTTCAGCACAGGGTCCTCCAGAGGCTGCAGCGGATATCTCATCTACCATGGACTTCCATGGGCTGCAGGGAAAGAGCCTGTCTCACCATGGTCTTCACCATGGGCTGCAGGGGAATCTCTACACTGATCCTGGAGCACCTCCTCCCCTGTACCTCTGCTGCGTTCTGAGAGGGGGGAAGGAAAACGTCCAAGCCAATGTAGGGTGAAGCTAGAACTACTTTAATCATGGAGCATGAGACAGGTATATCTTCCAGGGAGAAGCTTGGAAGGTGGGAGGAGTTAGGGGGAGGAACGTAGCAAGAAGGGGATGGGTTTACAGGTAGTAAAGGGTATACAGACTGGGCTTAGCTGACTTCACATGATGGCAATGGGATTACCATATCAGCCAGACAATAAAAGATTAGGGGAATACACAATCAACAGGAAACCGATAGTTGAGTAACCACCACCCAAAAAACATACGGAGGGATTTCTGTCTAACTAATACAATCAACTACTAACTATACTACAAAACAACTTTTAAAACATGAGCTTCTGAGTTCTGAGGTAGTTTTCAGTTTCTGGTGTTGTTCACTTGCTGGTTAGCTTCATCCACTCTAGGAAGGGGTTAAAATAACTCTGGTTATTTTTATCATCCCTCAGGCAGGGTACCCCCACATACCTCCTCTTTCTGCACTGACCTTGGTGTCTGTGTTTCTCTTACATATTCCCATGCCTCTCTCTGACTTATATTGCATAGGGTTTTTCCCCCCGTTTTTAATTACATTTTTCCACGGGCACTACCACCTTTGCTGATGGGCTTGGCCTTTGCCAGAGGCAGGTCTGCCTTGAAGGTGGCTGGCATTAGCTCTATCAGACATGGGGAAGCTTCTGGCACCTTCTCATAAAATTCACACCTGTAGCCCTCCTGCTACCAAAACTTTGACAAAAAAGACCAGTGAATTCCAGCTTTCCCCTCTATGAGCACATATTTAAAAAGTATCATTAGAATCCACATTTGTGGTCGTTTAGTGCGACAGCGTGGTGGATTCCTCCCCCTTCCTGTTCTCCCCCCGGCCACGTGGTCCCCAAGATGTCCCAGGAAAGAGACACACAGAGACCGCAGGAGGGGAAAGCAGAGAGAGAGTTTATTCACATGGTCAATAGTATTTAAAGGGCTTTAGGGAATTTTGGTTACAACCAATAGAAATTGAGGAATAACAACCAATGGGGAAAGGGTTAACAAAGGACCAATAGGGGGGCGCTTCACATAGTCCTGCCAAGGCGAATTCTTGCATACTAATCTAGGAAGATAAGAGTTTTCTCAAGTGGTCTTGGAAAGAAGAAAGGTGACTCAAGGAATAAAAAGGCAAATAATCCATTTTACAATACAGTAAAAGCCTCAGTTTTTAAGGCATTATGGCTGGTTTCTTCATTTTCTTCAGAGGCCCACTGCCACAGTTTAGTTTTCTTGGTTTTGGTCTAGGTCTTCCCTGGTAATAGGTCATAACTAAGGAGGTATTCCATACCATTCCTTCACGTAATCAGGTGTATATAAAGACAGGAGGAAGGTTTCCTCTCTCTTCCTTTCGTGTGCTTGGAGGACATCAGGTCTCTGTGTTGGCTTAGCACTTGTCTATATGAACTGAGGCCTACCTGAGAAACTGTTGTCCCAGCTGCACAAAGGGGAAGGACCTGCTTTCTCTTAAGAGGAGTTTTGGTGAGAATTTATTGTATTAGTTCCTTTTTGAGCTTTTTCCTGAGTTTATGAGTGTGTGTATCTCTTTTGTTTTGTTTTTACCCATTTTTGTCCCATTTCCCTTTTTCCCCCTTTTCCCTTTTGGAGCTGTTTGGGGTTCTTATTCTGTAGATTCATAGTGTTTGATTGTATATAATTGTAATATATGTGAATATATATACTTTTACTACAATTGTCTCGGTACTTTTTTTCCTTCTCTCTTGGTGGGGGAGGGAATCTTTGTGGCCAGCAGTTGGTTTTGGCAGGGAGCCAACACAAACCTCCACAACATTCATCATACAATATTCACAATCTTCATACCCCATACCAAAATGAAAATAGTGTCATCACACAATCTAGCCCTCAACCCTTCATAATTACAACATTACAAATTCTCCTTAATCATTCTGCCCTTTGCTCTCTAGCAATGTTCTGCATTTTGCCTTTTTGGTCTCCCAATTACAATCCTTATCTTGCCACACTTGGGCACCAAAAAGGACTGTGATGGATGCCCACCAGGCTGCTCTAATCACTCCTCTTGTCAGCAGGACAGAGAGGGCAAAAAATAAGATGGAAAAGAACTCATTGGTCAAGTTGAAATAATTTTTATAAAGCAAAAGCAAAGGACCTGCATGGAAGTGAAGGAAAAAAGATTTACTCTCTCCTTTCCATCAGCAGGCAATATCTAGCTACATCACAGGAAGCAGGGTTTCAGTATGTTAAGTGACTGCTCCAGAAAACATGTCATAATTTGGAATGTGCCTTTCATTTCCTCCTTTCTCTTAGCTTTTCTATCAGAGTAGGCATCATATCATATGGAATATCCTTCTGGTCAGTGTGGGTCAACCGTCTTGTCTATGTCCCTTCCCAAGGTCTTGCTCACCCCAGCCTCCTGGTCAGGGGCAGAATGTTGGAAAGAAGGACTGAAGCTGTGCTAGTGCTGCTCAGCAGTAGCCAAAACACTGGTGTGTTATCAACACCTTTCTAGCTACCAGTGCAAAGCACAGCACTGTGAGGGCTGCTGTGAGGAAAATTAACTCCATTTCATCCAGACCCAGTACAAGTTTCTAGGGAAAGGACTGAGATCAAGGTGAATATATTAATAAACTTTCATTATCTTAATAATTATCTCTCTTAAAACAATAATGTGCATTAAAAGAAGTTCACTGGTCTACTGATTTTTGGGTGTTTGTTTGGTCAACTATTTGTAAAATTCTTTAAACATGGAAAAGTAAACCAGAGGGCAGTTGCACAATGTGCAAAGCTAATGACATGTAATGGAGGTTTAGTTGTCCTAACTTTACACTTTTCAAAGTTAGGTCTGTAGATTCTTTGTCTCTTCAAACAGAAGAGACAAAGGTGCTTCTGAAGGCTGCTTGATCTCATTTTCAGATAAATTACTGCCAATGTAATTTAGAAAAATCAGTCTGACTTCTTTACCTAGTCTCAAGTTCCCTCTATAGTCAATTTGCATGAAACCTGAGAAGTTCATGTTACTGGCAAGCGAGGACAAGCCATGTGCTGCAATGTCCACTGTTTTTCTGAATTCAGAACTGGTCAACTGGTCATCTGAAATGCATCGGTGCTAAAAAATAAAAAAAAAGGGCAGCCAGAGCTGGGGCCTCTGGTTGTATGACAAAACAAAAATTATAAGCTTTGTCAGAGGGTTTAGTGAAGAAGCATGAATTCAGATATACTTACTGCTTTGTATATGTGGAAGTCTACATGCTGCTCTGCTCAACCTGAAGGATATTTGGGGTGATTTTTTACATGGCCTGTTTTCCCCAGTGAGCAGTGTATGGAGTTAAAGAATGTGACTTTTAGAGTTGGGACTTTTGCGATTAGAAGCTAGTATAAAGAAAGTAGTATATTGTCGTCAGCTGTGTTGATTCCCTATGGATCTGCCACAGTCTGAAGGCCAAGGAATTTAAATATCTTCTGAGCACAACCTGAGTTTCATGAGCTTTCAAATGAGTGAAATTGAATGGAGACTATTCCATATGTGGTGAAGGAACAGAAGAATCAGAATGCAAACTCTGTATGCAGAAAAGCTTCCCAGAAGTGATGATTGGGAGTGACATGACTCTTTTTTTCGTTGTTTGGGAGGTTTTTTTGTTTGTTTTTTAGCTAGTTGGTTGGGGTTTTTTTTGCCAGTTGAGTCAGAAACTAAGTCTTTTCTGATAGTATTGCAAATAGTGTGGCCAGCACTACCAGAGCAGGAATCTGTTCTCAGCACTAGTGAGGCTGCACCTCAAATTCTGTGTTCAGTTTTGGGCTTTTTGCTACAAGATGGATGTTGAGGTGTTGAAGCATATCCAGAGAAGGGCAACGGAGTTGGTGAAGGGTCTGGAGCACAAGCCTGACAAGGACCTCTTGAGAGAGTTGGGGTTGATCAGTTTGGAGATAAGAAGGCTCAGGGAAGACTTTATCACTCTCTACAGCTACCTGAAAGGATTTTGCAGTGAGTCTCTTCTCACAAGTAGCAAGTGATAGCAGAAGAGGAAATGCCCTCTAGTTGCACCAGGGGATGTTTAATTTGGATATTAGGAGTAATTGCTTCATGGAAAAGGTTGTCAAGCACTGGAACAGGTGGTGACTGGTGGAGTCATCATATCTCGATGTTTTTCAAAAATGGGCAGATGTGGCCCTTAGGGACATGGTTTAGTCGTGGATTTGGCAGTGTTAGGTTAACAGGTGGACTTGATGATCATAGAGGTCTTTTCCAATCCAAACTGTTCTATAATTGTATGTTGTCTTTCTGAGCAACATTGTGACTTGACAAACAAAAGTCTGCATCACCAAAAACCATAGTCTCTGTTCCACTGAATGTGCTGATGTCCCCCCAAAAATGTGTGCAAAACAGCAAACCAGAATATTTGTACCATTTCCCATCATTAACTTAGCTTCATATAGAATCTGCCTAAACACCGAAGTAGAGATAGGATTAGTTATTAAGTGGTAGAAAAATACTGGCACTGTTTTCTAGACAGATATTACATAACTCATAGTCATGCTTGAGGCCAGAGGGGAAAAGATAAGAAGAGGAGCGACAAAGCCTGACAGTCAAATAGTAGAGTATCTCTACATTCTTTAAAGAGGACAGTGTTTTTTGAAAATGTCAACCACAATGCACAAGCACAGAGATGTGTTTAAGGTTACTTCATATGGGCTTGAAACAGTATACCTTTGTAAAGCTCCATTTGTCACAAAATACAGTAGCTTGTTGGTAGCTATAATGATGTCTGACAGGAAAGTTTTACACTGACACCTCTCCAGACACAGTCTATCAAAAGGTATTTGCTCTGCAACCCCTTATAACAGGTACAAATTTCCTCAAAAGTTTGTTCTCCAGCTGTGACCAGGACTTATGGAGGCAACAAGTCTTGCTTCAACAACTTAAGTAATGATATATTCAGTGTAGGAGACAGCAATTACAGGGGATGTTTACCCAGACCCTAGAACACCTTTCAATGAGAGATTAAGAGTAATCATTAAACTAAGTACTTACTTACTTAAATGGAAAAAATAAAAAAAAGAAGATAATTTTCTGTTTGCCGCTACATCATATAAAGAGATCTATAAATTATTTAATCTACATTTTCTACTGACCAGATAGGAAGAAAAATGGCCAGAAGCTAAGGTAAGACAAGGTTTTTTATGAACATGAGGACGTCTGAAATGCTAACAATACAGACCATAAGAGAGAAGCAAGAAGATGGGCAAATGGCTGCGGAGAGGTCTGAAGGCAAAGGCTGAGCATATTGAGCACCCTTAAAAAGTATCTCTTTTTGTTTGTATTTCTGGTCGGGATTTATATCTCTCTTTTATTTGAAATCATTATATTGAACTATTCATGTAGTCCTTGGACTTCCAAAATAGCATATTTCATTGAGAGTGGGGACAGAAAAGAGGTTAATTGGAGCTTTGCAATGTTGATAATTTGTTATGCCTGTGCTTCCTGATTTTCTGGAGGCTGCAGCTTTTTATTTTAGGCTCATTGATGGTACTTACACCATGGTGTATGTCTCTCTTCAACCTGTGTCAGAAGTGACTATTATGTTAAAACCTTAGACAGCTCCACTCATGCATCTGCTTGCTTGTGAGAATTGATATGCATGCAGGATATGGCTAAGGTTTTAAGGAAAGGTTTATTTTCATAGTCACTGCAATACATCACTGAATGCTCAGCAGTGGGCAGAAAAATCAAAGCAGGAAACCTGTTTTCATGCTTTTATAACATCTTTTGAATGTGCATAACTTCTGAAATCTGTATTCTCCCCTGTATTTTATCGCCTGCCTGACTCTCACCAAGGGCCCCTAGGCATGTCTGTGAGAATCTTACCTCTCCTTGAAGCAGGGATATTATTTCTCTACAGACAGACAGACAGAAAGCATACACAGCACCATTCATGAGAAAGAACTCTTTCCCACACTAGGTCTTCCCCAACCACAGAACTTCCCTAAGCAAACACTCCTCTTTTCCTCCTCAGTAAAATCTTCTGTTTTCTTCTCCTTCATTGCTAATGAAATCCCTGCCTCTTCTGCATCACCTCTCACAGACAGCTGCATTCTGAGAAGTGGGGTGAGTTGACTTTTCTTGTCCTAGGGCATCCAGGTCCATTCCTGTCCCCCTTGCTGGGTGTTTTTCTGCCAGTAGTGCTGTAGACTTTTGTTTCTTCACTGGCTTGATCCTACCTTGTATAAGAGCAACATGTTTGGCGTTCCTCTTTCTGTCACTAGGTGGGTCCTCATTGCTAGAAGAGCTGCTGCTGTGTAAATGGTCTATATACTAATAAAACACTGGGGTTTTTTCCGTACTTTTTTCCTAGGAAACTTGTCCACTTGCATGAATATGGGTAAGAATGTGTAAGGGTTTGGGAATTTAAAAAAAAGCGCCAAAAAGCACAGTGCTTCCTAGGAACATTTTTTTCTATTCCATTGCTGAATTTGTCAGTTCTCACCTGCAAACTGAGATGCAAAATTGCCATGGGGGAATGAAATGTACCTCTTGGCAGAGGTACAGAGTTCCTCTCTCATCAAGAAGGGAAGCAGGTATGACATTAAGTCTGATCTGTAAAGTCATTATCATAGAATGAGAGAATCATTAAGGTTGGAAAAGACCTTCAAGATCATGGAGTCTAACCTTTATAATTAATGATTAATATCCTGTGCATATAGTAAACAGTTTTGTATCTGTAGATTCAGAAATCAGTTTGGGGATAATTTTTCTCTCTAATTTATCAATAGGTCAAGGCTGTGATTCTGTTCTGTGCTCTTTTTTTCTTTCTGCTGGTAAAAGAGTGCATAATAATGGACCCAGACTACTTTCTTGAGTATTTTCAAAAGGCAGTAGTGTCCTTGAGGGGCTGATAAAGGAGCTTTTAGATTGCCCAGCACTGCACTGGAGCAGTGAGGAGATGTGATTAGGATGCTAAATGTTTTGTCCATTGAGATTTACTGCTAGGTAGAACTTCTGCACATTAGAGCCACTAGGAAGGCTGACTAGACAAAAGTACTAGGGAACCATGTATTTTCCTTGCAGTATCTCACTGTTGAATCTTTAATGTATCTTTTCTATCCAGGCACTCTTGGCCAAAATGGGTGATTTTGTTCCTCCCTTTTTCAGCCTAGTCCAGCACCAGCAATACAGCTAGAATAGTGACTATGAAAACCAAATCCAGAGATAATCAAGGTGATGTGATGACTTCATAGCCAAGGCAAAACTGAAAATCATGCACAAAAGATTGAACCTGTAGGAGTAAATATTTACAATAACATTAATACTTCTTGTCATTGTCTCTCCCTAGCCTGCTAATGCTTCTGAATTGATAGCAGGAATTATTAAAATATAAAGTGTTGAAGAAATATTCTGGTGTGATTCACTTGTGGTTGAACCACAGGTTCTAGGCAAAAGTAGATGTGGCACAGAATGGTAATTGGCCTGAATTGCTTGGTATAATGGGAGGCTGGTGTATTTCACAGGGAAAGACACCCTGAAATAGTTTGTAATGAAAAAACAGAGAGATTATTATTAAGCTGTTTTCTGTTGCCTTTCTCTGTTTGGCTGGTCCTGGATGCAATAAAAAAGAAGACAAAAATCCTTCCGCCCTTCAGAGCTTCCAATTCCCCTGTATTATAGCTCTGAACACCTTGTGTCCTTTTGACTAATTGTTTCTTGTAGACAAAACTGCAGATATGCTGCTTTAAAATCTCCCTTTCTACCAATCTTTCTCTCACTTGTTGCTATGTGCTGTTCCAGGGCACTGCTGCTCTGACCCTCTATCCTGTCCCCAAGGGCAGCTTTGTGCCTGCTAACTGCAAAACACTGCTTTGGACTCTGCCTGTGGTTCCAGGGCCCTGCTTGTCTCAACCTTCCCTGCCTGCAGAGTTCTCCTCACCATTTAGATGTACCATTTAGTTTTCTTTTGTCAGATCCTATGAAGTGTGATTTCGGCTATAGATGTTCATACAGGACAAAGAGGGAACCAAAAATACAGCAGCATGGTTGAGTGCCTGTTACCTCTGTCTGTCCTTGAATGTATTAAATTGACTGTCGTGAGTTGTGTGCTGTTTTCTTGCGGTTCTTGGCTCTCTATAGCACACATCTGTATACAACCTAGCTGGACGAGCTTTTTAATCACATATAGCCTATTTCCCTTTCCAGCAGCTAATCATCTTGATGTGATAGGGGTCTTGAAGTGGCACATTTGTTGATATGCATGGATTCAGCATGCATCTTCAGCAGACAGGTAAGCCCCAATCTTTTGTCTTCATCTTTGCCAAGTAGCTAAAAAGCAGCCAGACTTTTGCAGATATCTTATGGTTAGTCTTGTCCTATTATTAATGTCTTTTTAGACATCTATTGTATTTATCTTTTAAAATAGGATGAAAAAACTCCGACAGGAACATGATAGATCATTGAAAGAATGAAAATGATGGCTATAGAGATATTACGTAGCTTCTTAAATATAAATAAGAAACTAGTGTCTTCATACAAGTGCATTTGAGATATTAATCAGCCTTCCTTTCTTATGAAAGTCAATGCAATCTGAGAGACTGCAAAATCTTTAAGAAAATAAGGAATGTTTTTGTGATTGCTGCATTTGCTGTAAACCAACAGGCGTCATTTCATGCTAATATCTTGAAAATAAGGAATGTTTTTTGTGATTGCTGCATTTGCTGTAAACCAACAGGCATCATTTCATGCTAATATCTTGATGCAACATCATTTCAAATAATGTGACCAAATTCTGTTATATTATTGTATTTCACGAGACCATGTGCAGAAAAAGAAAGGTGAATTAAAACCAAAAATTTTCCTTGAATCGCTTTTTCTGTTCCGTCAGTTAAAATCATAACAATTTGTCATTTACAAATTAAAATACTTGTTTTTCCATAAAAATACATGTTTAGATTCATGAAGTCTACTGTTGAGAAGTGTACGTATGAATGATTGTCAAAGTTGATCAAAATGTGGGGACTCTAGCTAGAGACAGCAAAACACTGACCTACTATAAATTCTGTAAGTACTCTAAATGAGTGCTAGATTTTGATAAATAAAAAATTCAAAGTAGCATTAATTTTAATGTTATTTTAAGAAAAATTCTTAACATGGAAAAATGAGATGTATGTGTTTCATGAGAAGTTAATAAGTTTAATTAGCATGCTTAACTACATATGCATTATTTATAAAAGCATGCAACTACCTGTCCATTTAGCATGGACTTCAGTGCTTTGAATTTGTCTCTAGTCTGTTTGCTTCAATCTGCTACTGCATTCTCTCAGAGTAAATCCTATATTCATAACCTCAGCTTGGCCTACCAAACAAAAAAAATCAGTACAGAAATCCTTTTCTTTAGGTTTTACAGAAAAAAAAGACTCTTTTTCATTGTATTGAGAACTCAAAACAAAGGATATTCATAACACATTTATTTTTAGAGGCTTTCATTTTTAATTTAAAGAGAGAACAAAGTAAATTGTGAAATGACTTAGAAATCAATATAGTTCCCAAAGTCACCTGCTTCTTGCAAAGGCCAGTAGGTCAGACTGGCTGCCTGTGTGCACCACCAGGTGCTTTCTGCATGCAGCCTAGATGGGCTTTTGAGTGTGGGTGGACTCTGAAGAAAGGCTGAGAGAACTGAGTTTGTTTGGGCTGGAAAGTAAAAGGTTTTGGGGTGACCTAATTGCAGCCCTTCCATACCTGAAGGAAACCTACAAGAGAGATGGAGAGAGACTATTTACAAGAGCATGTAGGGGCAGAACAAGGGGCCATGGTTTCAAACTAAAAGAGAGTGGATTTAGATTAGATATTAGGAAGAAATTCTTTACTATGAGGGTGATGATGCACTGGAACACGTTGCCCAGTGAAGTTGTGGATGCCCCATCCCTGGAAATATTCAAGACCAGGTTGGACAGGGCCCTAAGCAACTTGTTCTAGTGGAAAGTGACCCTGACCATGGTAGGGGGATTGGAATGAGATGATCCTTAAGTTTCCTTCCAGCCCAGGCCATTTTATGATTCTATGGATCCTGGGTACTAACATCTCTTTTTTCAAAAATCCTGAACTTTCTGTTTTGCTTCATCTGTCCCTTCAGCACAGAATCACATGCTGTCTTGTCCTAGTGGAAGGTCAGGATCTAATAGTGATTTCTGGGAAATGTTTTTGTCCATGACTCTAAGAGCACTGTTTGTGTTTCTCTCAGTTTATTCCAATGAAAAGAGCTTAATGCCATCTCATTCTGTGGTCCTTCTATGCACTTATGTTGCTTCATAGGCTTTTGTTTCCCACAGCACAAACCAAATTTCTTATTGATTGGGTTTGATATTGAGGAAAAATTACTCACAGGGTGTCTTTGTTGCTCTTTCATCATAGTTTCCTATAATTTACTTTGAAATAAACACTTAAAGGGTTGTTTTCTATGTCTGCATTAACAAGCTTCTAAAATTAAATATATATAAAAACTTTCTAACAGCATATTTTATTCTCCACCTTACTCATTTTATAGGCTTATGATTACTCATCATCGCTAAATAGGATGAACCCAGCTGCTTAATATACAAAGTAATGGAACAGTTCTTTCTCCTGTGCAGCACACAAAAGGCAAACAAATATTTTCTATTGTGTCTTTTTAAATTTCCACCTAGGGGATTTTATGAAGTGAAATTTCACAGATGGACAAGGGGAGAAGAAACTAGGGCAGGACCTAGACAATAAAATACCGATTCAGCTTGTTGCCTTGCAAGCTTCTCCCAATCATTTTGTTACTCCAGTGGCCCTTGGCCCTTGTGGGTCATCTTACTAAGAGCAGGAAGAGTTACTGTTAGAAAGGACATATGTGACAAATGGAACAAAATGGCAGAAAATATTTTCTTATTTTTGGTTAAGCCACCATGACCTATTTAATTTGGGATAGGAAATAAGGAATTAATTTGTATGTCAGACAAGATAGTGGAAGCTTTGAAAGTTTTTTGAAGAAATTTGTCATTGCAAAGTCAAACTGTCATTGACTTCAGTGAGAGAGGCAATTGTGAGATTATGCAATTGAAAGGGAGAAAAAAGAGTAATGTAAGAAATTTGCCAGTTGTGTTTTATCATAAGTTCTTATTTTCTTCTCCAATTTTGAACTTTGAGAAGATGATGTCTTACTCTTCTGTACATACATCTGCTTGGCTTAAAAATACTTCCTGTGGCATACAACAAATTGATTTTATATTTATTTTGGATCATTTTATTTTGTGCTTTTTTATTATTTATTCACTCAGGTTGCTCATTTCAGGAACTCCCTTCTGACTTTCCACCCCACACAAACATGACAACATTATTAGTTAAAAAATACTCAAATCACATTCTTTTTTGATTGTTTCCAGTTTTCAGATTTCAGTTCTCAAAATTTTACATTTCTTACTTTATTTGAACATTTCCAAAATGTTTCTGTTCCTATGCACAATTTCATGATGAGTAACTTGTTTGCCTGAACTAAGTCACAATTCCTAACATTTTTTGTCATGCTGGAGCTCTTCAATGAAGAAGCAAATCATAGCTCTGATGAACTTTCAGCCTTCATTTGTGCTGCTGGAACTGCCAAGAGAGTTCTGTCACTTGATAAGGCTTGGTATGATGATTTTGTCACTCTCAGTACTTCAGTGCATGTCTCTTTCAGAGATGAGGTTCACATAAAATCGAGAGTGGTCCCATTACTGTCAACGCCCTCCTTTCTCTCAGCCAGGCATGTATCTTTCTCTGCAGACTTAACATCTCTTAGCTTGATTGTTTTTTACTTCTGGCTGAACCAATTCTACTTGGCTTCATGTTAATTGAAACTCCACACAGAGTTTGCACTCTTTTAACAGCATTTCTGTCTCCAGCCTAGGTACTTATTCAAGTGCCACTTTCTAGCAGCCTTTTCACCTGATCTTTTAGCTGGCCATGGTAAGAACTAAGCAAACGACAGGATGGTACATTCTACATAAAGGTCATAAAAGTCATAAATGTTCAGCTATTTGTATTGGTAAAACTTTGTTGTTATTTAGTTAATATCCGTACAACTGATCTCCTGCCAAAGGCACCTCACTCTGTAAGGAGATGTGTCTGTTTGATGGGAATTGCTACAGCTTGTCATAAATTGAAGGGTATTTTTTCAGAAGAATCAAGCTCCATGTTTTTTTAAAAACAAAGGCCAGTGGCTACCAGCAACACCTACTTTCTTAGCTTGCACAGGCATTGCAGTTTCAGGTATTGTATGTTTCTGTAGTGAGCCTTTAAATGCCAGCTACAGCATGTGACAATAAAATACATTTCCCTTTGCCATCAGTCCCTGTGCGAGGATATAGGAATCCAGCTTTATTCACTCTAGAAATTGTTCTGCTGTTGAAACCACTATTACCCTGTATTTCTTCTCTGAACAGTACGTTCTGGTTTCCTTTTGTTCTGAATTTGTTTCCCTGTTCTCAGATGTTATTTTTTTAACATAATGTGTTTCCAACAACACTAGTCTTCCTTGTTCTTTGATACTTGGATCCTTTATGAAACACTGGTTGATGCAGCAGTACTTTGCCATGAGATTTCAACATTTTACTTCATTTTTAACCTTTGCAGGAGCCTTATAGCCCTAATAGACTGACAAATCCTATCTCCACGCCAGCACTGTGACTTTGCCATTTGATGTATGATAGATAGAGCACTCATGGACTGTAGTTTGTATTAATTTACTGGGATAAGAGTTCCCAAGACAATGAGTAATTTTTGATTAATACTGTGCTTGTTTCCACTACTATTTCTGTGCAAAATTTCAGCTCATTCTAAAGAAGTGTCTCTGTAAAGGCCTGTTCATTGTGATACTCTGGGCTGATTGAAACATCTCTATAGAAGAAAAAGGCGAGGTTTATCCCTGTCAGATTTGAGGAACTTCTTTGCAGGCTTATATTGTTTTGTACTCAAGAGTTTATTACAGTCTCAGTACTGTAATAAAGTGCAATAGAAATATCATTTTATAAATAAACCCAAAGCTTGTTGCACAATGCAATTGAACATACCCGGAACTGAATCACATATGATTACATTGTATTGAGCTGACACTTGGAAATGTGAAATGAAATTTGGAAAGAGTTATCTTGAGTCACTTACCCACCTACTTGAATTTAATTTACATCCTGTGCCAGGGTGACTGAGAAAGTGAATTGAATGTGCGCTGATTAGGAATCTAGAAAATGTCTTACCTCCAAATATCTTCTGTACTGTGAATGGACAAACCAGGGAGTTATTTATAAATGAGTACACCTTTTCTTACTTCCTTTCAGCCTATAAGATAGCTTTTAAAATACAGAGCATTAAAAAATAAAAAATACCCATGCCTTTTTTTAATTGCATAAGCTTCAGTTAAGGCTAAGCAAGTAAGAATAAAAAATTTCAGGTGTTTTGGGAATCAGGAAGGGGAGGGGAGAGAAACATGGCATGCCCTGCCAAGATTCATCTTTTTGGTTGTCTTCAGGGTGACAAATATCAAGTGTCTACTTTTTCTTCTCTTCTACTCTTTCCCCCACGGTATACAAGTACAGCAGATTCCTTATGGATCCTGACAACCCAAAGCAGGTTTTGTTTTCTTGCTTATTTTTTTGACTGTGTGGTCTTTCAATAGATCCACTGGTTTCCAATGACTCCCCCTTCATTTCTTAGCCCTAAGAACATTATAATTTTGGGGGTTTGGTTGTATAAATGCCAAAAAGTGGCAACCATTTTTCATTGATTCTGTTTTGCAACTCAGTGCTAGTAACTACAGGTTTTGGTTTGCTTATATGTATGGCAACATGGCATGATTTAATACAGTCTGGACTTTGACTTTTTTTTTGTCAGGGTAGCTGAGATGATGTATCTATGACTCATGTCAACAAAACTGTGGTTGATGGATGCATGTTGCAGCGTTGGGTCTGTTTTATACATATAGAATGCATTTGATGTGGATGGTCTCCAGATTAGCAGCATTTGTGAACAAGACTATCTTGCAAGGATGTTACTACCTTTTCACTCTCTATTAAAATGAGCTCTGAGCAGTAAGTATACCTATCTACTTCTTTGTTTAGGTTTTACCTTAAAAATAAGTTAATAATTTTAGGAATGGATTTAGGAGAAGTTCCTCAACTCTCTTCCAAATCTGACGAGAACATACCTGTGTATTGGATGTCTTTTCCAAAATCTTCTGTTTTGGGGATTTACTTTGTAGATTTTTTTCATTCATCTTCAGGAGTTCCTCTTCTTTCCAAATATGCTTTCATATGGCTGCTACCTAGTCTCAGCCATTCTACAAAGAATGTAACAATGTGACAGCTGTTGCTGACTGCTCAGTTTCTGAAACTACAACCCTTAAGTACTGTCATGCATATTGGGTTTTTCATAAGAAAAAAAATTTAAAAAATGCTGATATTTCTTATCAGTGGCTGAAAGGAAAATAAAATGTTACTGAGCATGCACTGACATTTGAAGTCCAGAGAGATCACGTATTCTTGGCATCTCTTCTTTGTATGTCCTGAAGTTCATTTCTGCCCTCCTGCCACTGGGATTGTTGGTATATTTCCCCCATTTCCTTATCTCTGGAGACATGACTTCCTTGTCCTTGCTAGACCTCTTCTATCTCGGGCAATGTTCGTCTCAGTAGAGTTGTTCTATCAAGGACTGACCCACCTGGAGCTGTGCTGAAGTCATCTGCATGTTCTAGATCTCCCCATTATTGTTAAGGGTAAATGATCATTCAGCTTTCAGTAGGTGAATATAAGCCTACTCTAATCACCCTGAATTTGTTTTCACAGGTAGACCCTGAGAGGTCCGGAGGACCATTTTAGGGTAGGAGAGGGCTAAAGTAAAGTAGAAGAGGACTAGAATGGAGCAACGTAACTTCTGTGTTTGGAGTTAGTATAGAGATGGCTTAAAATTATTCAAAAGAAGATGCATGTGTAGATTTGTCAGACTTTTTATTTTTTTTTAATTCTTAGTGCTACTAATAGTTCCTCATCTAGTCAGAATATAGATGTGATCAGAGAGTATGAACTCCAAACCATTTTTTTTACAGATATCAAGGGAATAGACAGAAAATGGAGTCTTCATTTCTGTTTAATAGAGAAAATATCAATTAGTTGTCTTTTAAGGCCATGACCTAAAGGGTACATACTGTTCAGGTCAAAAGTGGTGAACAAGGGATGTGCTGATGCCAAAGAAGTATGGTCAATATGTGAAAGTACTAAGGTACTGATTAGGAAAGAGTAGACTGGGCTGAAAATAAGTTCAGATCATCAGTACACAAAGAGAAGTTTGGATGTTTCTGAATTAAACCTCTTTACAAGTTGTAAAGACCTTGGCTAGAAGCACCTGAGTTGGAAAATACTTGGGTGTATGGCCTTCATGACAAAATGGCCAACTAGCACACACATGCAAAATGCCAGTATAGTCCTAAAATATGTGAAAATTAGATTTATAACAGGAAAGGGGTTACTGACATCATCATGAAAAGTTCTGCTATTACCTTATTTGTATATAACACTTCTCTTCCACTATGAGAAGGGTTTTTAGAACTGTCAGAGGAGTTATAAGCCCATTTTTTTAGGGGAAGCTAGGATGCTTTGGTTTAGCTAACACAATGAGGGCTGAGAGGGGATATGATTGTGGTCCATAAATGAGATTAAACATCAGGTTTTAGCTAAACTGAAAAACAATGTCACCACAGGAACAAATGGCTATAGAAAGGCCATTGATAGATTAAGACTGGAAAACAGAAGAATCATGGTTTAAACAGCCTATTCGAAGGAGGCAAAAACAAACAACCCCCAGCAGCCCCCCAAAACCAAACCAAACCAAAACGCAAAACCAAACCAACCAAACAAAAACCCAAACAAAAACAAAACAAACAAAAAAACCCTCAAAAAACGCCACAGTTAAATTCACAATATAACTCGCTTCTTGCTTAACTGATGAAAAGGTGCACATAAACCAGTGCAAAGATGTTGCAGGAAATCATTCAGTGACTCAGGACTCCTTTTTCCCTCTGATAGGTTTATTAACTGAAATATTCTGTTGATGAATGCAACCATATGAATTAAAGTGAACCACAAAATCTCTTAAGAAATAAAATCCTTATCAAAGCTTGTGGAAGGTAAATATGAAAAAATCTCAGTTTTCTAACAAAAGAATGCACTTAAGAGAAATTATCAAATAGTGGTTCAGACTTATGAAGGCATTGTTGGGTCTTACTAATTGATATTTTTAACTGTTTGGTGTGGCAAATAAAGGGACACTCAGAGCAATGTACTCTGAAAATATAAGATTAAATTTAGAATTATTACATTAGTTTCCACTTAACTGTAAGAGGAACCTTGAATATCAAGTTCCTACTGAAAAAATTGGTGGGATGGTAATGGTAATAAATTATGAAGCAGTGAAAATGTACATGAGACTACCCATTGCTCACATCTACTTGTTGTTTCTTGTTTTTTGGGGGGGTTTGTTTTTTGTTGGTTTTGGGTTGGTTGGTTGGTTTTTAAACGGGGATTCTATTTCAACATATAATATTTTTAAAATCTCAAGCTTTCTTTATGTTAGCTGAAATCATCATGGAAGAAATTCCACCTTCACTTTTCAGCCACAGTGTAGAATCCTGGAGAACTCTACAGCTGTGAGTTGAGACTTTTATAGCAAATGTCACTCAGAAAAGCTTAATTCCAGAAAGCCTCAGTAAGTCAAACAGATTCACAGTGATTTAGTAAAATTATTTGTTTCCTGTGGTCTTCTTTATATGTTATTTATGTATTTAGCTCTTGCCTCTGTTAAAGGGTTTAACATTGATAGCACTCCAGTGCATGACTAGGCCATCTTTAGTGCACCTTTCCTGTTTTTACAAAGGTCTGTATGTCATGTTTATGATGACATATAAAGTTTTTGAATGCTGTCATTTCTTACAGCGGTATTTTTAATTTAGCACACTTTCCATGCTCTAGAAACTCTCATTCCGAACAACATCTCAAATGTTGTATTGGAGTAGCCTCTCTTTTCTGTCTGCTCTCACTTCACACCCATCCAATTGTTAATGCTAACAGTTCTGTTTTGTTATTTAATCCTTTTTCTTCTTGCCACATGTTTCTTTTTTTTTTCAAATTCCTGAGTTTAATTATTTTACAATTTCAATACACTTTTTTCCTCTCTGACTGCTTGCCCACCACAAAAGAAGTTCTTTTGATGTTTCAAATTTATTTTTGCAGACTCTCGTACTGTTAGAATGAAGCTAATACTTGAAGAGAAGGTCTCAGTCACAAAATGCTAATTTGAATAAAGCATAGTAATCCTTAGGAACTACTGGTTTATTAAATTCTGCATAAAAAATCAGAATATTTTGAAAGCTAGAAATGCTGTTTCAGAAAAAAAAACAGAAGTGTCTTAGGGCTTTGTTTATTAAATGAGACTTAGTTATTTGCCTGAATGGACAGATCACATTTTTCAGTAATGAAAGTGCCGATATATTTCCCTCTTTGAAAGTGTCATAAAATCTATTATTTTTTGATGCTTTAGCTTAAAGCAGAACATAACTGTGAAAATCTTCATAAGGCTGGAGGCAGGTTTGTACTTCATCAGGGAATTATCTTGGTATATTTCTCTACCAATATGTTGTCCTGGTTCTGGCCAGGACAGGGTTAAATTTTGCAGTAGCCAGGGCCTGACATGGCTAGGACCTGTAGTTGATGACACCTCCTGTCATTGCCGGGAGTGGGGGAAAGGGCGTCTCTTCTGGGAGAGGAGAGGTCTCTTCCATTTGAATAAGAGTGGCAGAGGGAGCAGTTGGACAATGCATGAATGGTTTGTCTGTCTTGTACACTTTTGTTATTATTGCTGTTGTTGTTATTGTTTGTTTTCTTTTCTCATTGCTGTTTCCAGCAAATTGTTCTTACCTCAACCTGTGATTTTCACATTTTGTGCCTTCAGTTCTTATCTCCATCCCACCACAGGGTAAAGGGGAAAGGATGGGGAGAGAGCAACAAGCACATGGTTTGAAGAGTCTCAGCAGGAGAACTAAACTGGGGAGTACCATCCTTAAACCAGGACCTGTGTTCAGCAAACAGTGTGAGTAATTGTGTTCTGTTTTCTCTATCATCCTTGTTGCTCCAGGAAACCAATTTATTTATATAAGTGGATTTCAGTGGATTTATTTGTTGTCTGACTTTTTCTTTTTTTTTTCTGTATGTTTCCCCTTGTCTTTGCAATTCTGAAGATGCAAATAGATGACTTATTCTTTCTTCCTATTTTGCAAATGAATGGTGGGGGAGGGGTGTTGATTTCATTATTCCTCATCTATCTTTGGATGTCTGGACCAGCTTAAAATATCTTCAATTATCACTAGTCTGCAATTAGACTTGGCAGCTCTACTGCTTTACAAAAGGCGGAGTTCCCTCCCTAATGTTTAACTTCAGCATTCCCTGCAGGACCTTCACTTCATGGTTTTGTTCTGCCTTCAGTGACTAATTGCAGTGGTCATAATCTGTATCTAAGCAGCTCTTTGATATACTTCTACACTAAAAACATATTTGTCTTTTCTGTAGAATGAGTGTTCC
Source organism: Campylorhamphus procurvoides (assembly GCA_013396655.1). NCBI lineage: Eukaryota > Metazoa > Chordata > Aves > Passeriformes > Dendrocolaptidae > Campylorhamphus > Campylorhamphus procurvoides. Next base: position 83,192 of record WBMV01000130.1, read on the forward strand.
TAGTTTTATCAACCTTTGATCACATTTAATTCAATTTTCTGCCTTCTTTTTATTTATGTGCAAACATGAAGTTGGACCATGGAATACATGCTAAAATAATTCCAGTTGCAAGAGCTATTTAAATACCTAGAATTTCCACCCCAAAAGTATTTTTGACATCTTCAAAGACTCTTATTTTCCCCCAAATGGAGATGGAAGAAATTAAAATACTGAACGAATGGCTGGAATGGAAAATTCTGGAAAACATATGATTCAAAGTGTGAAAAACTGATTCTGAAATGTCTGATCTGAATTTACTGAGTTAAGAGGATACTCTCCTTTGTTCCCAGATTTGACAGAATGTACCTTAATTGTCCAAAATGGGTTCTACATGCCCACATTAATATAGGCAGTAATTCAGGTACTTTAGGCCAATTTCCCATTTCTGTTAGCCAGACTACATCACTTGCATCGACTGAAAACTTTTGCTAAGCTGTAATAACACAATAATATTGAAAAGATATTGTGAGACAAGAATATCAAGTTGTAGATAGCTCTGTCTTTGCTTCACCACAAGCAGGACCAGCAATAACAAACATCCTACTGGGCATTAAACCTTGCTCTCCTAGCTTCCTGACTGACAAAATAACAATGCATCTGAGCTGACCCACATCATTAAGGAAAATGATTCATACAACATGTCTGGGTGAAAACCAGCCTGAGGCTGGAATAAAGTGGTGAGGATGTTTCCTCCCTGGCTGAGCTCTAGCTGAAGTAGGATGTGTGGCTGTCTCCTCACTGCTTTCTTCTTCTCATTAGAAAATGTAACTGAGCACCTGTAAAAGTCTTTGTGTGATGTATTCAATTTCTTGAGGAGAAAAGTTCAGATACCTGCCTAAAGAAGGTAGTTTCTGATAGCTAGGATGTCCTCATTTTCATAATTCATAAAGATTCAGGTATCTACATGAAAAAAAACCCCCAATAAAAAGGCTATGTAGATATTAATCTAAAGACAATTTGTTTCTTTAGTTTTCTTCATATTACTGAAATCAATTCAGCCATGAATGAAAAAATTACAGATATTATCACATGAATCATAGCTACATATGAACATATAGTTTCACATAACCTTAGCTAATGGAAACCTTGCTCTGATTTTGTGGCAGATTATTTGAAAGTATTTTTACTTTGCTTTTCTTCACAGAGAAAGAAACCCTTTAATACTGTGTCACAGGAATTTTTAATCTACATTAATTTTATGATGAATTTAAAAGGATATTTATGTCCTCACCTAACCTTTGTTATATCACCAATGTTAAAAGTCCAGAATAATACAAGTAATAAATTTTCCTTCATTGCCACTAACTGGAGGGTATATATGGTTTCTTCTAAATAAGATAGGTACTCTTGCCAGGTCCATATCACTCTGAGTATTTGTATAAACTTGCAAGGGCTTACTGTTAATTTAACCTGAGTGTGGAACTCAGGAGTCTGGGAAGACTAATCACCATCTGACTCCTTTGTTTTGCATTAATGCATGGAATGTTTATATCTAAATGCTTACTTGATTATCTCCTCTGTCCCTTTGATTCTACAGATAGGCAGTTACTATCAAAGGACAGGCTGGAACTAGCTGTAGTTGCAAAAGCCTCAGCATGTTTCTGACAGATGCAAGTGCCATCTTGTGTTATAGAGAAAGTTTTATATCCTCTGAGCTGATTGTTAAGAGCCAAGTCGCAGGAACTTGCTCTTAGTTTGCTATGTACTTCCATAACTGGACCATACAACTAGAAATAAAATCAGTGAAGTCTGAGCTGTCTGGTTTGTGGGGTTTTTCACACTAAATGTAATATGCTGTTAGTAGAAAATTTTGCTGCACTCAAACTCACGCAAAGCAACATTAGCTTGAGACAGAGAAAAATGCAGATATCCGGGTAGAGAACATGGAGAGAAGAACACTTGACATAGATAAACTTCTCCATTCTTGTTGAGTCCTTTGGTGTACTTGCTCTATAGTTTGTGTGTAACCAAGTATGTAACCTATAAGTAATTTATCTTAAGCCCTGTGCAGTCAAGTTAATCTTGCGGAAAGCGCATGGGCAGAGGGGGCAGATATCTGAGGAAGAGGACGAGCCTTCAGCCCAAAGACCACCAGAAGGCAAAGAACAACCACCTAGCAACAGGCGGACGCAAGCACAGAGGCATCACGACCAGTTGCGAAATCCGGAAGAAGAACTGTATAAAAGGCCCAGACAGGGCTCAGTTAGTTGCGGTCTGTTGGTGGGGCAGGAGACCCCAAGCCGCCCAGCGCTGCTTTTGCTCACTAATAAATATTGATAACTGCATATTGGCCTCCACAGTTTATTACACTAAAGAAGCAATAGGTTCTGCCCTCCTGAGCATTTTGGGTTCTAAACTGTAATTTAATTGCTTTTGAGCTCAGGGAAAGAGCTTTTTTAGTTAAATGGCTTCCAAAAAAGGCACACCATCCGATGTGAAAATACCAAGAGATGCCGGATCTGCTGCTGCCCTTATTACACTGTTTGATTAGTCATTCAGGCATATTAGTTATCACCTTCACTTAAAATTCACTTTAATAATTGCTATTGAAATTCATTTATTCCTTGTATTTCTTCTCCACTAGACTGAAGAACTCTGTAAAATTTTTGGTATTCTAAATTCTTTTGCACTTTCTTACCATAGAATTAGATACTGAATACTTAGAATTACTTTGTTTTCTCTTTGATAAACTTTAGGAGAACAATCTATTAAGATTTCTCTGTAAGAACTCTTTGCCACCAGTCAGATTACTTTATCCATAATTTCTGCACATTTATCTGTTGCCTAGTAAAAATTATAGTAAGAAAACAAGGAAAATGCATTTCCACCAAATTTTAAAAGGCATTTGAAGAGAAATATAGTAAAAACACTAAAAGCATGCTTATTTTACAGTTTGTGGTGATGTGAATGGTCTAGTATAAGGCAGTTAAATCTCAGGCTTCATGCAGTTTTTCTATTGATGCATTCCTACATTTTTGCATATGATTAGTCTTTCTTATTATTATGTGTGCTCAAATGTAAATGGCAAGAATGAACTATTGTGTCCCATTTCCTTATCTCAATGAAAACTAGATCTTCAAATAGTTTGGAACAGTAGTGTGACAATGTGTTAGAGTTTCAAACCTCAGTTTGGAATTCCTTCCAAAAAGCTTGGAGCCAACACCTTAGTGTCAGTAAAGATGTTTAACAAAGGACACAAAGGATGTGCATATCCTGATGTTATCTGCCTTAGGCACAGCCTTTTGTTCTGATCTCTCCCCAGTCTGGGAGGTGGAGGGAAGATGGGCTCGGGTGAGGGAAGGGGTTCGTGTTTCTGGCTTTCTGTGCAGGTCAGGAGCTCAGCTCTCAGTGGAGTGAAGAGGATGGGGGACACACACTCCAATCCTGGCATCACTGGATACTGGATTGTGGTCCTTTTTTCCCTTCTCCAACTCGACCATTTTCATCCATGAGCGATTATAAACACCACTAAGATTGCTGTGAGGAAAAGAGGCGAGAGAAAGCCCTGGTTTCCCTGCCCCTGCGGAGACAGGATTGTTGCTGCTCTGCTTTCCCATTTTCTCACAGGAACCGACCTGGGAACTGTCTGCCATCACACTGAGGGAGAGCCCAGCCAACCATAAATATAACTGCAACCTCTGAGAGAGAAGCCAGTGGCTGAGGCGCAACATAGCCACCTGAAGTCCATAGATATAATTGCATCCCCCTCCCTCCCTTTGGTTTTGGGGGGGCAACCAAAAGACCCTCTAACTGCTTTTTTTGTCGTTTGGGGGGAGAGGTTTATTACAAACTGTTGTTGTTTGGTTCTTTTCTGGATATATATATATATATGTATTGTGGTTAAGAACTGTTATCCTTTTATATATATTTTTTTTCCTAATTAAAGTTCTGTTTTATAAATTTAAAGGAGAGGGATTATTTCTTGGCCAACACAGATATCTTAGTTCTCCCTTGAACTAAGACACAATGCCTTTTTTCTAACGATGTAGAATCCAATGAAAATGGTTTAAAAGTCTATACTAATCTATTCATGATATGAAAGTAATAGAGGCTTTTGTAACATTTCTAAAGAAAAGAAATTGGTAGTCTTCTACATATGAAGTCCTCTTTATATGAAGACTGCGGTGTTGGCTTCCTGTCAGATACAAAATAAAATGTATCATTTGTCACATGAAGGCTCTAATGAAATTAATTGGGCAGCACTGTTTTATAGACTAGGAGACCAACAACCAGAAAGAATGGTTGAGACCATTCTATGCTCTCTTTCTTTCATATCCATCTCCTCTTTGATCCTTACAACACAATGCTGCACTTCACATCCTACTGGGTGCTGACATTGTTACAACCAGATGCCCTTCATGCTTGAGAAATATGGTAGTTTGAGAGTTAACTAACCAGTGCCACTGAAAATCTAATTATACTTATGCTTTTCCTTGCCAGAGCTGACAGCAGGTTGAAGCCTTTGGCAGAGTGTTTCATTTCCATAACTATCTGTACACTGCAATGTGTCTCCTACTGTGAGCCCACACCTGATGACTGTAATGAGAGTAGCTAGCTGAGGCGCCTTCACTGCCTTCTGTGATCACTGCTAATGAACTAAAGAGCCTCATATACGGCAGGCTCACTTTCTGCTTGTTCATGCATATAAGCACAATGGTGGTTTTCTTGCAGTGAGGATGTAAAATTTGTAGGTCAAGAAGATAACTTCTCTAGTGTAACAGCTAATAGAGAAAAAAAAGTGCTTCTGAGTGCAAAACATACTTAGAAATGTAACTGGATTTAATTAGTTGGGATTTCTCAGTATTGTTTACAAAGGGCCAGACCTATAAACAGGATGATATGAAGGGCGCTTCTCTAAGAAGACTTCTAGCTGCACACGACAGTAGTGTAAATGGGAAAGTGTACTGTTTATATGAGAAAAACCGCAGGCTGCCATTTGATATCTCTGGGTTTCCTTAGGCAGTCCTTGGGAGGCAGGGGGAGACAATAACATGGGCAGGTTGCTGAATTTTCTCAAAATAAGCTGTTTGCAATAAAAAGCCAGACAGCCCTGAAGACTGTGCAATTATTAAATGTTGTTTGTTCTCTCATCAACAGTAGTTGTGGGGTTTAGCTTGTTTGTTTTGAAATAAGTGCAACCCAAGAATGAGGGGCAGGCAGGCAGGCTTCCCAACAGCTCAAGTGGTTACAGCTTGCTCTGTAAGTGTGTGGCAATGACAGCCTATTTATTAATTACCAGTACTTAGTGCTGGTTAGTAGCTGAGACAACTCTATGTGTCCCTGTTTCAGTTCTAGCTTGAAAAAAGTAGTAAATGCTGCCCGTATACAAACGTAGGGAGAAAGACTGTTTGAAGGCACCATGAGCCTTGATATACTTCTTGTGCCTTCCTCTTCCTTCTCAGTAGATCTTATCTTGCAAACTGAAGAAGGTTGCATCAGATGGGCCATCACAAATGGGTAATCTAGTGCTGCTAAGACTGGTTGACTATGTTACTAAGAGAGAACTTCAATATCAATGAAGCTTTGATTTTCTATAGCAGAAAGATGATGTCCCGCAATTTTGAGGAGAATCAGCAGGAGGTAAGTAAGCTGATACGGAGTTTTAGAAAATATCAGAAACCTCTGTTTTTTCTCAGAAACCTGTTTTCTGGTTGTCTTGACCAACTCCATATGTAACATGGAACCCTTTTCCAGAACTTCACAGCTAGTTGCTGTTGTTGCAGAAAAGATGGGAAAGTTGTGGTAGCTCCTCTAAGCAGCAAAGGGTCTTGTATAAAGTAGGCAAACAGGGAAGTGCATGCTGGTAGTTGGAGCTGGCATCTGCTTTGTCTCTCCTGCTCTTTTCCTGTGCACATGATACTATTCCTGCCTGTGCTTGAATTGGCCTTCCCTGAGCTGCCATTCTAGTAGGATTGTAAACCACAAGCTTCAAAGAAGCACAGGAAGTGAGTTTTTCAGGTAGAGGGAGGCAGCTAGTAAGGTTTTGGCTGCTAGAGGAGCCTGGGCTCAGATGAGCAGGGTGGTCCCAGGGTGACACGGTGACCATGACTGCAGAAGCTCCCACCAACTTGCTCCTTCCCTCAAGTAGGCACCTGCCTGGGTTACTGCTATCAGTTGTATGTTAACCCAGTCTCACAAATAGCATAGTGTTCAATATGATTGTATCAGGACACCACTAGCACACTACCCCTCCCCATCCCCTCTCCCTAGCAAACCACCTCTCTCCATACAGAATTTCTAGGAAGAAAGGTGAAGACCTTTGAGTGACAGAGCCATCCCCCACATAACTGGTGTCTGTTATTGATGATATAAAGCTCCTGGTATCAGCTGTTCGTATCAGTCTGGACAGTCTTTTTCTCCTATGGATGTGTTTTCAGCTCTCCTCTCCTCTTATCTTTGCCTTCCTGTTCTGTTTTTCCCTTTGATATTTCTCTTCTCTTTCTTTTATCCAAGACAACTTCTGCACCCAGAGTAAAAATCTCTGGAGGGTTTAATCTGGGAAATTATATGTACTTTGCATGCCTGTTCAGATAAAGCATATATAGTTAAAGAATACTCATGGCTGCTCCAAGATATTTAACACGTCATTTTTTTCCAAGTGCCTTTGCTGAGCTGCCCTTAAGTAAGGTGAAACAAAAGTATCTCATTTTACAGCTGTAAGAATTCACATGGTCTTAGTCTGGGAACACTGGGATTACTGGTGTATGAAATGTGTATGCTCTTGCAAGTGGACTACAGTTGTTGGGAGAAGCAGTAGCAGAATTAGCTGTCTGTATTGGGAAGCAATTGATTCAGGTGGGGTCTGATGTGCTCTCTCAGCACAAGTTAATAATGATGCTATCTTACTAAAAAAATGACGCCTCTCTGTGCTTTTTCCCTTCTGCAAGCAAGGACAGAGTTTTTAATTTTATTTTTTTCTTTTAGTTTATTTTTTGTTGTTGTTTTTTTTGTTTGGTTAGTTGAGCTTTTTGTGAATTTCCTTTAAGACTAATGTATTCTCTTCCATTTCTTAGGACACTGATTTCAAACTCTGTATTGCTGCAGTGGGTAAAGGCTGAGAAAACAGTATTTCTAAGCAGGTATAGTGAGTTCTTTCTTATTATAGCTGGTAAATTATAAAATATTTCAGAAGACTAGACAGCTAATAGTAAATCTTAAAAATCATCTGTCTTCATAGAGCCAGTATAAAATCTCTGTCAGTTTTGGGCTGATTACCTTGTCACTATACTACATGCAGCCTGTGTCTTACAAAGCCATTCTGCTTGAATAAAAAGATTTCAATTAATGGTAAAGATCATGTCATAATGTGTTCTTATGTTTATGCAGCCTCATTTTTGGAAATACCTGTCTTTAACAGTAGCATGATGCTAGTTTAAGCATTGTGACAATTTGTGTGCTATATGAGTCCCTTCTGAAATGTAGTGTTACTCCTTCTGTATTTAAGTCATTAATTCATTTTTTACCTTATTCTTGGACTCTAGTGATTAAACATGACCTCCCACTCAAATTTTATAAACTATTATTGACAGGTTTCTTTGACTTAATGGAATTGTTTATGGTCAAAAGCACTACATAATAAATTTCAAAGATCTAGGAAGACAAGTAGAAGAAGCGAAAGCTTTATAAGAAGAAAGAAATCTGCATCAGATTTGGTCTGTAACCCATTTTGTTGCCATAGCAATGTAATACCACAGCAAAACTCTCTACAGATACGATTCTAAATATCCTACCTTTGCAGTTTCTCATGGATGTTGAAAGACCAACCATAATACTTTTCCATGTTGAATCTCTCCTCTCAGAGAGCAGGGAAAATCCTTGTGTGGTATCTTTCGTTTTTCCTTCTTTGTAGATTTCTATTAGTTGTTTAAAACATTTTATCACAGGAGATAACTATATTCATGTTTTGACTTCATCCTACAATTGTAGCTGGCATAAACATGGTAAATTGCACTGAAATAAAATAGAAGAAAATAAAACCATGAAAGGAAAACATCTCATATCTCAGATACAAATAACAGGGAACTGGGATATGATTGTAGACTATGTGAAATGCAGGTAGATTGATCAGAAGGCACTAAAGAAATTCAATGAAAAGTTAAAGTGCTGGCAAGGTCTACCACTTCAAACAAAACAGACCTGATGATTCACCAAAGCTAGGGTCAAAAGACAATGATCAGATAAAAGGTTAGGATGCTACTGACAGTCTGGGAGGACTTCTTGGAAAGGGAAGAGAATGTAAAGCAATCCCAGCTCGAATGGAAAAAACAAATCTATCTTGCCACAGAGAAAGAGACAAGCTGATGACCTGGTTCGACTCACTGGCTCTCCAGAGCAGGTCAGGCTGGGCTCCAAAAGAGTGTTCTACTTGGATTGACTTGCTTGCAGAGAATTGTCTGTAGTAAAATTATGAATTGGTGAAAAGAGATGGCTATAAATGGGACTATTTGGAGCCTACAGTTCTGTCCAAGGAAGAACTGCAGGATAACAGCTCTGTCATGGTTCCATGCCTTTGGCTGAACTTCAGAGTACCTTATGTTAGTCTGAATTTTGTGTTCTGATTTTGTTCAGATGAGAATGCACCCATGTTAGTGAGTCAGCTTATCACAATTAAAGTACCTCTAAGCTTGTAAATGCTCATCTCAGTATGCTGAACTGCTGTTCCTCGCTACCAAACTATTACTGAGTTGTTATCTGTACAGCCATTTGTATTCTTGCATTATACTGAAAATTGGTTCTTTGCTTTGATGGACAAAACTCAATTTTCTAATCTTCCAGCTCATGATTTCAGCTGACCCCATATAAACTAATAATCACCTAATTCTCTGGAGCTGAGTCATCTTTTACCTTCCATTATTCCCAGCAACCAGATATCAAAAAGTATACTTCAAAAACTCATAGTAGAAATTGCTGAATTTTTGGCTCCAGTGATAAACTTGGAGTTGCCATATATTTCTTTTGCTCTTTCTTTCACCAAGCTGGTCATGTAGATCCAAACAAGCAGTCTGGTTTTTAATGCTTTGAAAATTTGATTTTAGGTTTAGACATTGTATTTGTGCTAATTTAGACACTGTATGTATATTATGATTGTGCTGGTCCTGAATCCACTGAACTGAATCTCTTGTATTAACAGATTTTTTTGCAGTGTGGTTTGCAAAGAATTTCTGTCATCATTGAGGTATGTGTGATGCAAGGGGCTGGACACTCAAACAGGTGAAGCTCACATTCCATGGAGTGTGTGATCTAAATTCCTGGCAAGCAAGCTCTCTTCCTGTTTCCTTACAGAAAACTATGACAATAGTATTTTAAGTTCCCCAGGGACTACTCTAGGTGATGTACTTATGTCATGTTTCTTCCATCACAGTCAGGGCACTCTGTTTTTCCTTTATATGCACATCAGTAAAAAAGACCATATGAAATTGTGAGTTAAAAAGTGGGGTTTTTCTGTTTTTAAAATTGCATTTATTTGACATTTCTTAAAACAAACAAAAAAATCAAAGAAAAAAGAAAGAAATAAAAATCCCAAACTAAACAAACGCCACAACCCACAAATATAGCCTACTTGGGTGATCCAGCCATAATGTTCTCAGAACTCTCATTGCTGTATTATGGCCTCCCAAGAGAATAGCTGGAAACACAATAGTGAAGAATCTTTACCTTTCTCTTTTGAGCTCATGTATGTGCTGCAAACCTGCAGTATAAAACTAGGATAAGATAAAATTTATAAGACATCATGTAAAGACAGTGTAAGTTTCCATTACTCAGGGGATGTAGGGGATGTGAACATCAATTTTTCTTTGGGGGAAAAAATTGTAATGCTTACTTGTGAGACAGAATCTTTTCTTCTTACACAAAAAAAATAAAATTAAATCCATTCATAGCATAAGAGTTGTACTTTCATACTTCCAAGTCTAGTATTCAGACAACTCCTGCTCCTACCTGACTGTCATAAAGACAATGCACAAATGATTAGGAGTGGGAGGAGTGAATAAAAATAAGCCTTTGACTCCATACCTAGTTTTTAGCCTTTAGAATATATCAGCTATATATTTCAAATGCTTCTTCACAACCATGTTATTTAGGCAGGAGGTAGAGAAGCAAGAGGAACCTATTCCTTCCCTCTTCTCCTCCCCCTTGTGAAAAAAGTTTCCAAGACCTGGGGCTTCTAAAAATTACATAGGTTCTTGGACTTACTTTTTAAGCCATCTTCCACCCACAATGCGTAGAAAGAGAGAAAGGTCTTTTGCTAGCAGAAGCTGACTATTCCCCTCTTTACCGCTTCATTGGGGTATTGATCTCGAAGGAATACATCAGAAACCTGAACAAGACAGTCTGAAAATAACTTGCTTATTGAAAGGCTCAAATTAAAATTAGACTCTGTACATAAAAAATACATGAAGTATAAATTGGCAAATATTTTAAAAGTGTTTGTTTTCTTTCAGTCACCCATGTATTAACCTGTCTACTTTCCTCTGACATCTTTCACTATTTTGAGTATGATATTAATAGTACCAACTCTTGCAAGAGAAATAGTAAATGACTGACTTCATTCTTTATGCTTTACGGTTAAAAAAAAAGAAAAGAAAAAAGAAAAAAAAAGACCAACAAAAAGTCTCCATGTTAGACCATTACAACACGAGTTGATCTTATAATTCCTATTGTGCTTAAAACTTACAGCTGGTATAAGGCACTGAAATGAATGTTTTACTTGCAGGCTTATAAAAAAGAAATTGGATTGCTATTAAGACTGTGAAGCTGCCACTGGCTCATCTTCACTTTTAAAAGAATGGAAGTGAGTTATTATTTTTAAATTGGTTGGGAGTTTGCTTGTTTGCTTGCTTGGTTTTTAGCAAATGACAGTAAATATCCTGAGTTTTAGCTATAAGACCAAGTAAAAAGACTGACTGATCTCAGAGCTGTACGAAGACCACTCTTAGATGCTCGGAGCAACAGCACCCTCTACATCTGATGACTTTAAGTGCGTCTAAATGCATCTCTTGCTCCAAAGTGCACTGTGTCAGGTGACAATATTATTGGTGCAGTTTCCAGTTATCTACTGGCCTTTTAATCAGGCCTCAATTGCTCTCAAAGATTAAAAGCGAATTATAAACATACTAAATGCAAGTTGAACAGAGTAAATACAAGCATGAGTTCACCACCAGAGGCCTGTTACATTTCTTTTGTTCAGTAAAAATCCTATTTTGCAGGCAAAGGAATTGAGATGTTGCAATTCCAGCTGACTTCACTAAAAGATTTGGTGCTATGTGTCATGAAAAGTTACTAATTTAATGAAGATAGAAATTTGTGCAGCACTTGGGCAAAGGGTCAAAGGAGACACAACAGTGGGTTTTGCTGAAATAAAAATGGGATGTTGGAAGACAGTTACTTGAAAAATTAACTGTGTACTGTCATTTGGAAGATATGGACACAGGAGGCGCTATGGGGGAAGGCAAATGTAGTGCTAGAGTATGAGAGATATTATTTCTGCAGAAATACATTGCCTTTTTACAAAACATTGCTAAAATCTCTGGCATATAGTGTGCAATTATGGTCACTTATCTTTTTTTTAAATAACAGTGCAAAATCAGACTGGAAAAATGAAAGAAAATGTGTAATGGGAAGAGAGGAAAAACAGCAAACTTTTTCTAAGAGGGAAACAATGGTGTCCTAGTTGTCTCAGGTAATTGTTGTTGTTGTCTGTTAGTCTGTTTTTTCTTTTAATAAAAATCTTCGAAGTTTACCATCAGGTAAACATGGGGAAATCAACTTAATTTTCATTCCCTCTTACTGAAGTTAGTGTTTCACTTACTCTGGGGTATTTTTTGGTGAAAAGAGTAAGGAGCAAAACCTCCTGGTCGGAGAAGACATAGAAGTTTTCAATTCATTTTTTGGCCCACTGATTTTCTTATAGGTAGTAGAACCCTTCAAACAGAGTAGCTGCAGCTGTTGCCAGTATTTTCTTCTCTGGTGATACCTTTACCATAAGCAGAGCTTTTTAGTGAAGAGTGAACAGCAAGGCTTCCTCCTCTGTAAAGCAATAATCTGTGACCCATGGTACTCCAAAAAAGTCAAGCTCCATAAAAATTATTTGCCCACATTTTCATCTTTGTGAACACAGGTAGATAAGGTAGTAGCCTGTTCTGGTTTTGACTGGGGTAGAGTTAATTTTCTCCACAGTGGCTGGTATAGGGCTGTGTTTTGGATTTATGCTCAACACAGGGCTGATAATATAGAGATGTTTTTGTTATTGCTGAGCAGTAGTATTTATACACAGCCATGGTCTTTTCTGCTTTACATATTGCTGTGCTGGCAAGGAAGTAGGGGGTGCAAGAGAGTTTAGGAGGAAACACAGCCAGGGCAGGTGACCCAAAATGACCAAATATCGTACAATGTCTTGCTCAGTATATGAAGTGGTGGGAAGAAGGAGGAAGGGAAGGACATTTGAAATGATGGTGTTTGTGTTCCCAGGTAACCATTACGTGTGATGGGGCCCTGCTCTCCTGAAGATGGCTGAACACCTGCATGCCCATGGGAAGCAGTGAATCAATCCCCTGTTTTACTTTGCATGTGTGTGAAAATTTTGCTTTCCCTATTAAACTGTCTTTATCTCAATCCACAGATTTTCTAGCTTTTACTCCTCCAATTGTCTCCCTGATCCTGCTGGTGGGGGAGTGAGGGAATGGCTGCATGGTGTTTAGTTGCCAGCTGCAGTTAAACCATGACATAGGCTTAATGTTCTACTGCTCTAGCCTTGGTATTATTTCACTGGTACATAGGCTTGTGTTGACATAACTCGATTGAAAGGGTGTGAGCTGCAGCATTCTAGTATACACTTTTATAGTTGTGTATTTGTAGTCAAACCAGGGCTTGCCCCAGTATAATTATTTTAATATACAAAATTTCTCTATTTAAACTGCATTTTTGGTTATGATACTCTTTATATGTACAAGGGATGCAGTGAATGTACATTTTATTTATTATGGGCTCCAAAAACAATGTATTTGTTCTTGGTTTGAAGTAGGAGAAGCTGTCAGAAAGGTTTTGTCATTTCATTCAAAGCTGGTTGTTGATACTGTCAGTGGCCCTACTGCTGTAGGGATGCCCCATTCATTGTGAGGGCAGAAATGCAAGAATTTCAAAGATCTGGCTATTATTTAGAATTATTGGCAGACTCTGTGGTGAAAGGGTTTGGTAGCACTCACAGTATTTTTTTGCCTATTCAAAATACATAGTGGTAACTTTTTCAGGGTTCATTAATTAGTGCATGATTTCTGAATGCTATTTCATTATTTTTTGCTGGTTTTTAAAGTTACTTTTATACAGAATATATATTCTGCATCCAAGGTTCAGCTCCTGTGCTCAGTTTGCTCTTCATGCTGTAAGTCTGATCAGTGTGTTTCCAACTATATCTTTACAGACCCTTTAAGCGTGTTTTTAGGGGAAGTTCACAAGGTGGTGCTGTATGATTTTCCATGTCAGAGCTCGGATAACTATTCCATGACACTTTACATTTCAGTAGTCCAGCTTCTGTCTCCAAGGCTGTTTGCTGCCTTCCTGGGTTTTCCTGACGATGTTATTAGGGTTTGTTTTGAATTTTATTATTCTTGGAGCAGAAGTCTCAGAAAATTGTTTGTTAGTACAAATCTATAAGGAAAAGGGTCAACTCTTCGATAACCTCTAAAGTGGTGTGTAAGAAAAATTTAATCAGGTTGTGTTTGGGATAAACCCAGAAAATGGTTTTGTTTTCTCATCTGTGGGCATGCTACCAAAAACGTACTTAGTAACTGCTTGTAAGTGATACTATGAAGAAGACAAGCATTATATTGAATAACTGCACAATAGAAATATATAATCCAAGAAAACAAAAAGTTACTATTGCATTTGGATGGCTTTAGGGTTGAAATTTTACAAGGGAAATAAAGGTGGACAGCTTTCAGATTAAAGCCCTATAAACCAAATAATTTAACTCAGGAAGCAAAGAGTTTGGAAGATTTGACCACTTGGGTCACAGAGAAAACAAAAGCAAAAGATTTAATTTCCTGCAACATATTCCTATTATGAGAAATATTTCCCCTTTCCTTTTCCCTCATTTAACTACTTACTTATATTTATTTGTTTAATTCCATGGATTTCTTCTTAGTTAATTTCTGTTAACTTTAACCTCTTTTATAATTTTCTTGCCACTGCCCCTATGTCCTCTAGCTCACATGATTTGCTCTGTGTTACTGTCTGCTTTGAAAGAGGGTAATTCTAGTACTATGAGTCAGGCACACATCTTGCTTGATATAAAAGGGAAAAGGCCACACATGCTTTCAGATACAGATGACATTGAAATATAGTCATAATTATTTATAATTGCTACTGTATTATTATAAATATAGTTATGTTACATGTTATGTCATATATTACATTTTATGAGATATTTACAGTAATCAAAAAATCAGGACAGTGAATTTTAAAACTCTTCATAAAAGGAAACACTTTCTGAATATACAAGTAAGAGGAAGCAGACAAAGTTGTTGAGTGTCTGGTGTTCATTAAAGCAGCAGTGACTGAAAAATGTCCTTCTAGCCTGGACATGCTGTGTGGCACATGACCTGAGAGGTGAGGGCAGAACCTGTGCATTCACAGTTCTGTTTTTCAACAGAGTAAACAAAATGATTTGATTTAAATTGCATCTTCTTTTGGAACATCTTCAGTGTACAAAAGTTTTTTGTTCCCAACTCAGGTGCAGTACCTGCACTTGATCTAGTTAAAGCACATGAGATTCCCATGGACCCACGTCTTGACCTTGTCCAGGTACCTCTGGATGACATCCTGTCATTCAGGTGCATCAGCTGCAACACTCAGCTTGGGGTCATCTGAAAACTTGCTGAGGGTGCTTTTGTCCATGTTGTAAATGTAGATATTAAAATGTACTGTTCCCAGTATGGACGCCTGAGGGACATCACTTGTCACACCCCCCCCTCCCCCCGCTCCCTCCCTGCTCCAAGGGACACCACAATCACTTGATGTCCTTCATGACTCTGAGCCATTGACCACTATCCTCTGGATGTAACTATCTAACCAACTGCTTATCCATCCAACAGACCATTTGTCAAATCCATGTCTCTCAAATTTCGAGAGAAGGATGCTGTGGAGGATTGTGTCAAAGACTTTATAAGTCCAGACAGATGACATCTGTAGCCATTCCCTTTCCCACTGAGGTAGTCATTCCATCATAGAAGGCCATAAAAATCTGCCTGCAGAACAATTGTATTTCTAACAGGTTGCCCAACATGGTTGCAGTTACGAGGAATGACTTGTCCTGTTGGTTGCTGTGCTTCTGTCTCTTGTCATAAGGAGAAATGCAAGCATAGCTCTGAGAAACCTCCCAACAAGTTTCAGTTCTAAGAACTCCTTTTTCCAAGCATTGGTGAATTGGCATCCTCCAAAAATGGAGGAAGGAAAAAAAGCCTCTAGGCTTTCAAAGATTATTTTTTTTTAGCCTTAATTGGTTCTTATAATGGTTTTAAATGCATCACAAAGGCTTTGATGGAGATAAAAGAGGAATTTCAAAATAGCAACTCATTATGGAATTGATTTCAGTTTTCTTTCTCTATTACCTCTTTTTTTTTTTTTTACCCTCTGTGTTATTTCTCACGTAAGGCTTTCTGAGGGATTGTCCACGACACTTGTTTCTTCAGTCTACCCCAGAGACACAGCTCAGTAAGGAAAACAGGGAGGGGAATAAAGCAAGACAACGGTAAATCAGCTTGCAGTCTCTTCTGGAGGCATTGCATTTCTGTGCCAATTTCTGTTTGGACCCCAACAAAAATACTTCAGTTTGTTTTGAATTGAAGAAGTAATCTTTGCTTTGGGCTACAGTAAATAAATGTTGATTGAATTTTGTCGCTAAAATAAATCTAAAAGGCCCCAAAGGAATGTTTTTGGCTCAATAAAAGTTCAGAAGAAATATCCTCTTAAAAATGAGTACTCTGTGAACAAAGTACAGGTTATACTTCATTCTCATAGCAAAATTAAGTCTGGAGTGCTTTTTGGGAGTCAGCATTATGTAGAAGAGTAGTGCCAGGCAAAAACATGTATAAACCACTCTTTAGAAAATGAACATGTAATATTGACTGAATATGTTTTCTGTGAACAACTTCGCAGTGGTATCTTCAAGTACTTTGAGCACACTTCAGTAAGAAGAATCAATGTAAATGATAGAATTGCTGACTAAAGGCAAAACACATGAGAAATTAGTGCAACTGGTTTTTTATGTGAGGGAACAAAAATTAACTGAAGTTTTTAAAGAAAAGAAATGGCAAAAGATAAATTTATTTTCAAGGTACCTTGTCTGTAGAAATTGAGCCATAACAAAATGCATTTCAACTGTGAAATGACTGAAATTGGTCAAAATACATAGACAACTTCAGTTATTTGGGCTAAATAAGACTAATAAAAATGGTATTATTAGTTTTTCCATCTGATTTCCAGTACAATTTTTCTGCTATATTTGTCCTAATATCATTCCTAGAATAGGATAAAATACTTTCACTCAAAGTACAATCTTCTAAATTTCAATCAGTCTTTTAAAGCAGAAATTATTTCAGTTTTATTTAAAAAAAGGAAAAAGAAAAAAAGCTGAGTAAAATGAATTAATTTCCAAATATTCTATAAAAAAATAAAAGCAAACGAAACGATAAAGAACTGTATTATAAACCCCAGTTTAAAACATAGATTTTAGAATTTAGAAATAACTTTTGTCTAAATATCAGAATACTACTGCTTTTATTTTACAACCTCATCTTTTCCTTATTCAAAGTAACTGCAACTTTGCACAACTTGAGAAATTCATTATTTTCTGATGGTGTATGTTGCCTGATTTTTGTTTAGTTTTAAGTCTATATTTAAGCATGTTTTACACAAAAGCCTTATGACCTCTGTTGTATTATAGAAAGTGGTTTAACTGCATGACTTAGTGGGACTGAGGAGTATTTCTGGGTGCAGCACACATTGCATTTTTACTCTAAGCATGAAAAGTGTTTCACAGTGTCACTTCAGTTTTACTTTTTAAAAAACTAAAGTTGGAAGTATAGTTCTATCATCCCAGTGTTTAGAATAAAAAGTGTTAAATTACTGTAGTTATAAGAAATTTTGGGCATAAGTGACTTTTTAAAAATGTATAATTGCTCTTAAATCTCTAAGTACTATGAGCACCACAGCAAAATGTTCAGTTTTTTCCTTGCAGACATGTTTTATTTTGCAATCGGTTTATGTCCACGGTATTACTGCTAAATCTGTATCATTATAAAGCACATTTTTTCAATTTAGCTTCTGTCTGCATGTTAATAATGGCTTTTACTTGTTTTCAGCTGCTGCTAGTTCTGTGTGCTAATTGAATTGGCTTAATTTATACACCAAGGAGAAAGGGCTGTATACTGATGTCCCATATGCATATCATTGTAAGCAGGCAGTGTTGATCTGTAACGGTGTTTCTGAAGATGTGTTGTCTCTATCACACCTCGCTCAATTATAGGCCAATTACTGAATCGCACTATTTAAAACTTCAGAAACATGTGAATCAATACCTCAGTGCATCAATGAGAGAGCAGCTCTGTAATATTTTCACTTCTTTGCATGATTCATAGCATCAGTTAGGAAGTTGACTTGGAGGTAGTCAGGCTGTGCCCCAGGAACACCCTGGGAATTGAAAAGATGTATCCCTGGAGAAGCATTCCCAGAGCCCCATTCTCTGATTCCAGCAGCAAGGAGTCAGGACAGCTGCTTTTCCTTTGGAGATGCATACACAGAATTAATTGAAAACAGAAAAGTCCCTGGGGTGTCTGTTGAAGCCAGGACAATTTTTGGTTCCTAGTCTACAAGCCATAATTATTTGACTTAATATTACTTGTGTAGTCAAGTCTTGCTATTAATAACTCACTGGTGCTTTGAAATGTCAAACATTTGTTTAACCCTAGACATTATCCTCCTGTATTTATAATGGTGGGGGTTTTCTTTATTTCTTCAGAACGCACTGCTCTTCTATTGTTCTAATCTGCACACTGGTTTGTGCCTTTCTTTTTGCTGTTCATTTAGCCAACTGAATTTCTACTTTACTCTTTGATTATTTGGGTATAGAACTTTGTCCCACTTTTTTTCCTTCGTCTTCCTTTCCACCTGTCCTCATACTACAACCCATTTGCAAAACTTTATTCTGTTTCCATAACGTTTCCCAGTGCTTATGACAAAAGCTATTTTTCTGGATGAGGTAAATTGTTATCAGTACTGATCTATCACCCAGATGGGACAAATGCTTGAATGATGTCAAGAACAGTTCAGCACTCTCCCGAGACTTACTTTTGGAGGCAGTGGAACATTGATTGTGAGTTGTATGGTACGGGCACCGATAGTTCTAACTTCCTTCCTTTTGTTTTCCATATTTTAGCCTTTCATTTGATGCTTGTTGCTTGCTTTGTGATATTGAAGTAGCTTGTTATGATGCAAAAACAAGAGCTGCTTCCCTTTGGTGATTTATTGAAACAGCATTTCCAGTATCACTTCAAAATTGATTCACTCCTCTTTTTATCAAAAGCTTCATTGTATGAAAAGGTTAGATTATTGTATTGAAGCTAGAGTGTCATACCTAAGTAATAAAACAAGTCTTTTATCACCTTTTTTTTGTGTGTGTATGTGTTTGATATGCTATTAATGTCACAGTTTTCTGTATGCTAGCATAAAAGGCAATACAGCAAGGTATCTTGTATAGGCTGGATCTGTAGACATGAATCATAACTGAACCCATATATGTATGTCACTCAGATGACTTCCTGTAGATTTCAACGTCTTCATTGTAGATTACAAATTTCTAGTCAGAGACTCCTTTTTTTCCCATGCAAATAGGCGTTGAATATTAAATTATACTCATCTGGAGTCACTTTTAGCCCCAGATTAGATACAAAGACCAGTGCAGTTTCTAATGAGCTGCCAGTTAAGACAAATATGGAAGTATAGTATATTATATCTGACTGTGTGTCTTTATTTATGTGGGCACTGTTTGCACAAAACAACAAATGCAATAAATGATGTTTTTGCAAGTGTCATGATACCTTCCAAATGAGGTAGTTTAAAAGATGAAACCAGATAAGCCCCTGGAAAAAGGAGCCCTGTCCTACAGCTAATTCCAGGTTTGAGGATGCAGCCTGAATAATGTGATATGGAGAGATAGAGGAAGAGTTTGACAAGGCTGGCTGTTAAACTGCTTCCCTGGTGCCCTGGTGATGAAGAAGCTGTATGCATATGAGCCTCAGTCCACACCGACAACTAAATGAATCCTCTAGAGTGGGTTTTAGGCCTTTATTTTGAACAGCATTGAGTTTCCCGTTCTCCCTAAAAATGTGTGCACCAGGCTATCCTAAATTGTGGTGGCATCACCACACAAGGAAACCTGCTGTAGAACATGTTGATTTTAACCATGTGCTCTCTGGATATTTCTGTGCAAATATGGGACATTCATCTTATACACAAATTTTAAATACTATCAGGCCATAGACACATGGTCATTTTAAAGCAACACAAATTGCTGCTGGAGCTGAGGAAGCAGCCTTGTTCAAGTCTTGTCTCTGTCCCAAAAATTAACCCATTCATGGTATTCTAACCCCCCTGTCAGCTATAGGAGCAGAGGGATCAGTGGGTGGGATTTTGGGCAGTAACTTAGGTCAAGCATTTGGCGTGGTCTACTGCAGATAGTGCCAGGACAGTAGTGTTGTGGAAGAAGCAAATATGTGCTGCAGTTTTGCAGGGCAGGTGAGACCACACTTTCTAGCTGAAGAATACTGGGGATGAGCATTGGGTTAGGAGGCAAAGCAACCAGTTTGCAGTATGGATATTGTTTGACTTTGTCCAAGGAAGAAGAGAAGATCTGGTAAGGCAAAAGCTTCTGAACCACTGCAGGCATGAAGGAGTCAACTCCTTGGGGTCTAGTAAAAAGACAATGTAGATGTAATCACAATAAGGAGATATCTAAGCAAGGATGATCCTCCTGTGGTCAAGTAGGTTAATTTTAAGTCCTTACAGGGCACTGCAGGTAGCTAATCGGAAAAGGAAGATCTTGGGGAAAATTAATTTTTGTAAAATAACAAAGATGAAGAGTCAATGTCTTCAAAAGCCCTCTTCAGTCCATTTGTTTCATAAAATTAAGGAAAGGGTTAAGATCAGCAAAAGGGCATATCTACTAGTTTTCAAGATTTGGTGGGCTGTGTATTTCCTTGAGTCAGTAATTACCCTCTTACTGTCCTTTATGTATATAAAGGAGGAACAGGCACAAACATTTCAGAAGCTGCAAAAGCTTTGTCTTTCAATTACTATTGTTGAGAACATGGAGTGCTCAAAGGAGCTGTTTGAAAGGAAAACGTAGCTTTTACGGCTTCCAAAATTGTTGTGACAGGCTTTATTGTGGTCCTTGTCTTATCTTTTTCTGAGGAAATTGAAAGTGAGCAGCCACTTTGAAAGCTTTTTTTCTGTCCCTCTCCCAGTCTCCCTCCAACATGTAAAATGGGATGTAAGTTTGTGCCTCAAGAGTGATATCTAATCTGATGAGTCTTTTGAGCTAAGTGGTTTCCTCTTAACTCCAAATTTCTTCTATACAAATGAATTCAGAGAGCAGAAAGCTTCTTGATGTTATTTTGCATTTATTTTTCAGACATGCAGGTAGGTTAGTGATGAATTACTCCAGTTTTAAGGACAACAGGATCTCCTAAGCCATGAAGAAAAAGCTTTATACTGGAAGTGAATGAAAGAGGTGTCATACAACCTTAAAATGATGCCCTGAGAACAGCATATGTTTCCTTTTATGTCTGTTTTTATTGTTCTTTATCTGTGTTAGAGAGACCAGCCATGTTAATTTCGAAGTATTCTTGTGCTCAGGAGAACTCAGGGCACCTGTTTGCTTGACGTGTTGCATGGTTGTGTAAAGAAAAGGTTGTATAGCACCTAACACAGCAGCCTAGGACCAGGTGAACTACTGACTGTGCTGTCACATCTCTAGGTTGAAGATACTGGCTGAGAGAAGGCATGCAAATGCAGTGAAAATTAACTTCACAGAGGAAAACGGAGTATATCTTTTTAGAGGTTCTTGTCTGGTCTCTAGAAGTATTGTCAAATTCCAAAAACAATAGTAAAAACCAAAATTATATAGCATATTCTGAAAGAATTAGTTGAATTCTTGATGATGTGATATGTAATTTCAACTGTTGATAATCTGTAAAACTATAAAGTTATGACTGCTAAACTTGAAGCCAAACATTTTATAATCTGGGCACCAAAAATCTTGACATTTAATACTTCCAAGTCATTTTACACCTTTGCTTTAAATTCATGTTAGTCATATTTAAAATTAAATATTGTAATTCATAATGTTATGCAATATTGGTTGCTGAAGAGTACTTGGCTTTTCACATACCTTCTCAAGGAAAGAATAATTAAAATAAATGTGAAGTTCAGAAAGACTTGGTTTATTGTAATATAAATTTTATATTAGAAGAAATAGCTGAGAGCAAAGTTAACAAAAATGAAGGTCAATAGTTAAAGTTTAGTAAATGGTAATGGTTTTAATTTTTGACAGTCATTGAAGGCAAACATTTCATCTTTAGATTCGTATACATATTTTCTGTTAAAATTAATGGAAATTAGGTAGAGCTAGCTCAGGGATGAAATGTTAAAAAGAAAACTCTAAAATGTCCATGTGCAGAATCCAAAGGCTTGAAAATACACGGGCAGCTTATGCCCGTCATACTTTTTTACTGCACATGCAACAGGGAGTGTGTAGGTTACTGTACAGATGTGTATGTATGTAGCAATTGATGCCAACAGATGATATGATGTTCAGCTCCTTTATTTCCATATCACAATGGAGGACTTTCTTCTTACTGCAGTAAAACCATGACAAAGACTGTACCAACTTGCCATTAGTTAATGAATAATATGATGTTTCAGTACCATTTCACCAATTTATGTTTGGAAAATAAGCCCAAATCTAGAATGGGGCATATCATCAAGACCTACCCCAGCAAGACCTACCACTAAAGCAAAGTATACTGGTGTCCCTGTCACTCAGTCTGGATCCCAACATGCCACGTGCTGCAGGGGAGAAAGGAAAGGTCCTCAGCTGATGGTAGGGTGAAGAAGGCTGGAACTGTTTATTCAGGGAGCATGGGACTGACAGAGGGTTCAGGGAAAAGCTTGGAAAGTGGGAGGAGTTGGGGCGGAGCACGGCAAGTAGGGGAAGGGATAGGAGGGAAGGAGGGGAATACAGACAGGGCGTGGCCAGCCTCACATGATGATGCTGAGTTTGCATCACAAGCCAGCCAATGAAAAAACAGGGAATACACAAGCAATAGGAAACCGGTAACTGGGTAGCCACCACCAATCAGAATAAAACATACAAATACAGGGGGAATGACTATCTATCTAATACAATAAGTCACTATCTATGCTATAGAAAATCTTTTAAAACATAAATTTCGGAGGTTTGAGGTAGTTGTCCATTTCTGGTGTTGATCACTTGCTTGTCAGTTCCATCCACTCCAGGAAGTGGTCACCTTGGCTATTTTTGCAGTCTCTCAGGCAGGGTTCCCCTACACCAACACTTCATTTTTCAACCCGTGGTTTGATGAGACAGGGGAAATATCATGGAGTTATTGCTCCTAGGAGGGTAACTTAGACTCTAGTGAAATAAGCCTTGTGATTTCACTCAGGAATTTTACTCTTAAGTATTGCTACAATGCTGGCTGCTCAAAGGAGTCCCTACATATTAGTCCATATAATCTCTTTCATCCACTGTAAAGTGCTATGGCTTTTCCTGAAGAAAGATGCTTTTCACGAGAAACCCAGATTTATTTTCTCTTGATCCTGATCTTGAAATGTTTCTTCTAAAAACATAGATCTCTTACATTCAAACTATTGTGCCTCTCTGAAACTGTACTTCATTCACCTTTCTTGTTTCCCTGAAGTCCTCTGTAGGACAGGTACTGCTCGTAAACTTCTCCTGCATACAAGGAAAGATGACTCAGGAGAGTGATGTCTTCTGAGAGCTAAAGCTTAGACAAGCAGCCTGCACTTGGAGAGGGAGTTTAAGCAAACTGTGAGATACTTTGGAAAAAAGTTGTTTGGAGTTCTAGCAAAAAGTTTGATTTTAAGTAACATGTACTTCCTCTGAAACTTCTGGTGGAAAAACCTCAACTATTCTAACCATCTGTAATCTTCAAGTACTATGGAGAGGAGAGAAAGAAAACCAAAACTGCATGTGAGAGTCAGTTTGTTGCTGTCTTCCATTCAAAAATTCACACACATGCTTAATAAACCTTATGATGCTGTCATATAAGTATCACTACAAGACAGAATATAGTTACAGAAGAAACGGAAAGTTTCAGAATAGTTACAGAAAGAAGTTAGGACCTAAAAGCTATTGTTTTGTCTGTGGGTGTAGAAGTATGAAATTGCACCAAATGGAAGAAACCACGAAACTGCCGGATGAGACTGTCAAGAAGGAGAGCTACAAGCAAGAGCTATTTCATATAAGAGAAAATTTATTGCCGTATATAGGGTTGTTATGGGTTTCCTAGTTTATGAATTCACAGTTGTAAAGTTAAATATCATTATTGCATGCTATACAAAATGGAGTTTGGTTTTCTCCTTTATGTTGTCCCCGCTCCCTGATTGGCCAGATTGCGCCACAGTGGAGCCTTTTCTTATATGGTTATCTCCATCCTTGTTTACCCTTTATGGTTGGGATCCTCCCCTATCTTTCCTTTCATGTAGGAGGATTTGCATACTCCTCCCAAGTTCAACCCCCTTTCTGGAAAGTTTCATGCTCCCCTTATATAAGCCAGCACCATTTTAGTAAATCAGCCATTCCATCATATATTCCATATGACACCTGGTGTCTCTCCTTCTTACCTTTGAAGGGTCTCGTCATGTGGGCATGTTACAAGTTGTGCAACCAGTGTGGGAGTCTGCAAAGTTTCCTCTCTGCAGTGAGGCTTGTTTTCTTTTGTTGGGGGTTTTTGTTTGTTTGTTTGTTTGTTTTTTTAAAGCCACTGTAAGAGCAAATATCATTAGACAAATCAGTGGGAAACAGAACATCTATAAAATATCTAGAAACCAGTGATATGTGAATGGCAACATAGATTTTTTCCATTTTCCTCTGAGAAATATGGCTCATTGAAAGAGGCAGAAAGGAAATTGAAAGAATTGAAACATTCTTTCAAGTTTCTTCTATTCTTCTTTCCATGAATAAGGACTGAAACAGCTTTTTGACTCAATATAGTCCTTATTTTGCATTTGTGAAATGCTAATCATACCCCTCAAAAGAAAGTGGCATATGTTTCTTTTGATAGCATGCTATTGATTCTTAATTAATGCCTGAAATGTAAGTTCTTTCTTAAAAAAAAAGTATTTGCTGCAAAAGGTGCTTTTAATAAATTGCTCCCTTGTAATTGGCATTCTGTTTCTATGGTTTAGTGGTAAATAAGCTTCTCTTAATACCTGCCTGAAAATGATATCTGGATATACTAAAAATTTAGCACCTTGAGAAAAGTATTTCTTATTATATATAAAACTAGATAATAGCTACTTCAAAAAAGTGAAAAGTTACAAGATTCATTAGAGCCCTAAAGACTGAAAGAATTTTAAGGCTTTCAAGTTTCATCTTTCATGCTTATAGAACCTCTTCATTTAGTATTTGGTATTTTTGTCATTATACCATCGCAAAAGGCTGGTTGTACATGAAGAGAGATATTTGAGATGCCTCACTCCATTTTCAGCTTCTCTAACCTGTTGCTTTTTTCAGGATCAGTGCTATGTGAGACAAAAAAAGTTACTTTCATAGCCAAATGACAGATCCTATCTTTAGCTAGATCAGGTAGTGATCCAATCTCATAGGTCTGGAAGTTCTTAAGGTCCTAAAAATTTTTTTTCTTATTCTTCTCCCTCTACCTTCACCCTTATCCTGATGTTATTTCTGCAGATGAAGGCATTAATTTTAAGCCTAGAGAAGCAAGTAAAATACACATCAGCAGTGCCCAGCAAGAGTGGGATGAGAGAGAGACTTGCACCAAGAACCTTAAGAATTATTCTTCAAATACCTGTGCATCAGGTAAGCCTAAATAAAAAAACAAAACAAAAAGAAAAACAAACAAAGAAACCCAAACCTAAAAGAAACAAAGAGAAAACCCAAATCAACCAAACAATTTGTGATTTTCTATGTTTTAAATGTTACTGAGAACACAGCCCTTTCACCTGTTCCCTCAGGTAACTCTCGCAGGGCCTCAGTAGCTTCCTGGGGAGCTGGTATGGCAGGGTACTTAGGAACCACCACCACATCTGAGAGGAGGAAGTGAAGAAATGAAGTACACTGAGCATGAAAATCCCCTTTCTTCAACCTCTGCCTCTGTGTGTTATCATTCTTTGTGGTTCTCTTAGTCTCTTCATCACTGTTATATCTTCTTCCTCTTATCTAGAAATAAAATTTCTTCTCATCAGGTAAAATTTTAGAAAGAGAATTTAGTTTGTTGAGGTTGCTGCCTCGCTCAGGTTGAAAATTGATGACGTTGTGGATTCCTAAAACAGTTGTGCAAAGCATTGAGGGAGACTAACCAGGTCATGGAAATCTTTCTCTATCCTCTACCTGTGTCTGTTCCTCTTCCTGTAAATATGAAGAAACGTGTTTTCAGGACCATGTTGAGGAAGAAGGAGTGTTCAACTTTAGTAGTCTCCACTTCTTCCTGTGAAAGTACAGTGGTCATTCTGGCAGCCACTTCTGGAGCAAAGTGAGGATTTATTGGTAAGTTCTCTCTTTTTTGCTGGGAGGTGTGCTCTATCATTGCTGCTGGAAGGTGGAGTTAAGCAGCAGTAAACTACTGTGTCCTAGGAATGAGTGCAAAACAAGCTAATGCTTTACTTCTCACCTTTCCTTGCCTTACCCATTGGCAGATGGTCACTAAGCAAATGACAAGTCTCCCACAAGTCAGGTGGCACTCTGTGACACTTCTTATGTCAGAAGCAAGAAATCCAGCATAATTACAAATGTTGCAAAAATGCTCATGTCTTTATGCCCTATGTTCTTAACTATGTTTTGATTTTCCTCACTGTTTTGCTACATCCCCATTTGTGTTTGATTGCCTTTGAAATGGCTATACAGGGAGAAACTCAGCAGAATATTCATAGCCACTAAAACAGTCTCTGACCAGCCTGGCTGAGCTGTTAAAGCTTAACACTTACTTGTAAGTTCTTACTTTTCCATAGGCTTCCTACCTGCTAAAAATGCTAAAGGCTTCACAGAAAAGTTCTTGCTTGAGGTGGTAGAGATTCTCCTGTGCTACATTAAGAGAGTTTGTGAAGGAGAAAATACAGTCCTGGACTTTCACCACCCCCATCAGCTTCTTGACGTTGTGAAAGGGTTCAGCCTGGAGCTATCTGAACCACAGAGGGCCCTTGGAAAAAATACTTGCTTAATATGGGGACGCTCTGAAATAGGGAGTTAAAACAGGCAAAGTAGCAAAAACATACGTGCCTCATTTGTTACAATTGCTTCATGGATGTTTGAAATATTGATTCATAGATTGGACTAGATTTGTATGAAAAGCTGAGGTTTATCAAATGCATAATATATAATTTAGGGCAATTCTATATTTCCAGTCATGTTCATAATGTTCTAAAACATTTTGTTATTATAGAAGACATTTGGTGGAAAGAGATGTACTACTCTGGAATCAGTTAACAGATCAGAAGAGTTATTTATGCTGTCTCATTTAGGGAGTGTCTGCATGGCTAGTGAAAAAAAGTAGGCTCCGAAATTGGGTACAATAAGTATTACTTCATAACTTGGATACCAAAGTTTGATATGTACATATAAATGCAGGAGAAAAATGCCCCTATTGATGATAATGATAACTTTATTTGAAACAGTAATGCTTTTGCAGGTCTGGATTGGTTTTTGCATTGTTTCATTTTCCCCCTCTTAATTATGGCACTATTTACGACATGCTTGACTGACTTCCCATGCCTTCCCCCNATTAAGCAGAACACAGTCCTTAACTCAGTACAGTCCAGGAAGTAACAAAAAGAAGTAAAACCATTTGGTTTTGTTCAGATATTCAGGGACATATGAAGTTCTAGCTCTAAATAAAATAGGATGCTTCTGAATATCTGCCAAAATAAATAACTTCAGCAAACATGTCATCCTAAGATGGATACTAAATTTAATGATTTTTTGTTAATGGTGCCTAATGCTTTACAGCCTCTATTATATCTTTTTCTGAGGAATGTATTTTTCCAACATTAGTGTAAAACATGCTCTTTTTTTGTGTTCCATATTGATTTTAACAACTCACTTCAAAAAAGATAATAGAGACTGTTCTGAGAAAACTATTTGTGACACAGAATCTGTTTTACTTGTCTATGATTTTAGGACATCCTCACTACTTCAATTGTTTTTAGTGGTCTGGACCCTACTGCTTTAGCTGGGGAATGGTTCACAGCTATTGTGACAGCTATTGTGCAGTCCATTGTATGGACTGCAAATACCAACACCTTGTAGTAAGTGAAGTTATAACAATTGCTCCTGTATCTTGGCCTTTTAGATTAACCCAAGGTGTAGTCATACATTTGTTTTTTAAACAGTAGTGGACAGCATCTTCCTTTCCTGACTATGTTCCCACTTCGCCCCTGCTCAGCAAGGGGTATGACAAACCATTACAGGACAGACCTCAGCTTTGCCAGTGCAGGGCAGTCAACCGTGGCTCCCTCAGCTGAGACCTACTACTGGTCTTTGGATTTTAAATTTTATTTGCAAAGAACTGAAAAGACCTAATTCCCCTCTGACAGGCTATAGTGTAATTTACAGGGGTAAAAGTGGAATGGTATCATAAAGTTCACAAGCCACCATTTTCATTCCTGATGTTTGCAATTAAGTTAAGCATGCATTTGGCTTCTTTGATGATAGCAAAGGCATTGTTTATAATTAATTTGAGCATTCTGACAATCTGGCAAGCAAACATAGCTCATTACTTGTTAGCCTAAATTTCTGCACTCCAGGGAAACTTGGTCATATGAAAAAAATCGCATACAGAAAGTCAAAAAGCCACCCAGTAGTCTGCCTGAAGTTTCAGATTTTTCCTTCTTTGCTTTAAAACACCACTTCTTATTTGTCACTTCTTCCTGATGATACTTGTCAGCTAATGGCTGAGGTTACACTGGTCTGGTTTTTAGTTCACATGGTTCATGTGGTGGTGTGATATATTAATCTGGGCTAGATAGATTACAGTGTCTTTGATATTCTAAGCTAAATTTACAGGACTGTTGACAGACTTTGTTTTAACTAGAAAATAGCTTCAGTGCCATTTCCTGGGGTTTAACAGAACTTGTCTTGAAACAAGTGGCCCAGGAAGGCTGCTGACTGGCAATGAGGCTGTATTGAATGAATGTATTACATCAGCTTGGTTGTAGACATGTACCTTAAAATAACTGGAAAGCAGAAAGTTTATAGGAAAGTTTAATTAAAGGAAAGGTAGAAAATGTTCCCTTGGGCTCTATTACTAGGCAATAGTACATAACTATGCCTTATAATCACCCCTTATAAATCCATTTTCAGGCAAAAATCTGTATGGCTTTGTAATCTAAAGCAATATAAACTAAGTAAAACTGATCTTAAATGCAAGTCATCAAATCATGTAATACTTTTGTATGTTACATAATCTACTTTTGCCAAACCCAGTGCATTGTCCTCTGCATTACAGATGACAGAAAACAACCTCCAAGCCTTTTCCCCCTGTGAACACTTGCTGCTGGCTGGGAATTGCAGCTGTCTTCAGACTTGTTTGGAGTTGGGTGGTAAAGTGGGCTTGTACTGCACGATAATGTCTGTGTACTGAATGTGCATTACTAGATAGTACTGCTTTCCCGTCTGTCTTACAGGCCAACTTTCATTCAAAAATTTTTAACTTTCTCTACAACATGTCAGGTAGCTGTCAAACCCTCTTGCTCCACAGAGCATAAATTGAGAGGATTGCAATTTTATTTTAAATCAACCTGTAATGCATTTGGGTTATTGCAGGCTCACAGAGAAAGTATCAAATGTGATGGTATAGCACAAAGGCTCTGCTACACAGTCCAGTGTTAATTTTCAGCAAAAATAACTGAAGCCATGACTCTGAAATGCTGGAATATTTCAGTCCAGGGAGATATAATTCATAGTTTACACATACATTCAGTTTGGTTTGTAGCAAAAATCTGAACGTGATCTACAGTTTATAGATGCTGTAGGTACAGTCACAGACTGTATGATGATCCCTTAATATGTTTGTCTATCAAAAATGCAATCTTTCTCCTCAGTAGAAACACAAATATTAATGTTCTCTGGTGTTGTAAAACCAAGACCTCCATTTGATGGTGTTTCTCATGCATTGCGAAATACTCTTAAAATAAGCTCTTACTTTCAGAAAAAAAACTCTCACATGAACAAGCAAAAAACAACCAAACATAAAGCACCTGCTAATATTGAATTTGATTTTTCTTACAGCACAGACTTACAGAAATTTCAAAAGTAAACGCATTCTTAGCTGAAAGAGCTTGATATGGGATATGAACAGAGAACTAATTATAGGAGTCTTGGGATTTTTTTTTCCCTGCTGATAATAAAAAACTGCCAAAACTGTCAAATGGTCATGAACACTGTGGTATCCCTAAGTGTTGTTGCTGGGACAGACTTGATAAAAAGCAGGTGAAGATCCCGAACTGATAAGAGTAAAAACTTTTTTTATTTTTTTCACACAGCTACTTTTATATATATCCTAAGTGTATGTGCACTAACATTATTGGTGCTCATTACACACAAACAATCACCTATTGGCCACAGTTACAAACCGTCTCTATGCAAACTACTGTCTCTGTACCAACTCATCCAGGTTCCTTATCTTGTGCTTCTCATGGGTTCTCTCAGTCTCTGCAAGTTGTTTATCTTCCCGGGTATACAGCAATCTGGCCAAGGTCAAAACTCCTCTTGCTCCTTCAAGGGATCTGCAGACCTGCTGCAGGTTCCCACACCTAAGTTGTCAAGCATTTTTTTTATTTTTCCCTTCTAATTTAAAAAAAAAAGCCTTCGTTCTAATTTTTAACAAGAGGGTCACTCAGCTCTTTGTTGCAGAGATGCATAGAGAGTACAGCTCTCTCTTTTGCAGGAGCAAAGACAGGATGACTATATGACCAGGTTGCTCCTACTCACATCTGTGTGGCACAAAGTACCAGTGATGCATGCAGAGGTCACATGGGTGACATTGCTTTCCTGCAGCCACTTTGGCCTAGTCACTGTGTGCTTGTCATGTTTTGCTGCTGCAATAAACTTTAAAAGAGCTGTCATGTGCACTGAAAAGCTTTTTGGGGTTTGATCCCAAGCCAAGGGAGTTGGGTGGACTGTGTGGCAAGTTGACTGGATTTTGCACAGAACTCTTTGGCCCTGATCTTCACTAGAGGTTAAGGAGTAAGGGATTTGTGAAAGAAAACAAGTAACACCTTCTGGGTGGTTAAAAGCTAACACTAGGATCTCAACTGCACTGGCAAAACTGACCATTTTTTTCCCAAGTTCGAGAATCTGCCAGATGGGACTACGCCAACTCACAGTCAGGGAGATAGCCAAAGTATGCTCCCTTTTCCTGCTTTCCCCACCCTACTTCCAGCCTTGTCTTGGGAACTCTCTCAGAGCACCCTGGCAATGTAGGTGTGATCAGTATGCCACTTTATGATGTGGGTGCACATTTATGACTATTTATTCAACTTCTCCATAGATTTTGGCTAATGTAGCTCATGTTAAAGAATGATGTGTGCTGGGAGCAGTGCCATTAGGTCAAAGTGAGAACACTGTATAGGCAGGACAGGTGGGCAGAAATAGCTAAAGGGCTGTTATGCAGACATTATCATCAGCAAATTGCTGTTTATCGTCTATGTCAGACAGTTTTGTCAGAATCTACTTCCTTCTGGAAATGGTACAGATCAAACTTCCAAGCTGCAATATTAAAAGTATCAGCTTACCCCCCAAAACTTTCTAAGGGAATCCCAAAGCAGCTGGACTGCTGAGGTCTTCATGCTTCTCAATGTGTTACAAGGTACACCCACACTGTTGCAAAGGAGGAATGATGAACACGCTCACCATGGGCTAGGTAACATTTTTTAATCCTTAAAAGTGCACAAATTGAATCATGGGTCATAAGTTATGAAACCTTATGACTTGAAGAGTGAATCAAGATGTTCATGTGATAGGTTACTCTGTTAAAAAGGGGATTGAACACCTGTTTGTAATGATTTTTTTGTTGTACTTCTTCGTGCATGAAATAAAGTTTCAATCAGAGTATGTTGTCCTGTAAATTCAAGATACTCAAATGGACCATGACAATCCTCTGTAGGGTCTCAATGCCCCCCTGCAGGTGTTTGGAGAAGAAGAGTATGACCTTGTAGCTGTAGGATGAAGTCACCCTGATGCTGTCACCTCAGCTCTGTTTTGGAGAATGTGGTTTCAGAGGGCAATGCTCCCTTCTTGCTTACTTTGTTTTGTTGCCTGTGATGGCATGTGACAAAAGTTAGCAAAGCTTTTCATGGTTTTAGCTTTCAACTTTAAAGTCAAGGATATTAGTACTCAAACAAAAATGATGGAGATTATTTCAGATAGATTGATTCCCATATGTTATACAAATCCTCTAATGTTTGATTTAATAAATTGTAATTATACATCTCAGTGCTTTCCCATATAGCTTTAGGTCTGCCTGCACTCACCAATGCTCAAGTAACTGACCACGTATTAAATGGTATCATGGATAATTATGGAGTATTCATGATACAAATGTCATTTGAGTACTATTTTTTAAATGGTTAATTGTAATGGTCAGTTACTCATGGACTCTATTCTCAGGGGTATAACGAAATTAGTTTATTATAAACGCATTTCAATGTATATAGGGTTATTACAATTAAGAGGCTGGGTTTTGTTAAACAGACGGGGGGGGGTGGATCATGGTAACTAGGGGAATACATTATGTTAAATAAAGGCGAAGCAGGTAGCTAGAGTTAATCCATTATTCATGAACACAAGGGAAGCGGAGACAAGGGATATTGCTAAACAGGTTTTGGGTACAGGGCAGGGAATACACAGGAACTGCAAATCTTGCCAAATGCAAATAGAGTCTTTAAATGTGTCCCGAGATGGGTCAGTACTGCAGATTGGATTAATGTTATCCCCTTTTGGGAAGCTTCCTGCATTCTCGTGTTTTGCAGATTTATATTCCTACAGTTAATGGCATCACACATCAATATGGTAGTCTTAATAATAATGCCATCATAATCTAAAAGGGACATTGCAAATTTGCTTAACTCTTGTTGCTGAGTGAAATTGTTTAGTAAATTGGAGAGTACCATGCTCATGTTAATTGTCTATGACTATATGTATATAAAAATATATAAGGCAGTGAGTTAATGGTGGGAATTGATGATCTTGGAGGTTTCTTTCCCAACTAAATGATTCTATGTGTATCAGAATGCATTAGAAAACCATCTGAGGAAAAATTATTAGCTTTCTGTATGACACAGTACAGTGTAGCACAACAGAATACACTAAAGAAGACTGACTGTTCCTTCTGAATGATGTGTTGCTGCTCCTGCTAAAGACAAAGCCCAACAGGATACTGGTGAAACTTAAGGGGGCTCCTCTTTGATGCTCTTGGTGCCTTAGGATTTCAACATTACTGAGTCATTGCACAATGTATTTCTTTAGGATAAAAAGAATGAAGAGGAACTTATACCATATAAAAATAAACACACACCATTTATATTTCATGTGTAAGCTTAAAGTTCCCTCAATCTCACTGGTCTTTAACAGCCGTTATTCATTGAAGAAAGCAGCAGTTCCTGGAATTGGGACCGATAACGTAATTACAGTGAAGTGTGATAAAATTAAGACATGACATGTCCGTTTGGAATATTTTGTTGTCCTTAACACTCTCTGATACACCAGCTTTTCATTCTGTTTCCTAGCAGGAAAACCATTTTATAAAATAAAATCTGACCATCTTGAACAAAATCCACTGTTCATAAAAAACAGGGTTCAGTTTTACAAGTTGCCTTTTGTAGGTCTTTACTCACGTCTTACACTGTCCAGTAGGTAAAGAGGAAAAACTAGAGTAAGACATATTGAACTCTTGTGGATATATTCCACAATCTCATTGCTTTTTTGCCTGTTGGAGCTGGTGCTTCTGCTCTCTATTGCCTCAATGGTAGAATCTGTTGACTCAGTCTCTGAATCTGTACTCTGAAGCACAGGAGGCAAGTCAGAAAACTGGCACATTCTCACGTATAAACTTTTCTTCACTGATGGTCAAAACCAAGGTGGACTTTTTCCTCTCCAGTGACTGCAGGGACCTCCCTGTCAGGGTCTGTCCTCCCCTCTGCTGGAACTGGCTGTGTCCTGCGTCCAGGCGGGGTAGCCTTGGCAGCTCCACATGGGGACCACCCTGGCAGAACCCCAGCGCTGTCACCACCAGCAGGGTACTTGCACCTAGTGCAAAATTAAAAAGTGGCATTAATGTAATCAGGTTGAAATTTTATATAATGACACTGAAAAGGTAGAATCTACTGGTTTCTGAAAGAGCTTTTCACTGAAAGAGTCTTGGGTGTGACAGATAAGTTCTAGTTTGGGGAAGAAGACTTCTGGACTGTAAATGTCTTTATAAAGTGGTTTCTTAGTAAATGGAACCTTAGTTACCAAGCCTTAATTGTCCATAGGGCAAATATTAAGGAAGAGGTTGGGTATGGCCCTGTCAGGCAGTGCTGATCAGCAAACTCATGCTCCAGCTTCTTTCTTCCCACCCAACAGTGCTGAAGGCAAAGGTGGCTGCTGCTCACTCTGGTCTTGCCTGTGCACAGGGCTGAGGCAGTCTGTATATTACCAAAGACATCATGCACATCAGTAAATACCTGAAAGAGGAATGTAAGAATTTCTATGCACAAATGGTGTATGAATGCTTTTCACAAAAGTTTAGGTAGTTCCTGGATGAAAAAGGGCTGAGGAGGATGAACTTTGCTCTAGTGTTGGTTTTTATTTTTCTCAACAGTCTTGACAATTACATGAATTTAACCATGGCTGGTAAAATTTGCAGCTAATGTGTATGTAGTAGCATGGTAAATAATAAAGAACATACAGAACTATCAATAGTCTTAGAAATAGAATCTGATACCAGATTTCCTGAATATTTAAAGACTAATCAAAAGAATAAATTACATTATTCTCCTTTGTTCTTTTTCCTCTTGTTATTTGACCATGGGAAAATTATTCCATCTGATTTGGAAGCTGAAATACTGAACACTGAGATGTTTTTTACTCTCTCATTGATAATGTGGAGTTGACTCTAACAATGCTATATGAAATCTGGCAGCATTAACTCACATAAAGTTGTCATTGATACTGATTCTAAATGACAGAACAGGATATATTCCCCACCCCGTAAGTTATAAAATAGCTGAAAAATGTATTTTTGAAGAGAATGAGAACTGACTGTTATTTTTTGTCAAATTCTGGCCTGCTATTTCAGTCAGTTTTCTCCAAATGGAATAAGATTTAAAATGCCTTGCTTTGATATATTTTTAAATGAAACATGTTGACTCCATGTTGGCTCATAGATCAACTATTTAAAAAAATAACTTAAAGTTATTGTGGTACTCAATGCATAAAAATTTTGTTTCAGGTTGATCTGAAATAGGGACTTTTATTATTGTTGTTGTTCAGTTGCGTTTCACATTGCTGAAATTATGTGTTTGGGGGAAGAGCCAAGAAGGTGCAGAAAAAGCTCTTCAGCATCATTACCATTACAGCAGGGATGGTATCTACATTTGTAAAAGCATTTAAGACCTTGTGGTGTCTTTGGATAGCTTCTCATTATAAGTAATGAAAGTTTTCTGACTGACAACAATAATTGGGATATGTTTTCTGATGAATATATAAGTTTATTTCACACACAAATGGAAGCAGTTCTATAGACAAAGTGACATTGTAATTTTGTTCGAGGAATGGTGTTGTTTGTTTGAAGGGTTTTTTGTTTGGCTGTGGTATTTTTTGTTTGGTTGGTTTCACTTTATTAGTTTTTTAAATGGAAATATTTTATGGATTTTTTTCTGGTTCACCCTGAAAGGGAATAGGAATTTAAGAAATGGGAAAAGATGGGATAGTAAATAGGAATGTTCTCTATTGTAAATCACAGATGTAAGTTTTGCATGCACTCATGAAGTAATATAACAGATACCAATTTGAAGATGGTTTCTCTTGTGTTAGCTAAGACAGCTACAAAAATTAGACACACTACCTGTGCAACATTTGAGCTCCTGAATTGCTGTCTATTTTCAGAGCTGTCATTCAGTTTACTCTCTTGTTTCAGGATACCTGAAAGTAAGGTTGATTATGTTTCCTGAACAAATTTCTTAGCTCTGGTGTAAGTATGTGGATAGACGGGGAAAGTTGTTAGTTTTCTTTTGAGAGCATTGTGTTGTTGTGAAGTGGTATGAATAATTATGGGTTATATTTTTAGCCGATTTTAGTACTCATTTTATTGAAGAGTCTGAATTTTTCAAATTTGCAAGCTTATAGCAGCTCTAGTCCTTTAGTTTCACCCAAAATCTTCTAGATAGATGCTATAAATATTCTTCCGTGCCTCATATTAGGAAACCATTTTGAGGAAATTTTGCCTCTTGCAATAAAAAAGAGTTGAATGCTGAGGTGCATGGCATAGATTTCTTCCATATATTGTTCTTTTTGAAGGAAATTGACTGAAATCCAGAAGTGCACTCAAAGATCTTGCAAGATTGTGTAAGTCAAGCTTATCTTTGCTTATGTATTATATAGATTGAAAATTTCAGCGCAGAATTATTATCACATCTGCATGACACAGTGTCTGATTTCTAATTCTTCCAACAAACAGAGACTTCATTTTCTAAGCTGTTGCAAGTATTTGGAAGTACAGTGAAACAAAATATTTGAGAGGGGTTGGTTCTATCTGGTCCCAGGATTAGTTGGTATTGTCTCTTTGTATGAGCACACTACTCACTTCTTTTGTCTTTTCATTAAAATGCCTGTGGAAGCTGACACTCTTCCAAGAGCAAAGCTTGCTTGCCAAACTAATGCCTGGCATAGAGAATATAGAATAATAAAATTTAATGATTTGTACTGCTATTTACCTTAGTACAGTATATGGAGTTCAGCCTGTCTGGGAGTTTTATTTGCAAAAGAAGTCAGTATTCAGGAGGGAAAGGTGTAAATTTATAACATGTTAGATCTATTATGTAAATAGTTCTTTGAATACTCAGCATGGGACAGTGTTCAAAATGCACCAACTAACCTCTCATGGAGACACTAGGAGCTGACACAGGGAATGTAGTGTTATTTTATAGCCTACCTAAGTGCTCGCTACGTTTCTCATGCTGACAATTCACAGGATCTGGCAGTGGGTGCATTCATTATCTGTAGGGGCTTAAAGATTGTAACCTTGACATTTTATGGCAAAGGCACTCAATTCACCTATGAGATATTTTTATGAGAAGTTAACAGACTTGGTTACTTGATGGTTAGGTTTACCAATGTCTGTGCTGCCATTCTAAGCAACCAGAGCAACAGGAAACATTGTCTTGGACTTAAAATTAAATACCTAAAAACCACATTTGGGAGAATGATTACTTTTAACATAGCATGATGCTTCCTCACGTTTGACTGGCTGTTAAATTTCATGGGTTTAAGCTGGAAAGATCATCTTACTACTTCATTAGGTTTTATTTCTCTTCAGTTAATGGAGGTGTGACTTTGAGCAAGGAGAGATTTTTAGTCCTGTATATTTTTGCCTTTGAACTCCAGTTAGAAAGAAAAGCCTGAATTTTCCTAAAGAGTTATTTGCACATTTATCATTACAAAGTGACCATCTTATTATTTTATGAGGATCTTCTGTGATGATGTAGCCAGATGCACACAGGCTGTCTGTTCCAGCCAGATAAATAGTAGGAAACAGCTTTTATCACAGGGCACAGGACAATTCAGTGTGGCCCACATATTGATGTCTTTGCCCTTTGGTTGACATGGAAAGAAATAGTAGGAAAAAAACTCTGAAAATGTAGTTTTATTCCAGAAATCTTACAGATTTCTTTGCCTATTTCAGACTGTTAAATATTCAAAAATAAAGTTAAAAGTAAACTTTAAACAGGGTTGCAGTAGGAAATATAATCAAAGAATCATATAATGTTTTTGTTAGAAGTCACCTTAAAGATCATCTAGTTTCAAGCCCCGCTGCTGCGGCCAGGGATACCTTTCATTAAGACCAGGTTGCTCAGAGGTCCATCCAATCTGCCCTTGCACACTTCTAGAGATGAGGCATCCACAACTTCTCTGGGCAACCTGTTCCAGTCACCACTGTCGCAATAAAGAATTTCTTTCTAATATCTAATCTAAACCTACTCGTCTTCAGTTTGAATCCATTGCCCCTTGTCCTGTCGCTACGTGCTCCTGTGAAAGGTCCTCTCCATCGCTCTTGTAGGTTCCCTTCAGGTACTGGAAGATCACAGTCAGGACACTCTGAAGCCTTCCTGTTTTCCAGGCTGAAAAACCCCATTCTGTCAGCCTTTCCTCATAGGAGAGGTGCTCCATCACCATGGTCATCTTGGTGGCCCTCCTCTGGACTCACTCCAACAGGTTGATACCCTTCCTGTGCTGGGGAACCCAGAATTGGACACAGTACTCCATGTGGGGGGAGGGTCTCATGAGAGTAGAGTAGAGGGACAGAATCACCTCGCTCACCCTTGTTGACCACTCACTTTTGATGCAGTCCAGGATACGACTGGCTTTCTGGGCTGCAAGCACACATTGCCAGGTCGTGTCCAGCCTTTCATCCATCAGCACCCCTAAGTCCTTCTCAACAGGGCTATTTTCAATCTGTTCATCCACCAGGCTTTACTGATACCAGGGATTACCCTGATCCAGATGCAGCACCTTTCACTAATTTTTATTAAACCTTAAAAGATTCCCATGGAACTGCTTGTCAAGCTTGTCCAGGTCCCCTTGGATGGCATCCTGTCCTTCAAGTATGTTGGCTGCACCACCCAGCTTGGGGTCATCTGCAGATTTTCTGAGACTGCACTCTATCCCTCTGTCTGTGTCATTAATGTAGGAATTAAACAGAACCAATATAGATGCCTGAGGGACAGCACTTGGAACTGATATCCGTTGGGACTCTGAGTTGTTGACCAGTACCCTCTGGATGTGATCACCCAACCAATTCCTTATTCATTTAAGAGTACCCATCAAATCCATTTCTCTCCACTTTAGAGACAAGGAAGTTGTAGAGGGTCATGCCAAAGGCTTTACAGAAGTTCAGATAAACGATATCTGTAGCACTTCCCTTGCCCACTGATGTAGTCAGTCCATCACAGAAGGCCACTGGGTTGGTAAAGTAGGACTTGCCCTTGTTGAAGCCGTGCTGGCTGTCCTGAATCACCTTCCTGTCCTTCATGTGCCTTAACATAGCTTGTAGGGGATCTGTTATGTGATTTTCTTGAGCACAGAAGTGAGGATAAGAAGCCAGAGGGATTAGGACCACAGAAGCCAACATTTTCGAAGAAAGCATTCTTAATACATGTGGATTTCTGTAGAAAGTAAGCATGATGAGGAGAGTAACAAGTAGCATTGACTTGCAGTAGTTACCAGTCTTGGTGAGAACTATAGTTCTCTAGATAAAGGTAAAATACCTGAAAAATGTGACTGATTTGGAGTACAAATCATGCAGGTACTGGTAAATGTATGTCAAGTCCTCTGACTGCAGACCAAAAACAGGAGAAGTTTCTGTTGTGAGTTGAGTTTTCCTAAGCAGAAAAATAAACTTATTTTGGTTTTGAAGACTTGAACTCACCAATGTGTGCTTCTTGAACATCCCACCAAGTGGAATAGAATGGGATAGATTACTTCAAGGAATGTTTCTAACATTTTTCAGTCAGTCCAGAGGATACTAAGGCACTGAGCAGTGATTACCAGTAGTCTGATCGATTTTTTTTGTAACCAGGATTCAAACATCAACTTTCAGCTCATATGCAAAGAACAACAGTGCCAGAAGTAGAACTGGATGAATCACAGAATCATAGAATAGTTTAGGTTGGAAAAGATCATCAAATCCAACTCTTAACGCAGCACTGCCATGTTTACTGTTAAACTAAAGAAAAATGAAAAAAAAACCATCACATGTGTATCATCCAAAAAAAAGAGTGAAATATTATTGGAAGTGCTTCTGATAGAGAAAATATTTAAGTTATTACTACAAGAGTAGTACTACAATTATTAATACAACTAAACTCCTCTCTGACTTTAGTCATATGTTGCAGACTGAATGACCCAAGCTTGATGAGTCTCTACCACTGTCTTTATTCCCAGCTTGTCAAAATGATGCCTGAATGAGTTTTCCCCCCTGCAGTGGGCTGCAAGTGGTGGTCTGAAGGCAATTTGTGATCACCTTCTGTGGTGTTTTGGTGGAGTCAGAAGGAGAGTGGAAGGAAGTACACAGCTTCTCCATCCATGGGATCAGCAGGACACTGTGAGACCAGGCAGAGAAGTGGGAAAAATAGAATTGTACTGGAGTAGGTGACTTCTTATGGCAATTGGGAAGGATAACATCCCCATGTCTGTAGTGGCTACCTTGTTTGTTTAGCCATTACAAAAACTTCTTGAGGTGTGCGCCTGACTGATAAGGAAATAAACAGTAATCTAACTAGTAGTAGAGCTGTAATAAAGTATGACTATGGACAGCATTAGTCACATCAGATACTCATCAGATAATCCTCACCATGAAACACTTGCATTAATCATTTATCAAATTAATTCAAATTCAGGGATTTACTGTCTTTCCTTGTTTTAAATTTACTTCCTCCCCACTTTGGTTTCTTCAGATAGAATTCTTTCTGGCTTCAGTAAAGGCCATATGACACTTGAAACTATGCAGTCAAAATGATTTATTGTTCTTATCCTTCTGACAAATTATTTCTTCAGTTAGAGACATTCCTGTGAAAGTTTTGATCTGGGCTGAACAGCATGCTAGCTTATATTACAAAGCCAGGTATAGAATGAAAAAAGCAGCTTTCTTTTTTTGTTGTTGTTTTGGTTTTTATTTTTTTTTCCTCATTTGTTCAGAAAGACTGTTAAACATAGTCATTCTTGTCTTGTATGCATATTTCTTCCAAGATCAAAACACAGATTACAGGACTGACAATGGTTAGCTACCAGCCACAGGGTGACAAACCAGTTTTTTCAGAATGGTTTTCTCCAACACAGATACCAGGAAAAGAGATGTTTGCTTTCTCCTTGAAGAAACTGAAGGACTTGGAAAAGATTAGTGACAGTGAGGTAGCTAAATACAGGAACAGCTACTTTGTTTTAACTGAACATGTTATTAATCACTCTACGGGTAGAAATAAGCTGTCATTATTGGTATACACTAGGAGAAGTATAGATGTTTTCACAGCACTCAGGTTATATATGAATTTTCTTTACTACTTCACAAGGCCTGAAATTCATTGTATGATCCTTCCTTGACTAAGGGGTTCTTTTTTCACTGTTTTTGGGGGGCATCTGAACAAACAAACTTTAATTCTTCTTAAATTGGTGTGAATCCTACCTGCTCTTTGGGGCTGATACTTTCTTTCTTGTTTGATTTGGGTGTGGTAGCAGGAACTAAATGCTATAAAGACAGCATTCCCTATTTCATCAGCAAAGTGAGTAAAACAGAATGTCACAGATTGAGAGATCTTGAATTGCAGCTGTCTTTCCCAGAGTCAAATTGAGATTTTGAAGCTGTGTTTGGCTGTCTCATTGTTTAAGAATGCTCTTGATTGTTTTCTGCTGCACTGCATCACATCTTTGTAGGAAATGTTGCATCTTAGTTTGAACAAGTCAGTTTGTGGTATACTCAGTCTATGTTTTGCTCCCATCTGCAACACTTGTAACTTGTAACTTGTAACTTGTCTTGTATGTCTGTGTTGCAGCATAAGAATGCTTAAGTCTTCTCTCCATAATTATTCAAATTATGTTTTTTATCCCAGTTGATGGTTCCTGCTCTATCTACTATCTAGTTGAGCAAAGGTATGTCAGTTTAAAGCTACTAAGGGACAATATGGGACTGACTGCACAAGGATTAGAGATTACCTTTCTCTTTATGTAGCATTGGAAATGCCTCATAGCTTCATGTTAAGTCTTACGTCCGCAGCTGGATATTTCCTTTCAAGAAAGGTGTGAGCAACTTGGATGCAAATCAGTGAAGGTCTGAGAATAGTTAGAAATCTTGAACTTGTGACTTAACAGAAAACATTAAAATAATTTAAGTTCTTTAGGAAAAAGGAAGCTGGAAAGAGGCACCACAATAATTTTGAAATTACAAAAAAACTTCTGCAAAAATGAAGTAGAGTATATTCCCTTCATATTGATAATGTATATAGATAGGGAAAAAAACAAAAGCACTAAAGGAGGTTTATTGCTTCAAAATTAAGAAGCAGCGTCCTGATGGTAGAGACAACTAAATACTAGAATAGGTTAGTTTATAAAGAAACAGCATCATCATTTGCCATTTGAAGCTTTTGAAACCAGCTAATATTCTCCAGTAATTATGTAGCTATAATTGATTTTGCTCAGGGGTGAGAAAGCACACTACATGTCATCTAGAGATTTCTCTGGTCTTACGTTGCAGATGCACTTACCAACATAAAGCAATTAAAATAAAGGAGTGATCAGGTTGCTGAAACTGTAGGGGAGCCACCAACAAACGCCTGGATTTCTGTCTGATTTCACACACAAGTCAGAGCATAAGGTTGTGCAAACCTTGAAGTAAATTGGAAATTGTATGTAAAAATTGAAATATCCCTATGCCCTGTACATATAAAGTAGAGGTGTACGATTAGATCAGTTCTGATCAGTGTATGTATCTTTTGGCAATACCACAGTAATTGCTATAAAGTATATTATAGAAGAATATCTTGCTCTTTTTCAATATCAAGACTAATTGACCTAAAAATGAGTGTTCTATTTTATAATTTTTATTAAGTTGTGACACTGGAGGGAAATTGAGTCTTATTCATTGTACAAGGCAATAAGATTGAATTAGCTAATTTTTAAAGGGTTTTTTTTTCCCTCCTATTTAAGTCTTTTCCCATTGTAATCATTTAATATCTGTAGGGTTTGTAGAACACCTACATAATTTTGCATTATACTAAATTACTCCCTTTTCTTGGAGCCTGGAGCATTTCATGTATACATAGAAAAAAGGGAATCTAATGATGAAACACCTCAGAAAAATCACATCAATGGCTGAAGCCTTTGCGTATCTCAGTTGCACACTTTAGTTTTTTAAATTAAAAAAATTAAAGACAATTTAAAATTCTGGTGACAAGGTTTCTTATGGCATATGCTGTCTGCTGCAACTTTGCTATGGCAAAATGGAAAATGGAGTAGAAAAACTGTGAGTGCCAAAAGACACAGACGTATCAAGTGGTGACAATTAGCTTCATCGAAAAAGAAGAGATTAATCCTTTTCAGTGAAATTCAGAAACTCTAGTGGCCGTGACACTGTCTTTCAACTCAAGGCCCATCACCAGGAATGGGGTAGATGAATGATTCCTTCCTCTTAACAGGAAGAAGCTTTCAGTTCCAGCTCTGTTCCTGTCACTTCTTCACTACCTGTTCTTTGGGACATCCCAATATGTCATTGTGACTGATGCCTCAGGAATGAGGTAGTTACAAAGATTGCTATGTTTCAGTTAGCTAAACCTTACAGGCACAAATTTTCAAAGGAACCTTATGCACTAGTGCTAAATAAGATACATGTTCATGAATTGCCAGATAACTGTTGGCAGATAAATAGGTCCCTCCTTCTCCCACTTGAGAAAACTGCATATGCTATTCTGCTTCAGGATCAAAAAGCTGAAGAACCAAAACCATGACGGTGTTTCTGAAAAATGACTAATCAAGTATCAAATGAATACCCAAAGAAGGGAAATATCATAATAAGAGTATTGGAATTTGAGTCTGTACTTATTGGTGCCTTAGGTAGCTTTGAGTTATAACTAGAAAAATAGCAATAAACTAGATTTCTTACTGGTTTTTATTATGTGTCTCTTGTAATTCTTTTGGTCTCAGATGGATGTCAATTGGCTTTGTGGCAATTAGCTGGTGACTGATTTTCTCACAGCAAATTTGAAAAATAAAATTATTCTTCCTACAGAGCCTGCAGCAAGACTAATTCTAGTTCAAAGAGAACTACCCTCCTCCTGTTCCATGAGTCCTACAGAGATCTGA
This sequence comes from Campylorhamphus procurvoides, assembly GCA_013396655.1. Lineage (NCBI taxonomy): Eukaryota > Metazoa > Chordata > Aves > Passeriformes > Dendrocolaptidae > Campylorhamphus > Campylorhamphus procurvoides. The sequence goes on from WBMV01000130.1 coordinate 126,603, forward strand.
GGTCTGAGCCTTGAGTAACTCACTCTGAGGAGCATGTGGCAAGAGAAGACTGGGAGGTATTCTTACCCTAAAGCTACGCCAGAATCTAAAACAGGTTTGTCAGGATGGTAGACATCCATTTCCTTTTCATCTTTTCAGCCTCCCTCCTGCTCAAGAATGGGAACTGTGGCAGTGGGCCTGTGAAAAAAATGAAGAAACCAGCCAAAGTGCCTTAAAAACTGAGGCTTTTACTGTATTGTAAATTGGATTATTTGCCTTTTTCTTTTCCTGAATCACCTTTCTCCTTCCCAAGACCCCTTGAGAAAACTTATCTTCCTAGCCTAGTATGCAGGAATTTGCCTTAGCAGGACTATGTGAAGCCCCCATATTTGTCCTTTGTTAACCTTTTCCCCATTGGTTGTTATCCCTTGATTTCTATTGGTTGTAACAAAAATTCCCTAAAGCCCTTTAAATACTACTGACCATGTGAATAAACTCTCTCTGCTTCCCCCTCCTGCAGTCTCTGTGCGTCTCTTCCCTGGGGCATCTAGAGGACCATGAGGCCAGGGGGAAAACAGGAAGGGGGAGCAATCCACCCAGCTGTCGCAGGGTACCATGAATGTATTACAAGAAAATGAATTTATAGCACTACTCATGTTCCCTAAGAACTGGTCCAAAGCTTCTTAGCAGTGCGGGCAAAATCAAACTTTGCTGATTCAAGATGGAAAAAAAAATAATGGAGATTTTTGGAGGAAGAATAAGTGCTTTTCCTCTCTTTTTTCAACCAGGCAAAAATCATTATGGTGACAGTAACAGTAGTAGCTGCAGGAAAGGAAACAGAAACAAGGAAAACGTTACTAAATTTAGTAGTCCAGGATATGTGGTGGTTTAGTTTTCTTGGTTTTGGTCTAGGCCTTCACTGGTAACAGGGTTATAGCTAAGGAAGTATTCCACACCATTCCTTCACATAATCAGGGGTATATGAGATGGGGAGGAATGTTTCGTCTCTCTCTCTTCCTTCCAGATGTTTGGAGGACAGCAGGTCTCGGTGTGTCAGCTTCACTCTTAGCTATGTGAGCTGAGGCCTAATCTGAGAGCTGTTGTCCCAGCTGCATGGAGCTGGAGAAACTGCTTCTCTTGAGGGGAGTTTAGTGAGAATTTATTGTGTTAGTTACTTACTGAGCTTTTGCCTGAGTTTACGAGTGTCTGTATCTATTTTGTTTTGGTTTTACCCATTTTTATCCCTCTTCCCTTTTCCCTTTTCCCCCTTTTCCCTTTTCCCTTTCCCCTTTCCCCCCTTTTCCCTTTTGGGGTTGTTTGGAGTTCTTATTCTGTATATTCGTAGTGTTTAATTGTATATAACTGTAATATATGTGAATATATATATATACTTTTACTGCAATTGTCTTTGGGTACTTTTTTCCTTCTCTCTCGGGAGGAGGGAGTCTGGGTGGCCAGCAGTTTGGTTTGGCAGGGAGCCAACCCCAAACCTCCACAGGGTAGAACCATATGCAGCTTATAGCTATCTTTAATTTCTCTCTTGGTTTTCTATTTATTTTCCATATTCAGTGTGATGTTAGTGCTTTGCTGCCCTTGAGAACCCGATCTCCTTCAGGTGCACTCCCTCTTCATTCCTAGTCTCTCTTCAAAATATCCTTCAGAACACAAAGTTAACTGCCAGAAAAACTTTATTTCCTCTCTTTGTCTTGAAAGAGAGAAGATCCAATTTCTTCTCACATGTGCATTTCACTGGTGTATGCTTATCTGAGAAGAATGTAACAGCAGCTCTGTAGTATAGTGTGTGTAGTTCCAACACTGCCCCACTGAAGAGTAGTAAAGTGCTGTCATTTCCCACGACATTTGTCAGAAGGGTATTGGAGTATTGCTCTCCTTATTGTAGAATTATGGCTGTTGGACTGCTTCATTAAGTCTCCTTTACTAGGGCTGCCACTGTCTCTTTATGGACTGCTGCTTGCATGCACTTAAGTTGTGGTACATTCATGACATGCAGCATGCAGACATAGTTTAAATTACAAACATTTTGTTGAAAACTGAAAATGGTAGAGCCAAATTATAGAAACTAACTCTAACAGAATTATGACCTGGAATGATCTACTTCGTCTCCTGAGCACTGTTGTAACTATACTCTTCAAATAAACTTTCCAGGCTCTTTTCAATTTGTTCTGTCAATACAGTTTCAATTACGTCCTTTGGACATGATACCAGCATGCTATGGTTTTCATCCCTTAGGTGCTTTTCTCCTGATCTTCCTCCTCTGGTACAACTCCTAGTACTGTCTCTACCTTCTTTTTACTAACCTAGTTACTTGTTCTTTAACAGCAAAAGAGCAAATTGAATTTACAGGAATAGACATAGAAAACAAACCTTGTGTTTTAACAGCTAATTTAATTCAGGTTCTTAACAGAAGATACCTGGAAGATCAAGGGGACAGATCATGCAGTGCCTGGAAAAAAACTTATCACATCTCTTAGAGATGTACAAACATTAAATCATTTTAAAACTGGTTTCCAAGTAAAGGTTTGGGTTTTTTTCTATGCTGCTAAGTCCATGGTTCTCTTAACTTGGGTAGATTTCCCAGCAAAATGCTACTTTTTGTTAAAGAGGCAAGGGGTCTTTAAGAGGTCATTTCAATTTCTACAGGACCACTCTCTGGTTAATAATGTGTTTTTAGAATACATTGGAAAATACTGTTTGTATGATGTGGGTTATCGACAGTGATGAAAGACCAATAGAGTTCTTTTGAAACTGCTGACTCTTCTAAAAATGTGTAATGATTTGTGAAAATTCTATCAAGGGTTACTATTAAGCGAAGTCTTTCTAGGAGACTCTCATTTGTCATTCTTAGGCACTAGTGAAAATCTTGTTTTCACTTTCAATCTGAATGTCCACCTGCCTTTTTAAGGATATTGATGTAGATGGTTTTGGTCCTGCTATGAAGCCTGCCAGGCTATGACTTTCACACTGAAGTTGTTCAAACTGAAGTAGTGAACAGTAAAGAGGAAAGAAGAGAGGCTTTACAGCCTTTTGACAGTTTTAAATATAGCTTGCACAAAGAATTGTGTGGGTTTTGAGCATCACTTGTATCTTGACCCAGCTTCATCTCTGTCAGGATGCTATCAGTTTCCCTTCTCTTTCAGAAGTTTGCATTTTCCCCTCAGCACCACTGTTTCCATCCCTCTGTCTCTCGTTTTTTGCCTTTCATCCCTGCTTTTCCCATATAGTGCTTGTGTCCATGCTTCATTTAAACCCTAGCACCCTGCTCTTTGCCTCCACAGGGAAAGCAGACCCTGGATGTCCTATAACATTTTCAAGTGAAGAAAAATCCCTTCATTTTACTGACATCTTTGACAAAATGATGTCCTGTCAGGTGCCTTCATGACCTGGGAGAAGGGTTCCATAATGAAGAGCGTTTATTTTTTACTGTGGTTTTGTGTAGCGACACAGGAGAAATGTAGTGGGATCCAACCCAAAAACCAACAGGCGTTGACAAAGCTGCGTGAGCAGGGAGGACCACTCTTGGAGCAACACCTACAGGGGCTGGAAACTCATCTGGTTCTCCAGTGTATCCATGTGTTTGGTCAGATAGTGTAGATATTGGGCTTGATGATCTTGGAAGTCTTCGCCAACCCTAGTGATTCAGTGACTCTAAGGGGGGCCACATGCCTTATGTGTGCATGCTCAGTATTTGTTTCCATGCAATTTGCAAAATCACTGGTACTGCTGTAAAGTGTATGGAAAGAAAAGGTCCTAAGTGTATCTGTAAACCCCTGAAATTACTTCTATATTCTTGATTTCCTGTTTAGAAAAGCATTTCTTATTTGTTTGATTAATCAATGTTTTTGCTTTTTGGTTAGTCACTGCACATTAGGCTGACTGCTAACTTTCAGTCTTTCCTGATTTGCAATGTATTTAAATAATTAGAGGGGTTTTTATTCTGCTTCTAACCACTTTTCCTTTTGTTTATTTTGTGGGGTTTTTTGGTTTGGTTTTTTTTTTTTAACTGACATTTTTTCTTTTAGTTCAATGCTCATTTGTATTCTATCTTTGAAAAGCTTTTTAGTGCTTTTAAACCCTTTGCATGCTTTAGGACTAAGACTCTCCTGAAAAATTTTAGTCACCAGTGTTTTTTACCCTGAAATACAAAAGACAAAATTAGCCATTCAAGAAACTACCCAGTGAACCCTGTCGTCATCATCATAGTGGATTTTATAACTATGCATCATTAAGATGTGAGAGAAGCTGACAAACCATTACATTATTACTTGAATTAGCATACAAGTAGACTTCATTTGCTCCTAAATGCTGATTGTAAAACACGTGGATTCCTTCTTCTCTCTGCCTGTGACTAGGCTCATTAATCTCAGCAGGGTAGGACTAAGGAAGGGCCTGTTCAAAGGAATCATACATGCTGTTAAAAACACGTGAAAGGTTTTGCCAACCCACAGGAAGACTTAAGGTAATTCTTTTTATATTATTTATGAGAAATTTTACAATGCTACTTTTGAGCAAACTAATTCAACTCTTCTGTAACTCAATGCATTAAATCCAAAATGTATTTGTTGTTTTGGGTTTTGTTTGTTTGGGTTTTTTTTAACAAAAACCTGCATTTTCAGTAACATTGTCAATTGACAATATGATTTCCTCCTCAGGTCAATTATTCCACCAATAAAATTTTGAACATCTGACTTAAAAGCACATTTCAGTTTAAATAATACACCCAATGAATTAAGCTATTTGCAGAGTACATGATATGACAAAAAAAGTGGTTCAAAAAATAGATTTCAGCTCAGATTTCAAAAGTAAGTGATAGCTTTAGGAAGTGTTGGAAGCTTGGGGGGCCTTAATATCACTGGGGTGTAGGAGTTTTATTTGCCAAACTAATTCTGAAAACACCATCTATTGTCACTGGTCAAAAAAACCCAGATAACCAAGCAACCAGCACACCAACCAACCCACCAAAAAGCCATCTTAAAGAAATAGATACTGAGCATTATTTGGAATTTTAATCTAGTAAAACAGTTCTCATCGGTATTGCAGAAGTATTTAAAGAACAAATTCCTGTGAGTGAGTTCATTTTGCTGGCTTGTTCATTAATAAGGGAATTCAATGCACTCACACTGTGCATGTAAACATCTGATGGTAATTAAACTGTTCTACATAGCAGTCTCTAAGATGTTATGCTGTTACTCTCAGAGGCTGAAACAAGGCACTTCTGGAATAAAATTGTAACTCTGACATAAAATATTAATGGAGCAGAGAGCTTTTCTCTTGTGTTTCTCATACATCTCCAGAAAGACCTTGAATTATCAAATGAAAATTAAGTTATTAGTGAGCTAGTTTAACTTGCATTGAGTCAATATTAGTAGATGTGTTGCTTAAATAATAATAAAAAAGCAATGTGATTAAATTCCCTAACACTAAACCTCTTCTACTTTACTTCATTCTTGCTAAAATTATCTTGGAAAGAAAATACATAAACACTCCAAACTCCCAATTCATTTTCTGTATGTGCAGATACCATTTTACTGTCCTTATTTTGCAATTTCTACTTTTGTGAAAGTTCCACTTCATTCAGGCCATGACTGACCCAGTAAAGTGGCATTTGTATCAACCCTCATTTCCTCCAGAAACCTCATATTGAGAGATCGCATGAGATATCTTACATCGTTTCTACATCTACGTTACAGGACAATACAGGAGAGATGAAGAATCCTTCCCTTTTTTTGTGTCCCTAGTTCCCTGGGTGCCCAAGGCAATCAAAAATCAGTGTCCATGCCTAGAAAAGTCCAGTGCAATGGTGAGATAAAACTGAGGCTAACCACCAGCAGATGCTGTGATATGCTGTGTGTTTGCAAGTTTGTCTGCTCTTCAGTCTCCTCGCAATGCTCCTAACACCGGCTGGCTGAGGGGGGCACAGGTGTGTTTAGGGTGAGCAAGGCATTGGAGGTATTGATGCCTAAGGATTTTAATGTGCATTTTATAGATTTTCATAGAGTTATATATGTTGAATAAGTTTTCCTAAGTCTCTCACATTTTAAGTAGCATTTAGAAGGTACTGAGCATTTCCTCACACATTCCTGAAATTCTGATAGATGTACATTACCAAGTCCATGCTGTTTTGAAGGACACCTGCAAGAACTCCAACTGAAACAATGAGGTAGCTTGTATTCAAAACAGGAGAGTAAACTCAGAGCCCTTGGAGGCCTCCAAAGGGCAGTCCTGAGGAGTTCTGAGGGTAGGCACCAGGGGAAAATGGTATCATGGGTTGGGTATAGTCATGAAATACATTACTGAAAGTAACATGATTATTACTGAAAATTATAAAAACTGTAACATTTGTCTGGTGCATGTGTGTACTTGTGTACAGCATTGGTCCTTGGCTGATCAACGAGTAAACCTGGATCCTCCTGGCTGCTAGTTCAGTGCTCCAGACACCAGAGAACCTTATGTCTCGAGGAACTCATAATGCTGTAGTTGCTACCCTGGCACTGACTGACTTGGATGACCTAAATTCATATTGGAGAAGAGGTAGGAGCTCCATCCTTCAAGAGGCTAAGTTTTCTCTGTAAGGTGCTTGCAGCCATCAACTCCCACAGTTGACTTTCTTTCTCTACAGCACAGGAGGAAGAGTAAAGTTTAATGTCAGATTTCTAGTTTAATTTTTAATTATGGTCTCTATGTCTGTATGTACCTAGCCAGATATCCTCCGAAGCTACACAAAAATTGCTGAGTCAGAAAATAAAATTTAGACAATAAAGATGGACTATTGCACAAGAAATCAGACTTAGAAGAAGGTTAAGGCTATTATTTAAATGTCATCTAAGTTAAGTACGATATAATGATAGGCGCAATGTAGTATTTTTGTGTACCTCTAAATTTTTGTAAAATACACATAATTCATACAAATTATCATTGCCTATTATTGCAATGATAATCAAATCAAAATTCACAGGACCTCATTTGCCCTAGGTCTGGATCAAAATATTTGCCCTCAGATGATGCTGGAAAGCTTCAGGACAGTAACACAGACTCTTATTCCACCCTCCCTTTTCTTCTCCAGGACCGGGTTGGGAATTGAGAACTTCATCTGCATCAGATAATACTGTCAATAATCTTTAAACTTTGGCCTTCCCAGAAACCCATAGCTGTCCTATTAGAAAATACTACAATGACAGTTCTTTCTACAGGGAACTAAGAAGATCTTAGAACACAGTTACCCTTTTGTATGAGTGTAAGGAGCAGTATATATAAATATACATTCATTTATATAGGAACACATTTTTATGTGCATATATCCATACATGAATTTAAAGAACTAGGAGTAATAATTAACACAACTGGCTATGGGTTTTTCCTATGTTTTAGGTAATTGCATTAGTCTTTATGATGGACTTGAGATCTTCTTTGTTTTGTTGTAAGAAATAAAAATGTTCTGTATTTTGAAGGACCTAGAGGAAGAAAAAAAGAGAGGAACAGAAGTAAACCATGGTAGTACTAATCCACACATATTTCCTCTCTATCCCCACTTCTTTTCCAGCTAGCTCCGCTTTTGGGGTACAAAGGTGCAGAAACCTTTCTGAGAGCATTACCAAACACATGGCAATTAAATATTTATTGAATTATGTTAATGAAAAAATCTCTCTAAATTATGTGTTAACCTCACCTAAGTAAGTTACATCTGCAACAATGTGTAGGACATAAGTGGCTGAAAGGGTTTACAGCGTGCTCAATGCCAAGATTTTCTTTTCATTTTTTTTCATAATTATTCTAGTCATACAAAATAATCTGTGTTTTTTAGTATTTGCATTGAACTTCTGTAATTCTTACTGTGTCTCATATTTAAGTGGTTTAAAGATGTATGCTAATGGTCCTGGGATTTTCTGCAACTGCCTGCACCAAAACACAATTTCCCAGGAACTATATGGCTTTTAACTAGTGCGTTTGAGCAGTGTCTGCTGACAGTTTTTCCTTCACCATTTAAAGTTATGCATATTTTACTGGAGAAATATCGTCCTTGCTGTTTATCAGTCAACAGTGATTTATGAAGGATGAGAATCTCTGTGACAAATACACAACAGCTGCAAATTTTGTGCATACCCAAATTCAGGAGTTTTGGGAGCTTGGTGGTACATTTTTTTCTTTACTGTAATCCATTGAGAAATAAGACTGAATTGATTAATCTTCTTTGATTCCCTACAAGCAGGCGAGCTGGCAGAAAATTGCAATTTCGAGCACTCTGTACGGAAAAGACAAGGCTCTGTGCAGGGATGCTGCTTGCTGGTTACAGGGCATCCCGCACTTCCCTCAAGCTGCCACATGGTGGCAGAGGCAGTTCACGCTAACAAACGTCTTCGTCCGGCTGCAGGTGGAGGACGATGTGGCAATATTAAAACTGGAAACGTCCTGCTGACTAACTATAGGATCATGCAAAGTGTGAAGGGGCGCTGCCTTTGAATAGCCTCCTCTCTGTGCCCTCTGGATACTCCAGCTTCTGCTTGCAGGTACATAATGCTGATGCTAGCTATCTTGGGGCAAAATTGGTGTCAAAAATAAAATGTTAGTTAGCATTGTTTTCTGTACACCACCAAATTTTCCTTTCTCCTCGTTAACGTTTTTGAATGTTAACTGTTTCATTCCTGCTTTGCTGCTCTGTGAATGAGAGTGACCTGAGAAGGAAATGAGAAACAAAACTTCTGTAAGCTTCTAGCAGAGGAAAAAATACAATACTCTAAGGGGTGGGATGTAGGGAAAGCATGAAGGCATTGAATATAATCTCAAAAGACCATGCATCAATAGGAGCTAGTATTGATTCACTCTTTTGCAATGTTTCTGTGTAGTGGTGTTATGGCACAAAGCAAACACTGCACATTGCAAATCCATATGTTAAGTGTATTTTGTGGGTCTGTCTGCACTCATCCCTGAAAGGTGAAAAGCTTAAGGCTCGAGAATATATTAATATATTTTCTGTATCTTTCTCAACAGCAGGAAAAGAAGGGTTGATGCACAGATAGAGAAAATCACTAGGAAGTGAAACTGAAGCCCCTGAGAGATTTTCTTGGACTTCATGATTTTTAACCACAGGCCTGGTTACCACCAATATATAAGGACAGTTTGAAAATAGGTTGTGAAATTTAGGACATTGTGTTGTGCTAGTAAAAACAGGCTGAAAATTTCTGCACCTCTCCTCGACATGGGAAATGTCTCATCCTTTTCCAACATCTCTTCTCCCTTTAGTCCTTACCTTAAGGAAAGAACCAATGACCTATATCTTGCCTAGAAAGATGTCCTCTAGCTCTGGTACTTAGGAATGAAGAAGGTTTGGTCTTTCTGTTAGGTTCTTCTCTATACCTGTGAAGTCACCAAGAGAAGAATCTGGACCTGGTCGGGGGTTTGTACCAGCTTTGTTCTGTCTCACTCCATCTCTCCCTCAGGAGAGAGGTGCTTGTTCCTGCCTCCTTGTTCCTGCCACTTGGCCCTCCATCAGGAAGGTAAGGACATGCTTCCCTCCATCCTACTGAGTCTACTGTCACACAGGCCCTTGGAAGGATCAACCTTGCTCCACATGATGGCAATGATAGAGGTAAAAGACTGAATAGAACAGGTATGGTAAAAGAGGGGAAAGGAGAAAGATCAGACACTTGAGCAAAAATGAGTACAAAACAACAGAGTACAAAAAAGCCACAATCAAAATTCTATAGTGACACAACAGAGAGGGTAAGGATAATCTTTGTTCTTGGTAGATTTGCATCTTTCATGTTGTTTCCTTTCACATGAAATATTCATGTGCTCATAATGAGACTCTACTGTAGCTGAGAAGTTATTTTTCTTTACAGGATAGTCTTTTAAGGGTTAAGAACATGAAAATGTTTCTAATCTACCACTAAGAAAAAAAATAAAAATTGAACCAATCAAACTCTTTTTATTTTTAAATATTTTTTCATTGTGTCTTTTTCCAGTATTAATATGCTGAAATGTCTAGAAAAGATGCAAGAAGTCACAGGAAAATAAAATATTTCCTTTTGAAACTGAGATACTATGACATATAAACTAAGGGATTAGTGTCTGGTTTTTGTTGACTTTTTCTTTAAATCCCTGTGTGATCTACAGACTCATGAAAAGTCATCTTTTCCCATCATCAGTTCTGTCAAATCTATTAAAATATTTTGGAAGCAAGTACCTGGCCAGATCTACTTAATTAACACCATGAATCAGTTTAAGATTTCCTTCTATTCCTGGTGCCCATAAAGCTTTAAAATTCATGGTTATTTCTGGCAGCTCTTTGAGTGTGACGTACGGCGCCTCCAGAGTACCCTACTCAGCTGAACATCTTCATGCCGAAAAGGAATCACAACTCATCTGGACTTGTATGCCAGGCTTTGTTTGTTTGGCTGACAGGCTGATGGGTGATATCTCTTCACCTAAAGCATGTGTTTGCTTTATAGAAGACATATTAGTACTTGATAAATATGGAAACCCCTAGACTCAGATATAGAGGCCAGCTGACAGGAGGGCAAATGTGTTTTAACTGCTGTGACTTAATGGATATTGGGCACTTGAGCTGCTACTGGATAGGATGAGGCAAACATTTTATATTAAAAGTCACTCTGAACTTCCTACACTAAGATAAGAATATGTAGCTGATTTTTATATCCTCTTTTTAGATTGAAATTTTATCTTCTCAGAGAATGTCTCTCTGTGCCCAATGGAGCTGTCCAGGATTCAAGCAGGGAGATTGAGGCACTTCCCCACTTTGCCCAATCTAAAACTCAATTAAAATCTTACACCTCTTACCCCCAACTCTCATTGGGGGAAGGTTTGCCTCCAAAAACATGAGTAAGGGAGCAACCTTGTGAATTTCTGCACTGGACAAAACGCGTGCTTTTCTGGGGAAGAACAGCACCATCTTTTACCAAAGCAAAACCTATCTTAATCTAAAGTCTAGAGAAATTTTTTTTCTTTTATCTCATGTACATAGGAGGTAACTGTTTTGTTCCTTCCCAAGCTGATAGGCAAGTTAAGTACCAACACTGGTGTTAATGCTTTTAACTGAAAGACACTGTTTGGTGGAGGGCACCTGGAGGGCATTAAATAATTAATTTCAGTACTTCTATAAAATATGGTGAGCAAAAACTGAAATGTGCAAATATAATACAGTTAAGCAGAGGGCATTAAAAAAAAATCCACAACAAAAAAAGGCTACCTCAAAACCTGATGCAAGCTGTCCATTCTAGTCAAAGGAAAGGGGGAAATGATAGGCCTCTGGCTGCCCAGCCTAAGGAATTGAATGCTGCTCCCCTATCAACTCTCTGCCTGACCCCCATGAGAGGCTGAACATATATCCCAGGCCATGGGTATTGCCCTGGCATGACCACTCAGAAAGTCTGAAAAGAAACTCAAAGGAAAGAATGCAAAAATTCAACTAGAGCAGAGGTGACGGTGGTTGACCGAAAAATGATGACTCTCTGCACACTCCACACTGTGTGGGTGTGAAATGGTGAAAAGCCTTTATTGAGGGGCGGCACGGGTTTTTATAGCGTTCTGAGGGAAGGTTCTAGAGCTGGGCGGTGATTGGACAGAGAAGGGGTGGATTATGCAAAACAGGGTGAGGGCTGACCAATGGGGGACTGCTAACAAATGAGGGAACTGAGGGCCAGTAGGAAACCAGGGTTAGGGGAAAAGGCAGGAAAACCATGAGTGGAAGAAGACAAGATGGAAGAGAACTGGGTATAAAACTAAAAGAGGAACAACCATGAGTGGAGAAACTGGGAAGGGGGTGACAAAAAAGCTTATGAATCAAAACTGTAAGAATAAACACACAAGCACAGAACTTCAAACTTGGACCACAAAAGTCTCCAGCCTGGCAGATTTGTCNCACAAAAGTCTCCAGCCTGGCAGATTTGTCCAAATCTGGGAGGTCTGCATTGCCATTATCTTTGTAGGTCCACCCTCTGA
>WBMV01000131.1:686-16029 GCA_013396655.1 Campylorhamphus procurvoides
CTTCTGTCCTAACTCTCTCTGTCCCGCAGTCTGTCCCAGCGTTCTGTGTCCCCGCTCTGTCCCCCTGTCTGTCTCAGTGCTCTCTGGCCCGCTGTCTGTCCTGCCGTCCATCCCGCTGTCCCACTGTCTTTCCCAGCACTCTCTGTCCCACTGTCCCCCTGTCTGTCCCTCTCTCTGTCCCGCTGTCTGTCCCGTTATCCCTCTTTCTGTCCCCGCTGTGTCCCTCACCCTGCCGTGTCCCCTCAGCACGCGTGGCCGCTACGGGGAGGGTGCCCAGCAGGAGCAGTTCAGGTTCGCGCTGACCCTCGTGTTCATCCAGTGCGTTCTCAACGCCGCCTTCGCCAAGCTCCGTGAGTCCCTTCCCTTCCCACACCTTCCCTTCTCTTCCCTTCCCAAACTTTCCCTTCCCTTCCCAAAGCTTCCTTTCCCTTCCCCAACCTTCCCTTCCCAAACTTTTTCCTCCCAAACCTTCCCTTCCCTAACCTTACCTTCCCTTTCCTTCCCTAACTTTTCCAAACCTTCCCTTCCCAAACTTTCCCTTCCCAAACCTTACCTTCCCTTCCCTTCCCTAACTTTTCCTAACTTTCCCTTCCCAAACCTTCCCTTCCCTAGCTTTTCCAAACCTTCCCTTCCCAAACCTTCCCGTCCCAAACCTTCCCGTCCCTAACTTTTCCTAACTTTCCCTTCCCAAACCTTCCCTTCCCTAACTTTCCCTTCCCGAACCTTCCCTTCCCAAGCCCTCCCTCCCCTCCTCATCCCCCCGGGGGTGTCTCCCTGGCTCCCCCAGCGTGTCCCGTGTCCCCGCAGTGATCCGCTTCGTGGACACGGCGCGGGTGGATCGCACCCGGAGCTGGCTCTATGGCGCCTGCTCCCTGTCCTACCTGGGGGCCATGGTCTCCAGCAACTCGGCGCTGCAGTTCGTCAGCTACCCCACACAGGTGGGCACGGCCGCGGGGGCACCTCTGGGTGCTGCCAACCCGGGGGGTTTGGGGGCTTTAACCCGGCTGGTTGTTCCTCACTGTCGGCCGGTGCTGAATCCTCTCGCCGCGTTCTTGAAATTGTGTTTGATGAGGGATGTCTTGTCTGGGCCACCTGGAAGGGAACGATGAGATGTATTTTAGGGAAAAGCAGAAAGCCCAAAAAGGTGTGAGATGTGAGGGTGATGATGGTGAGGACGGAGGGGGGTTTGGGACCCCCGACCCAATTCCTGAGTGCCAAGGGGCAGAGCTGAGGGAGGTGGGCACTTCTGGGCTTGGGTGTGCCCATTAGATATGATAATTAGTGTTATCACTCTGTAAGAACCAATTAATTAGCGTTATAAATTTGTAAGAACCTCTTAATTAGTGTTATCAATTTGTAAGAACTCCCCACTGTGAGTGCACTTACATACATTGCACCTAATTGTTAATTAAAGCACCTGCTCTCTGTTTTATCCACACTGATATTGTCTGGAAGGTTCTTTTCTTCCACTTCAGCCATCAATATGTAGATTTTAATGCAGCTTTTAGCACTTTAGGAATTTTAGGGTAGATCCTTTTGACCTAATGCCAAAATGTTGCTGATGCTTCTGGATTTCAGTAGGTAGAGAGTTTTTAGCAGAGACTGTGCTGGAACAAGGTCTGTGCAGCACCTTCCTCCACAGAACTGGAGTCAAAGCTATTCAGAAGGCCCAGAATCCTTGAATTTGTTCCAAGCAGGACACAAAGCCTGAGGAAGGTGAAGGATGGGAGGAAAGGGTGGTCTTGGGAGCCCACCCACCCAATTCTGGGAGAGCAGCCTAAGGGAGGGCCTGGGGCCTGACAAATTTTGGGCTGGGTGTGTTGATTGGTGTCAGAGAATTGCCCAAGCTGTGCTGTGTGGGTGTGTGGTGTGGTTTATGCACCTTGAAGCACTTTCATCAGAGTTTTAATCTGATTTTAGGCTGCAGGGTCAGTGATGCCCCCACCCTGAGGGCTCCTTAAAATATCTCAGCTCAAGGTTTTCCTGCCATTCCCCTCTCCATGATCTCTCCCATCCCAGGCAGGGGATGGATGTGGATACTGAATACTTGTCTTTCCTTTCCAGGTGCTGGGCAAGTCTTGTAAGCCCATTCCAGGTAAGCAAATTCCTCCTTTCCTGGGTGTTTGTGGGGATTTTGGTGCCTCCAGCAGGACCTCACGTGGCAGAACCATCTCTGAGTCTTGTCCTGCTCTGCTGGGCTGAGTTTAACCCCCATGAGGGGCTTTGGGAGCAGTTTGTGTCATTCCTTCTCTGCAGTCATGGTTTTAGGAGGGACTTTTTTAGGGGTTTATCCCCCGTGAGGGGCTTTGGGAACAGTTTGTGTCATCTCTTCTCTGCAGTCAGGGTTTTAGGGGTGACTTTTTGGGGGTTTAAACCCTATGAGGGTTTTTGAGAGTGGGTTGTGACCTCCCTTCTCTGCAGTCATGGTTTTAGGGGTGACTTTTTGGGGGGTTTAACCCCTGTGAGGGGCTGTGGGAGCAGTTTGTGTCATCCCTTCTCTGCAGTCATGGTTTTAGGGGTGACTTTTGGGGGGGTTTAACCCCTGTGAGGGGCTGTGGGAGCAGTTTGTGATGTCCCTTCTGTGCAGTGATGCTTCTGGGAGTGACCCTGCTGAGGAAGAAGTACCCCCCAGCCAAGTACCTGTGTGTGCTGCTCATCGTGGCAGGGGTGGCCCTGTTCCTGTACAAGCCCAAAAAGGGGGCTGGGACTGATGACCACGTTTTTGGCTACGGGGAACTGCTGCTGGTGAGTGCCCTGGGGGCAGAGAGGGCAGGGGGAAGGCCTGGCCTTGGCACCTCAGGTGTGAGTTACAGCTCACCTGGACCTGTGTTCTAAATACAGTCCTTCAGGTGTGAGTTACAGCTCACCTGGACCTGTGTTCTAAATACAGCCCTTCAGGTGTGAGTTACAGCTCACCTGGACCTGTGGAAGTTACACCTCACCTGAACCTGTGTTCTAAATCCAGTCCCTCAGGTGTGATTTACTCCTCACTTATACCACACTGTATTAAATCTCAGCACCTCAGGTGTGAGTTACTCCTCACCTGTACCACAGGGAGCTAAATCCCAGTAACTCAGGTGTGAGTTACACCTCACCTGTACCACAGGGAGCTAAATCCCAGTAACTCAGGTGTGAGTTACACCTCACCTGTACCAGTGAACTAAATCCCAACACCTCAGGTGTGATTTACAGCTCACCTGTCCCACCCTGTGTGACTCCCTGTGCCTCAGGGTGTCCCAAAGCTGCTGTGGGGCCGTGCCAGGAGGGCAGGTGGGTGTGAGGGGAGCCCCTAAATTCCTTTGTAATGAATTCCTGCTTCAGAGGCGAGGAGGATGTGAAAGAGGGGCAGGATAAGGTTTTCCCCATGGAGGAGGAATAAATATTGAAGGTTTTCTGCTGGCTTCTCTCAGCTGCTGTCACTGACCCTGGATGGGCTCACGGGGGTGTCCCAGGACCACATGAGGAATCACTACCAGACAGGCTCCAACCACATGATGCTCAACGTCAACCTCTGGTCCACCCTGTTCCTGGGGGCTGGTAAGGACACAGGGCACAGCCTGTGCCACCCCAGGGCACACACAGTGCCCTGAGCTCCAGAAATGGGCCTGGAACACGTTTTTGGAGGAAACTCCATGGTGTGGTTTGGGGGGGTGGGTTGTTTGTGTATGAAAAGGGAGGGTTGCTCAGTGTAGCTCTGCCAGTGCCCACCAGTGACTCCAGTCAGGAGCAGAAACCAGAGCCCCAGCCAGGCTGGAAAGGGCTTGGGACAAGCTGGGCTAGTGGGAGGTGTCCCTGCCCATGGCAGGGGTGGCACTGGATGAGTTTAAGGTCCTCCCAACCCAAAGCATGCCATGATTTGATGATTAGGCAGTAGCCCTTCTAATTAGTTGCTGGGGACTGTTTTGTTGGAATTTGATCCGTAGATAACAATTGCTCCATTCATTAATTAACCAGGAAGGTGACTGCTTTTTCCCCTGCTGTTTTCCACTTTGGAATTTACTCTGCTTTCCATAGTTCCTGTGGGGATCTGAGTGTAAATTGGAATTACACCACAAATGGGTGGCTGTGGGGCTCCCAGTTCAGGATTTCCCATCTTGGCCTGTCTTCCAGGGATCCTGTTCACTGGGGAGCTCTGGGAGTTCCTGAGTTTCACGGAACGTTACCCCAGCATCATCTACAACATCCTGCTCTTCGGCCTCACCAGTGCCCTGGGGCAGGTGAGTGCTCCTGCCCTGCTCTCCAGGATCCTGGCATGGCTCTTGGATCACCTTGTGCTGCTCTGGGTGGTGCCTGGACCCCACACAGGCCATGGCAGGAGGGTGGGACTGGATGATCTTCAGCCCAAACCACCCTGGGATTCTCTAAAGCCAATTGAAGTTTGTGTGCAAATAACCAGGATTTGAAGGGAGATCCTTCAGCTCTGTCTCCATGGATTATCACTGGACACATGATCCACGTTGTCCTTTCCCTAGTGCTGGTGCCAAACAGCATCTCTTTGTTCTCCACAGAGTTTTATTTTCATGACTGTGGTGTACTTTGGGCCCCTGACCTGCTCCATCATCACCACAACCCGCAAGTTCTTCACCATTTTAGCGTCCGTCGTTCTGTTTGCCAACCCCATCAGTTCCATGCAGTGGGTGGGGACCATCCTGGTGTTCCTGGGTAAGTCTGGCCAGCAAATCCCTGAGATCTTGGGGTCAGCTCCTCAAAAAGTCCCTCCTTGTATTACCACACTCAAGGAACGTGACCTCCAGCAGATCCATTGGGGGTTTCCCCCCAAATCCTCCCAAGGCACTGTTAATGTGGGGCTGATGAGCTGCTTTTTGCCCAAA
This sequence comes from Campylorhamphus procurvoides, assembly GCA_013396655.1. Classification (NCBI taxonomy): domain Eukaryota; kingdom Metazoa; phylum Chordata; class Aves; order Passeriformes; family Dendrocolaptidae; genus Campylorhamphus; species Campylorhamphus procurvoides. The sequence goes on from WBMV01000131.1 coordinate 5,519, forward strand.
ATTCCTTGGCTTGTGCTCGTTTGAGGAACACAAAGCTTTTTTTTTGATGCTTTGCCTTGTTTTGTGTCTTTGCAGGCCTTGGACTCGATGCCAAATTCGGGAAGGGAGTAAAGAAAACGTCACATTGAGGCAGTGGTTGATTGGTTGATCTCTGCAGCTGGAATGAACTTTTAATTTATTGTCTTGTACCTCAAAATCTGTTATGAAACTGGACTCAGGATAGGTAATCAGAAGGAGACTGTGTGGAATTGTTTTCTTTTTTTTTTTGGGTTTGTTTTAGTTTTTTAATTCTGAATTGTCTTACAGATGTAATACTTTAGTTTGAAGTGTAATTAAGCTTTTTTGTTTTTGTTTTTCTCTGTAATCAGAGCTGCATCACTAGAGCCGAGCAGCAGGATGACATTCTTGCCTTAACAGGAAAGCAAATCCTTCATATCTTTATTAAAGAAAAACACACAATGGCCACTTTGCCAGGACTTTAATTCCAGTTGATTTGGGGGAGCCGTGGCTCTGCTCCCCAAGGAGGGGCTTAGGCTCAGAATTATGTGAGTTCTTTGGTGTGGCCTGCAGTGCTCCTGGATTAAAGGCTGGAGACAAGCCCCTCTGCTTGTGTGGTTTTCCATCAGGGAGTTGGAGGAGCCTGTGGGATGTTCTTCCCTTGGGATGAGCAGTTGGAATGCCAATATCCTCCCTCCCAGCCCTCCCACAGCACAGCTCCTGGTGCTCCACAGGGAGCCCCTTTAACCAGAGGGGGCCCAAATTCATTCTTTGCCCCCCAACCTTTCCCTCCTCCCCTGCCAGACCTGCTCAGGGGGACAGCAGTTAATTACAGGGCCCTGGTTAATTGGGCCCTGGTTAATTAACACAGTCCAGGCTCCGGAGGGGAGGAGTTCTGTAGTGATGCTTCCAAGCAGGACTCTCCAAGGAGCAAACTTTCCACATGAAAGGCTGTTCCTGCAGCTGCCTCTTGCTCTCCATCTGTTCAGGGGGTTGGCCTCTTGTCCCTCCAGATGGGATCTTGATCTCTTTCCTGAGCAGCTCTTGGAACTCTCTCTCTGCTTTCCCACCCCTCCCTTGTTCCTACGACTCTTTGGGCCTCAGATTTGGGTTTCATTTCATCTCCGTGCCCAGGAGTTCCACTCAAACTGTGCCTCGTGCAGAATCGACCCCGAGGCTGGGAGAGGGTTTGTCACCTCTTTGCTGGCTTAGATTTGTCCTAAAGGTCAAGTGCTAATTAGCAAACAAACATGTTCTCCGAGCAGAGAATGCTGAAGTAAAAGTTGCTGGGATTAACTCCGTGCCTGCTGCCTGGTGAACACCTTGTGCTGGCACCTGCTGAGGGCACTTCCTGCTTCCCAATGTCTCCAAGGTAATTAATTATTTCTGTTCTGTAAAGGGAGCAGGGAAATTGCACGAGTTGTTTGTGAACTCTGTGGCAGAGACAAGAATTAATTATCTTTTGTGGGATTTGATCATAAAGCTGTGTTTTCTCTGGGCTCCTCTGTCTCTCAGCACTAACTTAAATTTAACTAATTCTCAAACCCAGCAACCAGAAGCAATAAAAACATCCAAGGGGAGCTCTTGGCTCCATTAGTTTTGCAGACTTGTTTTCCTTTCTGTTAAATTAATAATCCAGTGTAGGAATACTTGTCCCATGTACAGGGACTGCTCTCCCCAAACTCCTTCCCCCCCCAAGTCTGGGTGTAGCTCTAGGAGTGTCTTAAACCCAACCAAAACCCAAAGACTGGGGTAATTCTTTTCTTACCCCTGGAAAAGAGCTGCCAGAGTTCCAGGGGAGCTCCTGCCCCAGGCCCCAGGCCTATCCCCTGTCCCCCAGCAGCAGAGGGGATGGAGCTGGGAGCTTCCCAGGCTCTTTCTGAGCCAAGGAAGTCTTCACCAATACCTTGAGCTGGTCTGTATTCCGAGCACAGATCTGGAGATCAGCCTGCCAAGGAGGAGGAAAAGAAAGGAGATTTTCTCCTGATTGCTGCAGGCTCCCTTGACCCACTTTAGCTGCAAAGCCTGTTCCTGGTGCTGCTCCAGCTGGTTCTTCCCTCGCTGCTGTTCTGGCTCCCAGTCAATAAGAACTCCCCAAAACAGAGGCAGCTCTTGCAGCTGCCTGGGTGTGAAGCTCTGGCTCTCCTGGGCCAGTTTGCTGCCTCCTCTCCAGAGCTCAGGTGCTGTGGGGTCCCTGGGGAGGCTGCAGGAGCAATCCAAGGAGCTGTTCTCACATCTCTGCTGTGACAGTGACACACCACGGCCTGAGGGGCCTCCAGGGGGATGTTCCTGCTTGGGTCCAGCTGTCTCCTGAAATAAAGACAGCTAAACTCCAAAGGGACAGGGTTAGGAGCCAATAAAGTTCCCATCTTCTGTTATTTTTATCTTTTAGGAATGGTAGCTCTTCTCCAAGGCACTTTTGCAGAGGGATAACTGTGTTTAATAGTTTTTTGGCTTTGTTTCTTTTTGTAAACAGCTCAAGTGTCTTCAGAGGCAGGGCTTGAGCTTGGGTGAAGTGTCAGGAAGCACTTCTGCCCTCCAGAGATGAGTAAAGTACAAAGTGTTGACACAACTCCCTGTGGTTCAGATCCTGCAGAAATCCAGGGCTGTGCAAAGGGACCTTTAACTCCTGATCCAAGTTCTGGTTTGCTTATTCCAAGAAGGAAGTGACCAAGGAAGGTCCATCCAGCCAAGACCAGGCCTTGGAGCACCCTGGGCTGGTGGAAGGTGTCCCTGCCCGTGGCCAGGGGTGGCACTGGATGAGCTGTAAGGTCCTTCCAACCCAAACCATGCCATTGCTGTTTAAGTCCATGTGGTACCAAGTGCACCTGGCAGCAGTTCAGAGGTTCCAAGGGATTAAACTCCAGTGCCCAGATTCCCTGGGCTTCTGCTCTGCCTTAGTCTCTGCTTTTATTAGACATTCTCCAGTTTGCAGAAAGGTGCAGAGCCAGGTAAATAAGAGACCTTGTCCTCTTCATTCCTGTGAGCTCCCCCTGGCCTGTGGCCCCAGCTGGAAGGGAGCACCAGTTTTGTGATGGTATTTCCCCAGATGGGAAGTTTGGGGAAGTGAAAGCATTGCCCTGGTGATGGGGGCTCTGGGCACTGCCCAAATGCTCTGAGCCTGGGCTGGCTTGCCAAGGAGTTCCTGAAGGGGATGTTTGTGCTCTGCTGCTTCCTCAGCAGATGTGGCCAGGCTTTCTGTGAGCAGAGGAGGGCGGGAGTGCAGCTGGCAGGAGATGAATTTCTGAAGTGCCTCAGACAAAGCCCTGCAAGTGCAAAACACGAAGGTCAGGCTGTGTTCTGAAGAGATCCCTTTCTCCTCTCTCCTGTTTTTTACTGGCTCCACAGTCCCAGCGCTGAGCCCTCCCAGGCCTGGGCAGTTACCAGCAGGGGGAACTCTCATTTCAACCATTTTCAAAGAGCAGGAGGAGAACAACAACAACAAAAAAAGCCATTGCTGTTTAATTAGTGATATAACTCTGCTTCTGGAGTCTTTGTGTGCAGCAAAACCAAGGTGGAAATCAAGGTCTTCCTCCATGTTTATTCTCTTTAATCCCTCCTACCCAGCAGCAGAGCCCACCTGGAGCTCAGTGGTTTGGAGCTGGGGGATAATCCCCCTGTTCTGCAGTTCCAGGCAGGGCTGGCCACTCCAGCAGCTGCTTCCCTGCTCACAAACACCACTGGCAGCACAGATTTGAAAACATCCCTGCCAGAATTCTCCCCGGACCCCTGTCAGCTCCTGGTGGTGCTGGGGAGATGAGAGGAGTCAGGCATGGGCAGAACAAACAGACTCCACTGTGGCTGTGCTGGCCCTGCAGGAGGAACCTGCTGATGGCTCAGTGAGGAAGGTGAAGTTTTGTTTCAGAGCTGAGACGTGGCATCCACAGGGGGGGAGATTTGGCAGCTGCGTCCCTTTTCCTTTCATCTGCCTTGGGTTTCTGAGCTCCTTCTGCAACTCCATCAGCAGATGTAAAAAAACCAACCCAAATGTTTAGAGAGCACAGAGTCAGGAGCTGGTATTAAATGTGGAGGTTTTGTTGAGGTGGATATAACCCTGTAAGAGGGAATTTTCTGGTCAGAGGATAATAAAGATGGAGAAGGAATTGTCATTACTCCTTTGGAGTCAATGAGTTGCCAGTCCTGAGGATATTTAATTTTGAGGACAGCAAGGGAAGATTTCCATGATGGTCCTTTTACTTAGAATAGCTTTTCTGCAGGTGGGGCAAGGACCTCACCTTTAACCCAGTGTTGTGATTTCCACCTGCAGTGGCCCTGGAACATGAGCAGGGGCCACCCAAGGCCCATCTGTACCAGCCTCTCCCCATGGACAGCAGCAAACTCTGCTCCAAAGGATTGTTTTCCCCCTGAAATGGAATAATATGAGGCCACCAAACTCCCAGCCCTCTCAGTAACTCCAACAGCAGCATCATTGTTTCTCTGGTGCTGGACAAAGCAGACAGTGGAGTTTGTATCCTCTGGAAATAAAATTCCTTGACATCCATGAGCTAAACTTCCAAAAATCCCTTCTCAGAGCAGTGCCAGCTGCTCCCCAGGCTGATTCCTCAGGAGCTGAATCTGTTCTCATGACAGATGTTCAGGCTGCTGTGCTTGAGTTCATTCTCAGAATTGGTGTGTCACGTTCTCCCCAGGTTTTGAGAGAGCTCAGTGTCTTTGGTTAATTGGCTTGATGTGGATGTGGCAGGAAAAACAAGTTCATGGAATGGTTTGGGTTGCAAGGAACCTTAAAATTCATCCCATTCCATACCTTGCACTAGCCCAGGTTGCTCTACACAACGAGGCCTGGGGTGTATCAAGTGCATGGGTTTGACATAAACCTTATTTTCTGTGGTTTGATAAACTCTTAAGGTGTCTTTTCCCCCCCTTGTCTTTATGACATGACTCATATTATCAGTTAAAATCAGAGGCACTGGTTCAAATAGCTTCATTAATATTTCTCAGCAGCAAGACACCATTACCTGAGAATTGAAGAAATGCCCAGGATGAGATTAATTATTTTTGCAGTCAGTAAATATTTTAGGAAGTGTGAGTTACATAAATCCTGAGAAGCCACAGAGGATGCAACATTTCATTTCATTATCTATAAACTTACCCAGTCACGGGGAGGGGTAGCACAGTCCAGTGGAAAAAGGAGCTCTGGAATTGGGAGCCTTGACTTTGATGTTCTGGAGCAGCAATAGTTAAGTCACAATATTTGTTAGAATTAGTACAAAAAATACACATGGACAGTTAATATTAACTTTTAGCATTGTGTGGAAAGCACAGATTTAGAGAGATCTCCTCTCTCTCACCAGCAAAAAATAGAAGAAGAATAAACTGTGATTTAGGTATGAATCCCAGAGCTGAGTAGATGAACAATTCTAAGGTTGTGGATACCTTAAAAATCCTTTTCCTTAACTGCTGTTGCTCCCTGAAGGTCCAGACTGCAAATGCACTTTTACATTTCCCTTCCCTAAATCCCTTCTCTTCATTATTGCCTATTTTTTATTTGCTGCATGTACTTCCTCTCCTCTTCTTAGTTTAGTTTTGGTTTGTTTTCAGCTCTTTGAGCCCTTTATGCTCATCCAGACTTTCATGTTCTGTGCTACAGAGTGAATCTTATTCTCAATTTCCAAGTCTTTTGTCCAATTATCTCCCTGTACCTGCAGAAGGGGAAAGCAGCAGTGATAAACACCTCCAGCCCCTGCTGCAGCCCATTCCCACTCCTCCACCAGGCAAGATCACTGGGATAACACTGAGGATTAATCCCTGCTCGTGGAGAAAGGCTGGTTTGAATAAACTTGAGGACTCTGGACAATGTTCTGAGCTCCTCCAGCCTTGCAGGTGCTCGCAGAGTTAACAACATCCTGGAGAAAGGAAAATAATTTCACAGACCATTAGGGCTGGTGGGAAGCAGCAGGATCAGGTTTTAATGAATCCAGGATCAAAAGCATCTTAAAGCAAACCAGCCTAAAAACAAGAGCAGACTCATCAGGGAAGGCAGGAGATGCTTCTGAGGAGAAACAAAGCACCAACTCAAAGACGTTGGGGAGTCACTTCCTCACAATTGTGCATTTTAAAGTATAATTTCCTCTTCTAAAAATTAGCTTTGATACTTTTCCAATACAGGTAAAAATAGCAAAATGAACAGATTCCCTGCAATTAAAATTTCCAAGTCAGAGTTTTTTCTAAAGCAGGTCAAAATATTTTTTTTAGCAATGTTTGTTTTCTCACAACCAAAAGTAGTTTTTAATCAGAGCAAAAATGACTGAGTTAAGTTATTTTATGGTATTTTGAAGTCAGGAAAGTGAATCTGGATGAGAAGTGTGCATAGCAGTAAGCTTTGGATGGTTGGGATGTTAGAAAGGGGATTATCCCACCACTAGGAGGAATTTCTCCATGGGAAAGGGTGGTCAGGCCTTGGAAGGGGCTGCCCAGGGAGGTTTGGAGTCCCTACCCTGGAGGTGGCACCCGGTGACAAGGTGGGCATCGGGCACAGGGTGGGCTCCATGGGCATTTCCAGCCTCAGGGATCCTGGGATTCTGTGCCTACCAGCAGGAATTTTCTCATGGAAGTGCTGCTTGCTGTTGTTTTGTCCTGAATTTGAAGCTGTATGGATGTGGTGGCTGTGTTAGAGCAAATTCATCCTTTAAATCTGCTGGGACACAAGTGCCACCAGATCCAAATGCCAGGAAGGAAAGAACGAATGGATGAAGTGCCCAGGTTGGGACAGCTCTGAGCAGGGGCACAGCCTGGAGGGGAAGAGACATTAAATCCCATCCAGTGCCACTCCTGCCATGAGCAGGGTCACCTTCCACTAGCCCAGGGTGCTCCAAGCCCTGTCCAACCTGGCCTTGGACACTTCCAGGGATGGAGCAGCCACAGCTTCTCTGGGAAATCCATTCCAGTCCCTTCCCACCCTCCCAGGGAAGTAAAAGCCACCTAAAGTAAAACCCAGCTGAAGTGAACCCCACCTATTTCCTATATTCTTCCTATATCCCTCTGCATTTCTGCTCTGAAACTGGAAGCAGCCAGTTTCCCAACTTTGCCTATTTTTATATGTATGAATAAGCTGCTTAATTCCTCTTCACTTTTGAAAGATGGGCAATATTTCACTTGCTCTCCTACTCCATGCAACACTGAAGGCTTTAATTTACAGTGAAGGAAACCTGGGGCCACTGGACTCACTGTCTTGCTCGGTGCTTGCCATTCTGTTGCAAATTCAATTTGGAGGAGAAGGGTTGCAAAAGCAAAGCTCACCAGTTTCCTGTCCCTGGAGGATGCTCAGACTGCCACGGTTGGAAGACTCCAGGATCTCAGCAGCCCTTCCTTTCCTCACAAACCATATCAGCACTTGGTGTGCTGTGTGTAATTTAACAATTAAACCATAAAAGCCTTCAATATCAGGACTCTTTAATGACTTAAATTTAAAACAAACCATACCCTCAAACCCAGCAACGATTCCATTACAGTTTGTGGCTCCACCACAACATTCCTTTTGCTTTACATCTGGAAAATGAGTCCTACAGGTCTCACTGGCATAAGGAGAGGGGAATCAGCACCTTGCAATGTTTTTGTTACTGTTGCATCTATAAAAGCCTCATTAAGTCTCCCCAGTGATTGAGATGGGCTTTGTGTAAAACGGGTTTGTTTGGTTTTGTAACAAAGATGGCAAAGACAGGAAATAATGAAATAACTGTTTTCATACTCTCTCCATGATGGGAAGCCTATATGAGATTTTAATTAGTGCTGCTTTTTCAATAACTCTCTATCCCTTACGTGTTGCAGATTCTTTCCTGGATAACAGGCAGATAATTATGAGGATCCTGTTTCTCAGCCTCTCACTGAAGGGATGGCTGATACATTTAATCATGATGTAGAAATGCTGGCAGCTTTCTCCGGGTTCAGCCTCTCCCTAATTACATTTCTAGAGTTTTTGTAAATTGAAAGGGAAAACGTAGGGACAAAATAATTAAAACCAAAGAGGAAGTGAATATTAAAAAGCAGGAGCTGGTTAAAATTCTTGCACTCACAGCCATCAGTTTAATCAGCCACAAGTGACAAGCACACCGAGATGGACACGAGATAACAGCTCCAAAGCCGGGTGTGCATCAGCATTTGGTGCTCCTGCTCAGGGCATAAAACCCACTTGTATCACTGAGGTGAGAATTATCCCCTCAGCAAATGCACTTGAGAATTCAGTGCTCTCACTTGCAACACATCAGCTCATCCCCCACCCAAAATTTCAAGGTTCAAGCACCTGGAATTGTCCAGTCATTTATTACAGGATTGTATCAACACAGGCAGAGTAAGGGACAATATTTCTCTTTTATCTGCCACCAAGGAGGACAGAACTGACCCTAAATAACTTTTACATATGGAGGAGAGGTGAAATTCCATCTTCATTTTCACAGGTACCCAGTTTAATTTGCTACTTCCTGGGAACAAGAGAATTTTGCTCAGAACGTCATAAACTCCAAAAGAAGTTGACCTCCCTCTAAGTGACACTTGGCCAGTGCTGAATTAAAGGAGAATTTCTGTTTATTCCAGCTGGAAACTGCTTGACTCGAGAGGGGAGGGGGAACCTCTTTGTTGTCTCTAAAACTGGTGCTGTAATTTCCTTTGGTACTTCAGCTCTAAGAGGATAAATACATCACTAAAAATCCCCAGTTTATACAGGAATATAAACCCCAGGGTGATGGAAAGGCTACGAAAACAAGTTTCCAGGAGGAACCTGTGGCCAGAACAGGAATGTTAATGCCAATCCTGTAGCTCAGGAGAGGCACTTTTATGGCATTTCTTCATCACAATGCAGCATTACCTGCTGTTCTGTCACCACGGGCAGCACTTGGAGAGACGAGGGAATGAAGCAGCATCCAAGGATTGGTCACGACTTGGATGAGAGGCTTGCCAGGAAAACCAAGGACGCCACAGAAAACGCTGGGAATAAACCAGGCAACCCTGGGAATCAGCAGTGGCAGCCCAGCCTGCTGGAGCCATTGTGCTGTGAGCAACTGCATTTGTCAGCTGAGGGGATGAGAGATAAGATGGAAATATTTTGCACTCTTCATTTCAGTGAGTGTGGCTGGGGGGGTGTTGTGGAGCCTGGAGAATTTGGGTGTCGGGGGGGTAATGGTATTAATTCCCCCCCAGACTGAGAGAGGGGAGGAAGGATGAGCTTCTCTACAAAAATTGAAGTAATTAAGGAGCACTAATGATGCAAATGTTGCTTCACAGGTTGAGAACTTCTACAAATTAGAAGAGAAGAGCTGTACAATTTGATTTGGAAGGGACTTAAAGCAGGGTCACCTGGGAAAGGTGACAAACTGCCTCAGGGCTTTATTTAACAAGACCTTGAAAAACCTCCAACAGAGACTACAGAGTCTCTCCCTCTCCTCTGCGGTGGTGATATACAAATTTCTTCTGTGGAATCTCAATCTTTCTCGTTTTTTTTACCTTTGTTTCTCCCCTACTGCCATGTGCTTGGCCTCATCTCCTTGTCACCCCTCTCGTGGGTGCTGAAAGGTCTCTCTGGAGCTTTTGGTGCCCACTCTCTGGAAGAAATGGAATGTGTTTGCTGTATGAGCCTTTCCTCCAAAAGCTGAAATAAATACTGTGTGTAGTGGTGTGTGACATTCCCTCTGGCAGGGAGTCCCTCAGGGCGCCGTGAGGGAAGGGACAATGGTGGGATGGCTCCTGTCATTCCCTTTGGGAGACACTCGTTCATGGAGCCATGAGGGAAGGGACAATGGTGGGATGGCTCTTGCCATTCCCTTTGGGAGACACTCGTTTATGGAGCTGTGAGGGTAGGGATGATGGCTCCTGCCATTCCGTTTGGAAGGCATTCCCTCATGGAACCATGAGAGGAGGGATAATGGTGGGATGGCTCCCACCATTCCCTGTGGGAGACACTCCTTCATGGACCTGTGAGGGAAGGGATGATGGCTCATCCCTTTGCCATTCCATTTGGAAGGTGTTCCCTCACAGAGCCATGTGGGAAGGGATAATGGTGGGATGGCTCCACCATTCCCTCAGACAGTGACCCCCTCACAGAGCTGGGAGGGAAGGAGGGATGGCTGGTGCTTCCCTCGGGCAGCCATGAGGAACAGGGTGATGGCACACGCCATTCCCTGAGGCAGGTGCTCCCTCATGAAGCCACAAGGGCAAGGACGATGGCCCAGCCATTCCCTTGGTCAGGCTCTCCCTCATGGAGCCATGAGGGAATGGGGACATGGCTCATACTGTTCTATCCATTGGGTGCTCCCTCACAAAGCCATGAGGGAATGGGGACATGGTTCACATCATTCTATCCATTGGGTGCTCCCTCACAGAACCGTGAGGGGACATGGCTCCCACCATTCCCTCAGTCAGGCACTCCCTCACAGAGCCATGAGGGAAGGGGGACATGGCTCACACTGTTCTATTCACTGGGTGCTCCCTCATGGAGACATGAGGGCAAGGACGAGGGCACACGGGCCATGAGGGGCACAGAGAAGCAAAAGGAGTCGGGTGATGGC
>WBMV01000131.1:19105-31457 GCA_013396655.1 Campylorhamphus procurvoides
GGGGTCGGGGTGGGGATGGGATGGGGAGCGGCGTCCCCTCCCCACACGGACACGGTGAGGGGTGACAGGTTGAGGGCCCGGCGGGGCATTCCTGAGGGGGCAGCGCCGGGAATGGCAGCGCAGGGGGGGCTGCGAGCCGGGCCGGGGCTCGGGCCTGGCCCTGGTGTTCGGAGGAAATGGTGCATCATCCTGCGGTGTGTCGAAGGAAGGCAGAAGAATTCCCTTCCCCGGCCGAGTGTGGCACTGAGGGGGGCGCGGGGAGCAGGGCCGGCGCTTGCTGCGGCCAGTGGGGGTGGTTCATGGTGTTATAAAGGTAAAATAAGCGTTCCCGGAGTGTTTTCCGGGCTGCCCTGGGAAGTGGGGTTGGCTTGTTCTGGCAGGAGTTTTTGGAGGGGTGGAAATGTGTCGGGTGCGATGCTACTTGTTGTCGGTTTTCTGAGCACAGCGTTTCTAAATGTGTTTGTGGTCGTACAGCATCGTCCTGACATAGGAAAAAGAAATAGTTTTTTGGGATGTCCTCTTTTTCCCTTTGCCTTTGGAGTTCTGGGTGGTTGTGTCCGGGGTGGCTTGTTGTAAAACCCTATAAAAGTCTGAAGAATTAAACTTGTTTATGCTTTATAAAATAGAACTCTTTGGTTGTAAAAACCCCTCCAAAATTAGTGAAGTAAAACATACAGCTGACTTCTTTTTCGGTGGCATTTTCTAACCAGCTGCCTAGAATTATTTGGTTTCATTATGTCACTTGTTTCGTTGTGGCCTGCAGAAAAAAACAGATTTGGGTTTTTTTCCCCCTCTTTTTGGTACTTTGTCCTGGGTGGGACTGAGATCAAGACAACCCAGAAGCAGAAGCACATCGAGGGTGTCATCCTGTCACTGCATCAGCAGAGGACAGTAATACAAAACTGTGCCTATCAGATGGAAACTGCTCTCCAGTCTGACAGCCTGATTTACTGGAGTGGAGTTCCTGCTGTTACAGGACTGTTTTCTCCCAAAAACCTCCAGGATTTAGGCAAAGACAGAGGGCAGGGGGGGAGTTAAAGTGGAAGAGGGGTTGGTGTGACCCAGGGCTCAGGGGGAGACCACACTAAAGTGCTTCAAACCCCACTTTATTTCCTGTGTAATTGATATTACAGTTTGTTGCTGCTTTGACACGGAGGAGGAACCAGTCCTGACAAAATTACTGGATTGATTAGAGCTGATAAACGTTAAAAACAATCAATTCCCCAGAGTCTTCTCTCGGTGTGGGAGGAGGTTCAGGGTTAATCTCTGAGTGCAGCTGAGCCTCTGGGCAGCCCCAGGGTTAGGAACAGACTGAGAGTTTGTTTCCCAGTGTGATTTTTGTGGATACCAATGCAGCCTACAATGAGAGGGACTTACCAGCTTTGCTCTTGGCACCCCTTGTGCTCAGTGTTTTCCCCGTGGGGTTTGCTGGTCCCTCCCTTGGACCTGTGAACTTGGAATCCTTGGCTCCATCACTTCCCAGATGTTATTTCTGCAAAGCTGGGCAATACACCTATTTGTTGTACAATCAGGAGCTATTGCTGTGTTATTGATCTCGTTTGTAGCTCCACACTTGGAAATATCCACTGTAATTTTGTCAAATTCCTTCTCTCCTCCCAGCTTTGGCTCAATTTGCAGCACGGTTGGAGTATTATGTAAGATCTTGCTGATTCCCCCAACCTCCAACTGCTGGTGTTTTCTACTCGGTACAGGGAGGAAATACAACAAAAACGTGTTTTTTTTAAAAAAAAGCAACGAAAAATAAACAACAGAAACCAGCCAAAACCCTTTTATTGAGTGTTGCTTCTTGATTCTCTGTCAATAAGCTGCTCCTGTGAACTGTGTTGTGCTTGAGACACCTCAAATAAAACGTGTGTGCAAGTCTGGAAACACCTGATGGTGCAGGAAACTGTTGTGGGATTGAAGTGTTTGTATCTTTCAGGAGGCAAAGAAAGTGCTGGTGGTCAGAAACTGCTTCTGTAAATGTGTTAGAGGGTCTTGTTACCAAATATCCCTTTACTGGTTGTTTTGAAGGAAGGAGTTAATCAGGAGGCACTGATGTTCCTGTGAGCAGGGACAGCACCCAGGGGATGGCTGGGGCTGTGTCAGGGGGGGTTAGGCTGGATTTTGGGAAAGGCTCTTCCCCCAGAGGGTGGTGGGCACTGGGGTGGGCACCCAAGGCTGCCAGAGCTCCAGGAGGGTTTGGACAGGGTGGGATTGGTGGGGTGTCTGTGCTGGATGATCCCTGTGGATTGGCATATTCAGTGAGTGGTTCTGGAAGTCTCTGCTGTGCATAGCTGAAGGTTCAAGAAAACACAGAGCACAGATGAAATGGAATTTGTGGGGGTTGGGTTGGGTTTTTTCCTTCACATTTTTAGGGCTGGAAAGACACTCAACCACTGAGTGTAGCAAATGCCTGGGAAATACTTGGGAGTCCCTCTTTGGCCAGTGAGGGAATTCTGGCTGCAGGCAGTGGTGGCACTGTTGTGTCCTGTGAGGTGTCACTGGCCTTGCAGCTCTGTGTGTATTTAGATGTGTGTAGAGTTCCTAAAGTCAGGCTCCTGGGAGGGATTAAACATTCCAACACCCAGTTCCCAACTGGAAGATGCTGTTTGGGCCATGGATACAGTAGGAGCCAGTAGGATCCTGGTGGCTTTGAGAGAAAATGGTACTAAAATGTTCATAGTGAGGTCTCAGCTCAGCTTTTCTAACCTGTGTTGGAGATCTTACTGGGTAGTTTCTGTCTTACAACTGTGAACTTTAAAGATGGTTTTAACCAGAAACACAGAATTTATTTTGTGCATTCTAACCTGGGTGTGAGGTAATACTCAGGCTGTGAATCATAGACAGCAGTGTTGGTGCTTTTAAAAATTGATCCAACTCCTGATAACACAAAGGCTTTTCCAGCAGAAAGGGATGTCTTTGTGCACACCTGTAAGAGAATTAGATACAGAGGAGTCAGGGTGTTCATTTGCAAGTGTGCTGGTTTTCATTAGTTAATAATTTTGTCAGTTCTGTAGTGTTGTTCGTGAAAATTTGGTGCAATGTTTAGGACCATGAATATTTAAATTGTTTGCTTGCTCAGAAACATTTTGTATGGGATCATGGTTAGACTTTCAGGGTGTAGTTGGGCACCCAACTGAAGTTGCTGAGGAAGTTTGAGGACTCTGGATCACTGCTTTTCCTTTGGAATTGCCAGGACCCCCTTTGCTTGGACAGAGGTACAGTTGGAACAATGTCAGATGTGACATCACACGTGCCAGTGACATCAGTGCAGCATCAACCTGCACAGGCTGAGGTGATGAGCTAAAAATGGAAACTTCCCTTCATTCAGTTCCAACAGAACTTACAGAAATACATGTTTTAAACTCAAAATGTGCAGGAATGCTACTTGTAGAGGTTCACAACATGATTTGCTTTAACAGGTTTTTCCTCCTTTCCATGCAGCCTAAGTTGCTGTATTTACCAATAAACTATCTCAAAAATGAGTGTAAATGGGAATATCTTTGTTAGGGCTGTGACAAGAACTGATACTTGAGCAAAATTGCATGGGCAGAGAAAATGGTCTAGAAAAACTTGCTGGACTTGGAGCTAAACAGGTAGAAGTTTGTCTGTGGGACTTGATCAGATGGAGAAGTCATTTAAGAATATGTTTGGGTTTGTTTAAATGTAACTTTAATTACTGTTCTGCCCACATTGCTAAGAAATCTGTTCAATAAATCATAAATCAGACCATAATTGTATACACAACTTTTCTTTGCTAACAGCAGTTCACGAGGGGGAGACTTTGTGGTGCCTTCATTTCCTCCACCTCTCTTTTTCATGGAAATGCTCAACCTCAACAAGTTGTGCTTAAAACCCACGTTAGTTGAATTTCTTAGAAGCACTTGTGGGCACTAAAGGAAATTGAGGGAGCTGTTTCTCTGCTGCATCTGAGAGAGAGACAAATCACTCAAGACTTCCTGTCAGTTCTTACTCTGTCACTGAGGGGGGATTTGGGTGCAGAGGGCTTGGAAATCACCAGCACGTTGTGCCCTTCAGAGCCCTGAGAGCCCAGGGAACTGTGTGTTAAATGTTACAGCCTGGCATTTCACCAGGGAGCACAAACTCCAGCCTTGCAGATGATACTCAGCTCTATCCTGGGAATTTTCTCTCCCTGCCCCTTTCTGCACCCCCAACTTGACAGTGGGATAAAAGCCCCAGTGGTGCTCAGCAGCAAATATTTATAACTGCTGTGATTTAGAGTTGGTTTGGGGTTTTTCTCACAACAGAAATGGCAACATTTATACCAAAAGCACAAAGGCAGCACTTTGGCAGTGTCACCAAATAGAAATAAAATGCCCCTGGCCCAGGCTTTTACATCTATTCTATAGAATATACAGAATATAATGTAGAATATTTAAGCTATGGAATTATCCGTTTGCTCTTTGTTTTATTGATCCAATCTTGGTTTTGAACAGTGTAGATATTCAGGTATGGGGGTAGGTGAAGTTGAATTGTTACAATAATTATTTTCAGAGTGTGATTTTTGGTAAGATGTGAATACCATTATTAAATTGGGGTAGTAAATCCATCACACTTATTGAAATTGGTGGGATATCCTTTAGAGAAAACACTGTGATGGTTTTTGAGGAAAATATCGGTGGGTTGGAGGGGGAGGTTGGTTGGAATTTGATCCCCATCTCCTTCCTCTCCTTATTCCTTCTCTTGCTGATGTCTGATAAGGTCAGAGAAAAGACTAAACAAAATAAGTTAGAAAATGAAAGACTCTTCCTGCCTCTACCAAGAGATTCCTGTGAGGGTGGGCTTGTATGGGACTGAAATTGCTGTTTCTTAAGAAATAAGGCCTGGAGTGAGTTTTGTGTTGGAAAGAAGCAACCTGTGTTGATGTGCTCGTTCTCAGAGTGGGTTTCTTTGACAGCCACACAATCTTTACATTTATTTAGATGAAAACAGTTCTGCCAACCATTTTGAAGCTGTGCTGCAGCTGCAGGGTGGGAAAGGATCCTGTGCTCTGCTGGCTGGTTTTGGCCACGTGTTTTAATCTCTAAATTGATAATGTCAGAGCTGAATTTGCAGAACAATAACAATGACAGAGACTGTATTTCAGCTGGAGGTGGATCAGATGAACCCTTGGAAATATCAGCCCGAGGTGACAGCAGGAGAATGTTCAGGGAGGCTCCAGCTGTTTGTGTTTGTGGAAAGCTGATGGAAATAGAGGTGTGGGGGGGATTCCAGGGGGGTGCTGGAGGTCACTCTTTCTGATTAGAAACCAACCACTTGGGCATTTTCTCCCTGTTGTTTCCAGCTCCTGGAGACTGTGGTGGGATCAGAGAGGTGTGAGGTGTTTCCAACAGCTCTGCAGAGCGGAGGGAAATGCTGCTGCTGCCAAGCCAGGGAGCCCTCCCAGGAGGGGAGAGGTTTGCTGGGAAAGAGGAGTCTTCATGGCTTTATTTTAATTTGAAATATGACTACAGAAGTGCAAATGTTTTACTTCTTAAAAAATTGCTACAATGGCAGCAGAGCTCCTTGACAAGTGACAGGTAACATTTAGCCTGAAAGCAGAAACTGAGGCTGTAAAACCCTTTTTATGATTTGCCTGTGAGGGAGAATCTGAAATAAAAGAGTTCATGGGCAATAACAAACCTTTCTTTTGCAAAATGAGATCAAGTTTCTTATTGAACACAGATCTCTGCCAGGCTTATGGTTTCTGTAAGACCTGAGCTGGTGACTTTAAATAACATTTTACCTTGTGAGAGCAGTAAAATGAACAGCAATGGATTGCCAGGAGGGAAAAGAAGTGGAGAGAAGAGTTTTTTTGGGAAAAAAAACTGAGTAAAAGATTTATTTCTTGTTAACATGCTTATGATCTGTATTAAAAAATTATGAGGAAGATTAACTTCCGAGGAGAAACAGTTTTGAAGGTTTAAGCCTTAAGCATCTCAAGAGGATTAAGTGGAAGTAGGAAGAGTTAAGGAAGAGGCAAACATATGGTGAAATTAGGAGTGATGACTCAAAGGCAGCTCTAAAATAAAAATCAAGTTCTGCTTGCTTTGAAGAATTCGATTACTTTGGCTATTTGCTGGTGTGGATGTAATTCCAATATCCTTTGGGGAATTGATAGTTGGGCTTGGATGTGGTTAAAGGGGTTTCAGTTTTCTGCTCCTCTTCAAACACTGGCAGACTTAAGTCAAAAGTACTTAAGGGCTGAAGAGCAGAACTTTGCATGGAGGGTTTGTTTAGAAAAGCAGGAGGTTATTTAGAGAACTCTTGGCTGCTCCTTACCACAAACTTCCTCTCTCTTCCCTTGGTTTAGTTTTAGCTGTTTTATCTGGTGAGATTTGGAAGGATAAGGCCAAAGAATGATGAGTTCCTACAAAATCTGTGTAAAACCTGTCACTCTCCCCACAGTGCTGATCTTTCACTGACAATTGTCTCACCCCTTAACAAGTTCTTACAAATTAGCAATTTGTAGGTTGCCAAGGCTTTGCTTTATTTTTTTCCCCCCTGTTTTATAACTGGGGAATTAAAATGAAAAACATTCCAAGAGCGGAGAAGAAACACTTAATGTGAGAATATTTCTCCAAGTGGGGTTTTGATTACTGAGCTCTAGTGCTGCCAATAATCAGAGTGTCTTGGGATGACTATTTTAGTATCTCTGTGGAAGATGATTTTTCCAGGTAATTCCTCTAATTTTTCATGATCTGGCATGTCCAGGAAAAACAGAAACAGGCACTTCTGGAGGTTTCAACTTGGTAATGAGTTTTGTGGACAAGGAGTGACACACAATGCCTTGGAATCAAGAGACAAGCACAGGGAGTGATCATTTGCTCTGGATTTTAAGGGAACCAGGTTATCCCTGTTCCACTCTCCCAAATGAGAAGCCACAGGTCCTTTGCCCTGGCATTTCACTGGATGCCAGTTCACTCCTTTTATCCCTCTGCTGTGCTTGTGTGGATTTTCCAGTCTGTTCTCTTAGGCCTGAAGACTGTAAATGAAACTCTGTGTGTCATTTCCAGCTCAGCACTTTCTGTGCTCTTCGACAGGGTGCAAGTTAAGGAAGAGCTTTTGGGGGGGGATTTAAGAGCACAGAAAGTGGAATGTGCACACTCCTGGCTTCATTCACAGCCACATTTTTGGTGTAAATTATCCTTCCCTCTGATTCAGGGACAGTTTAGTCTGTGCATCCCGTTCCTGTCACTCCTTTATAGTTGTTTTTTCCAGGTGTTGATTGACTTCTTGTTGTAGGGCTGTTCACATGTCTTTGTTTCCAGCCTTTCACTTTTGGAATCCAGGTTTCCCTTCAAGACTTGGCTTTGGTTTGGTCACTTCCATCTCTCCTCGGTGTTAATGTCTAACCTGAAGTCTTGTTTTATGGGGACAGGTTGTTTGCTGCCTCTCTGCAGTCTCTTCTCCACCGCCCTGTTAATAATTAGGCAACTCTGTGTAACCTCTGAGCTCCCTGTGCCTGACTTTCACCTGCATTTCACCCAGAGCACATTTCTTGCCACTTGCAGGGCCTGGGAATGCTCCATCTGCTGTGAAATGCCAGGCAGGAAGGGTGGCTGATGCCCTGTTTGGTGTGGACATGAAATCTAAAAACTTGCTCCTTTGATTCACCCACTCCTCAGACAGCACCACATCCCACTTTGCCCTCTCAGTTCACTCGCCCTTTCCCCCCCCTTTTTTGTCCTTTTCCTTATAAATCCACACCTTCCATTGTCCTTTCCAAGGCTTTGAAGAAGGCAGGAAGATAATGGTCTTTTCCTGTGCTTCCATATCTCATCCCCTTGTTTTATTGCTCCAATTATCTTTGTCTCTCTCGTCTTCTCTGTGCTTTGTGCCCTTCTTGGGTAGTCTTTGATGCCTTGCTGGTCCAAGGAGCAGCCACTCAGTTTTTGAAACACTTAATTAAAAATATCCTTCCTCTACAGACTTCTCCAAGTTCTCTTTTGCTGAATAAAACTTCCTGAAAAATGAATATCCTTGGAAATTTCTGCTGGGACCTCCTGGTTTCTTAAAAGGGAGTTGGTTTGTCTTGAGAAGCAGAAAACGAGACTGTTTAGCAAAAGTCTGGTAATTCTGAGGTCTCTGCTGGGATTATTTGTTGAGTTGCTACTCCCCACATCTCTCAGGTCAAGTCTCTGCTCTCACAGCATGGTTTTACTGTTGATTCCAACAGCAGGTGAAGTTTTGAGCTGAGCTGTAAAGTCAGGAGATAATTAGGAGGACAAGGTGACAAGGAAACATTTCCTGTGCTTCAAAAAGGGCTGTTCTGGTCCTTGGATAAAATGTCTCCATGTGGAAGTGTCTGTAATGGGGTGAGAACTCCTTTGTAACTGTAATCTCAACCGTGGCCAGAGATAAGGGTGGCTGGTATTTATATCCAAGGCTGTTTGTGGGCTCACAGGGGGCCCTGAGATTGTATTTTGCCTCCTGTATCTTGATCTTTTCTCCCGTTCCTCCAAGCCTGTCCCTGCCTCTCCTGGCCGGAAAGAAATTGTGATCTCTGAATTATTTACCGCGTGTTTTCCTAAACCCTCTGCCTGCAGCGCTCGCCAATTCCCTGCTCGTTGCGAGGTGCCAGCACTGCTGGGCAGGAAGTGACAACTGGGGCAATATTAAGTGTTCATGAGCAAATAAACACGGCGGGTGCCCTGCTGATTGCAGAGCTTCCACTTTACCTTGCGCTGTTCTTCCTTCGAAAATCCAGTTGCTGTTGGTCCCTGCCAGAGCAGTGATTCAGCATTTGGAGGTTCAGCAGCACAGGCAGTTTTTCAGGATGTATTTCAGGGCTCTTTGCTGGGTTTCCCCTGTGCCCGAGCGAGGCAAGCAGCACGTTTTCCCTCACGGGTGATTTTGGCAAAAGGCAGTGATGGATATTCCCTGTTTATTCCCATCCTGGCTTGCTGGGATGTCACTCAGTGACAGGTATTTGGTTGCCTTACTGAGCTGTAGGGTTGAACATCTCTTTTTAACTGCATTTCACTGCCTCATAAAACATCTGTGGAAAGCTTTGACAGACCAGGCTGAAAGGGTTTTCCAAGTAAGAGAAAATCTTTAAAATAGGGAACCTTTGGGCCATTTTAGAGCCACAATGGGTGCTGTGCTGACATGCAGCAATTCCATCAGCACTTTGTCAGGACTTCTATTCCCACCTGCTTGTCCAGACCGTCTGGGAGGGAAGGAGACAGGATATAAGAGTGGCAACTCAGAGGATATTAAATAGCTCTCTGTCTCCCAAGCTCATACATTTCTTTTGCCTTTAGACCACAGAAACCTTCTAAAACTTCTTTGCCCGTGTAAGATGGAGCTGCTGTTTAGGTGCACCTTAAAATCCTGTTCAGATACAGAAATTAGCTGTTAAAATTTCAGTTTTTGCTTCACATCATTCTCTGTTTCCTTCCCCATTTGTATGATCGATGGCAACAGCCTTGGGGAGTTTGCTGTGGGAATTTTGGATTAACTTCTGCCCTCCAGAAACACCTTCAGCTTCTCAGGGTGTTCCACCAGCTTTGATGAATAAGTTGAATAACATAAGAAGTTGTTGTCTCCTCTTTCCCTCCTCTCTAATCCCTCATTTTCATGCCATAAAGGGACGTGTTGCCACTAAATTTACCAATTTGCCTTCAAGAAGGGCCCACTGGAGTCTTTGAACTGCATAATTACCTTTAGTGTTAAACCACTCTTCCAAGTGTGGAGGTGCTTAATGGCTCCAGTCTCCCTGCAAGTGGAATTGCTTCCAGTTTACCTGGAAATGTTCTCCTTTTAGAAAGTCGCTTATTGCTGCTAAATACCTTTCTGTGGAATCGTGGAGCTTTAGGGGGTCCCTCAGGAATGGGCTGGGCCTGAAATCGCTGGGAGGGAGAAGACAAGTCGGATGTTGTGGCTTGAGGCTGAATTCACACCTTCGTTTGTGCTGGCTGTGTGGGGAGATGGAGGGACCAGAGTGGGGTTTGAGAGTTTAAAAGTTATTTAAAGTTATTTTTGCTTTTTTCTTCATCCCTCTAATGCTTCTTAAATAAAAGTGGCATTATTTCTCCCTCTGCATAAGAAAGGATTTTAGCAGAAACCAGAATACCTTGTGTTGCAAGTGGAAAAGACTTATTTAAAAGCTGAAATCACTGAGGCTGCAATTTTAACAATACCAACAACAGAATCTAATTTCACATCTCGCTCTTGTGCTTTATTTATTTCTTTATTCCTTGTGTTCCTCTGTCAAACAAGCCCATCAGCTGAGCATCTTGTTGCTCCTTAGGTTGTGGTGAGGAGATGAAAACCTTCATCCTTCCCCTGGCTGCTCCTCCTCCTCCTCTCAGGAATTCGTGTCCCAGCTGTTCGTGCTGTGCTGGAAAACACGACAAATAATGTGGATTTAAAATAGCTATGATCAACCCACGAGCCTGGGTGGAAGGGGAGGGAAACCTCGGGACTGTCCTGCCCCTGGACTGGAAAGGGCACAAAAACTCCCCCAGCCTGGAGAGGAGGAGGAGGAGGAGAAAGTGGCTCCTGCTGCTTGTCCTGGAATTCAGATTTTATCTGTCCCCTAGATGTGACTGGAGACAGCGAAGGAATGATGTCCTTGGAGACAAGACTGAATGCTGCCCATGGAGGAGCAATCAGATAACCATTGAAAAGTACTGTTTGCTAATTTTGGCTTCATTTGAGTGGCACAAAGTTGTAGATTTGAATTTCTTTGGAGGAATTACGGTTATCTAAAGATTAATGCAATAAAGCCTGCAGCAAGGTGCATATGGATGTCCCTTTCTTTTTAAAATGTTGGTTTTCAAAATCAGCATTTTAGAAATCAACCTTTTTTTTCTCAAGCTGCAAGTGCAAGCAGTCTGTAAAGCACTTTAATGTGAGAGCACTCAGGTTTCCATCAGTGCCAGCTCTCTGCAGTTCTGATCTTACCAAGCTGTTTGTCCCTGCCACTGGATTAAACCCTCCAGGCTCTGCTCCTGGCAGTTTGGGGGGAATGATGAGGATATTTGTTCATGGAATGAGTTGGGTTGGAAGGACCTCAGGGACCATCTCTTCCAACCTTCCACCAGACCAGGTTTCTCCAAGGGCGATCCAACCTGACCTGGAACACTCCCAGGGATGGGAATGGACCCAGCCCCCATGGCAGGAGGTTGGAATGAGGTGATCCAGTTTTATCTACTTTACTCATCCCTTTCTCTCTCCTTCTGAGGGCAGGAGGAGCAGCAGTGGAGCCCTCATGGGTGTGTGTGCAGGGAGAGGAAGGCAGGGAAACCCCCCTGTAAAACAAAGAGCATTTAGCAGAAGGCTGAACTCAGGCATGTGCTGCTTTTATCTCTGCCCAAGTTATGAATCCAGCTCTCCAAGCTCATCTTTGAAGATGGTTTGTGTACCTGCCTTAGGGATCAGCATGCAGAAGTCAGAGCTGGGTTATTCTATTTTGCTTCAAAAGCTCCCTTCAGGTGTGTTCATTTCCTGTGCTGCAGTGCTTCTCACCCCCGTGTTCTCTGCAGGTGGCACTGTCACTGGGAATTGGGAGCTTCACTAGGATATAAAACAGTGAGAATCTCCCTGTGGCCAAAGGAATTCAGTTTGGAGGAGAGAAATGATCACCAACACCTTCCCTAGTATTAGTGAGGCATCAGGGGAGGTTTGAGCCAGAGGGAATTGCTCTGTGGATGTTTCTGGAGTCACTCTGAACTCGGGGGGTTGGTTTGCTTTTTAGCTGGGGTTGCACATTGCACCTGTAGCTTTTCATGTTAAGAACTTCGTTTGTCTGATCTCTGAAACTCTTAAAATGAAAATAAGGAGTAAGTCGTGAGTTGAAACGGTGGCCTGAGGGTAAAGCAGTAAATCCTGAGTTAAGTGGGGAGTCTCCTGTGTGAGTCTTGGAGGAAATTACATCCCTTGTTGATTCCTGTGAGGAGCTGCATGTTGAGGAGGGAGTGAAGGTGGTGCATCCCCTCCTCAGCAAACCTGTGGTAACCCCTGAGAACATTTCATGGGACTTCATACTCTGAAGGTGCTTAGAGGGACAGGAGGTGGTGGCTTGAACTCATTCACAAGATTTAACAGTGCTCCTCAAGCTGGGTTAATTTTGATGGGTTTTTTATCTCCTTTTGTGGATTGACAGGGTGAGGATCAAGCCTTGATTTCTTCTGAGTTGTGAGATACTGTTCAAGGTTCAAACTGGCGATGTCAAGGGTGCCGAGTCCTCCTCCGCCGGCAGAAATGTCGAGTGGGCCTGTGGCAGAGAGCTGGTGCTACACCCAGGTGAGTGCACACCTGTAGTAGAGCTGGTGCTACACCCAGGTGAGTGCACACCTGTGGCAGAGAGCTGGTGCTACACCCAGGTGAGTGCACACCTGTA
>WBMV01000131.1:31496-81842 GCA_013396655.1 Campylorhamphus procurvoides
GTGCTACACCTAGGTGAGTGCACACCTGTGGCAGAGCTGGTGCTACACCCAGGTGAGTGCACACCTGTGCTCAGGTGTTCTCACTGAAGGGGTTTGGAGCCTGTGGGAAGGGATTGATTCAGAAGTGAAGAGTCTGGAGTTTCAGAGGTGTCACCCTGACTGAGTGTCCTGCTTTGGAGTGAGTGACAGTTACACCCCCAGCAACTGCACAGGGCAGTTACACACAGGGCAGTTACACACAGGGCAGTTACACACTCCAGTTGCTCCCATGGTAACATCCAGGTGTTCCCTCTGCCTTGTGGCAGAGCCTGGAGGAGCAGCTGGAGCAGCCCTGTGCCCACTGCAGCCATTCCCAGTGCCCCCTGGGGGTTGTTTGCCATCCAGGTTACTCCATCACACTTGCAGGTTTGCAGGTTTTGCCTTTAGGATGGGTGAGGTGGGTGAGAATAACCCTAAAGCTCCTCTTCTCCTGTCTCTTCAGATCAAAGTGGTGAAGTTCTCCTACATGTGGACCATCAACAACTTCAGTTTCTGCCGGGAGGAGATGGGCGAGGTCATCAAGAGCTCCACCTTTTCGTCTGGAGCCAATGATAAGCTCAAATGGTGAGACACAGAGCAGAGAGGTTCCTCTCTTTGTACAGCTCAGGAATTTGGGCTTCTGGGGCAAGAGGAAATACCTAAAACTGGCCTTGCATTGCACATGGATTCATGCAGCCTTGGGTGTCCAGTGTGTGCAAGGGGACAAAGCCCTGTTGCTCCAGCACAGGGAACTCACAAAGCAAAATTTATCTTAAACCCATATTTACCTTAACAAGTCCTGTGAGGCAGTGAGGGAGCACAGCCAGTGTATTCCAGCTCTGCTTCCTCCTCCCAGTGTCAGCCCCTAATACTACATGTTGTTAAAAAGTTAATTTTCCCTGCTCTTTAAATCCTGCAGTTTAAGCTTCTGCTGTGAATTGCCTTTCTCCTTATGGCAGCTTTTGTGAGTGTGGAGAGGTGAGGGCAGTAAAATGTTCTGTAGCTCCTCCTGCCCAGGAGTTGCTGCTTCTTCAAGATGTCATTGTTTTTGGCCTTTTCCTTTCAGACCTTTCTTTCCTTCCCTGAGTTCTGGAGTCATTTCCAGTAACTCGGGGTGGACTTTGCTCAGCACGTGAGTCCTGTTGGACCCAGCAGATCCAGGGGCACCTGATTCCTTATTTTATCATTTGTGGTTGACTTAAAATGTCTTCAAATTTTTCTTTAAACCTCCTTAGTGTAGACTGGGGAGAAACAGCCACGGATGTGTGTGCTACAATGTGTGTTCCCTTCCTTTGGGGGGCAGAGCTGTGCTTTCCTTGGCCTGCTTTTTGTTATTAAATCCCTCACCTTTGTAACCTTTGCTACTCAGCTCTCGCTGGAACATCTGGATCTGGCAGGATTTTGGTCCCTGGGTGTGGGAGCTGTTCATCACCTGGCCTAGTTTGTGCTTTGTTAGATTCTGTGTCAAGTTCCAGGTCATGGAAGTGCTTATGAGTGGCCTCTTCCTGCACTCCCTGGTTTTCTTCACACAGGACTAGTTTTCCCTTTTGCCCTGCTATTATGGTTTTTGTAAAAACCAGCCTTCCAGAAATCCCTTTTTCCTTTCAGTTGCTTCCTGTGGGATTTTATCTGCCATCTCTCAGCATTCATTGCACTTCCTCAAATCCATTGCCTCCATTCTACTATTTCTTTCACTTTCCTTTTATGAGAGTTGACAGACAGGGTGCTTTTCAGTAATTCCAACCACTCTCCCTGCTCTTCTCCCTGTGGTTTTTTTTGGGCTGTGTGTTTTGATCTGTGTGGAGATGCAGCCGTAGCACAACTTCCCTCTGTTATTTCCTGGGGGCTCAGTTGGTGTCAAACACAACTTTTTGGACAATTTATTGTGAGAATTCTGCAGTGCCCTTTCTTTAAAGCTGCCAAACCCTGTTGCTGGCTGTCCCTGCAGGTGTTTACGTGTGAACCCCAAAGGGCTGGATGAGGAGAGCAAAGATTACCTGTCCCTCTACCTGCTGCTGGTGAGCTGCCCCAAAAGCGAAGTCCGAGCCAAGTTCAAGTTCTCCATCCTGAATGCCAAAGGGGAAGAGACAAAAGCAATGGGTGTGTAGAGCTCTGTGTGTGGGTTCTGGGATCAGTGCTGTGGCTTTTGCTGCCTGATGAAACCCCTGAGCTGGGGTTTGAAGCTCTGCCTGTCTTGCAGAGAGCCAGCGAGCGTATCGATTTGTGCAAGGCAAGGACTGGGGATTCAAGAAATTCATTAGGAGAGACTTTCTTCTGGATGAAGCCAATGGACTTCTTCCAGATGACAAACTCACTCTCTTCTGTGAGGTAAGTCTGGCTGTGCAGCTGAAAGAACAGCACTTCCATTAGCAAAGGGCAGATGTGACCTTATTTTTCATCATTGCTTTTAAGGAGTCAGAGGAGTCAGGGAAATGCTGGGTGTTTCTGTGACACTCAGGTTTTATTTGTGTGTGTGGCTGGTGGCTTTTTCTCCCTGTGATTCATCCCACTTCACTTCCATTTCTTTTTGGCTACTTTGTGTCTGTCTTTTACCTGGGCTGATGATAGGAATTAGGCAAGTTTGATTATCATTTCACTTCTGGTTTAGTGTTATCATCCATCTGTTTGTACTCCTTCATTTGAAGCTCACTTGGGATAATAAGCACCACCAGCTCTGTGGTGGAGACTGGCCTGTTTAGCACCTGCCTGCTGAATAAAAAAGAGGGTTTATTTTCTTAAACGTGTCTATACAAAGAAAAATAGAAGAAAAAGGAATTTTATGGTAATCACAAGTTTCTCTTCATTGTGTTTGCATTTTGCTACAACTACTTACAACGTTGTTATTTCACTGGTACTTATTTCAGGCAAGGATGCAGCCAGTTATTTCCAAACCCAGATATTTAGGTTTAAAAACCTTAATGAGCAAGTTTAAACCCTAATTTAGTGTCTTCAGAGCTGTTTCTGTCTTGCTTCCATTGTCTTTTTAACTGCAAAATCCCTCCTGGAGCTGTAATTTTTTGCCAGAAGACAGGTAGAACAAGTTGTTCTCTCTTTGGATCTCCTGGACTGTTCTTTTTATGGGAGTCTTTCCTTTTGCTGTTTTTCTTCAGGAATGAAAGGAGAGCTTCAGTTAAAGTTGTTCAACAAGGATTTGGTTTTTTTTTCTGGTTTGGGTTTTGTAGGTTTTTTTCAGTATTGTTTGGCCATCATAAGCCTACCCATGTTTAATTTAACAACCACCTACAAGATGTGTATTTAATCAGTAACATAAATTATTAGTGATGGAGGGAGCTCTTCCTTGAGCTCTGTGGGAGGAGAGAAGGGCACAGTCTTAGGTGACACCTCTGCAGGTCTGGCAATTCCTCTTGCCTTCATGATTAAAGAGCCAAAAAACTCAGACTTGTTGAGTGAAGCTCAAGAATTAATGTCTGAGGAGGGAAATTGTGAGCCACAATGCAGATAAACCTGAGATCCACAGCACTCTTGGCAACTCCTCCTAACTGGGATCACCCCACTCTTCACTGAGTTCTTCCCTTCCAAAGCTTCAGTTCAGAGGTTTGGGTTGTTCTGGAGGAAGAGAAAACTTGGCTTCACTTGGTCTTGAAATTTCTGTTCTGTAAGAAACCTCAAGTTTAGTGATACCAGAGGGGAAGGTTTTGCTATGTGGAAACAGTTTGGTGAGAACATTCAGCACCTTCATTTGGGGTGGGTTTTTTTCCCCTCTCCCTTTTTCCCCCTCTTTTTCTCTTTTCTCCCTGAGTTTATAATTCCCTTACCATTCACACCAGTGCTCTCCTGGTGTTTCCCTGCTGGCCACAGGTCCTGAGTGCTGCTGCTCCCATCTGTACTTCCAGCAGGCATGCTGTGGATGTAGGAATTCCCAAAGGAGCTGGGAATGCTGTGCAGATCTGTGTGATTCCTGCACACCACCAGGCTGCTGAGTGTCTCTGCTGCACTTTCACGTTGCTTTATTGAAGCTGAAAGGAAAATCCCTTTGCTCTCCGCTCGTGGCTGGTGCTGAGCCCAGAGAAAATGTCCCTGGAAATGCTCCTAGGGCAGAGAATGGTGGTCTTTGTCAAACATTTCAAAGCTGATCCCATTTACTTGGCATTTTGGGGATGTTTCAAGATCTGTTTTGCAGGTGGGGTTGGTTGTTCTTATCCCAACTGCATTACTTTCTGCTGTTCAAATTACAGCCCAGCAATGTAGGTAAATATCATTCCAGTCAATCTCCCAGGAGAAAGGTGTTCCCAAAGTTCTGGCAGTACCTCTCTTCAGAGCTGGGGAGTGTTGGTGCCCTTGCTGAGATGCTGAAAACAGCTTAAAAAAATCCTTTCCCTCTTCCCTTTCCCTCTTCTTTCCTGTCATCTCTCTCACTTCATGATTTGCTTCTCAATTTCCATACTGTGGAGCTTCTTTGCTGTCCATTGTTCTTTGGCCATTGGTTATTTATAGAACTGGAATTTAACTTGGATTTGACAGCCAATCCAGGGAATAGTCTTACATATCTTCCCTGTCAATCTCCTTGCTTTCTTCCTGCTTACAGCAGGACAGGATTAGTCACTCTGATCTTTTCTAATTGGCCTCTGCTGCAGAGCCCGTGATTTACTGCAGGTTTAACAATTCGTTTGGTGCTCAATGGGCTCTTAACGGGCCCTTTGTGAAGGATATTCATCAACCACTCTGCTCCCTGCTTTAGAGCAGCTGATTAGGAATAGCTCTGCCTTCCCCAAATCCTCCTAATTATCTGACATAAAGCTGGGTTTATTTTTTTTTATCACTTAGAGTTTAGGTGGGTTTTATTTTTATTTGCTAGCGTGAGGGAAGCACTGAACTCTTGAGATGCAGAAGGAAGGCATTTGAGTCACACACTGCCCTTGTGGCTGCTGTGCCTGGTTACCAAAACTCTGTGTATGCTCCATGTTCATTTGTGCTGTTGTCTGTTGCATTATTGATTGGGGAGGGTTTCACAGCGTTGATAGAAGGGGAAAACTAGGTCAGGTGTGGTGTCTGGAAAAGCAGGAAAAAAGGGTTCTGCTTCGTTAGGGAACCATCTCAAAGTTAGGATTCAATTGTTAGTTTGGGGTTGAGAAGGAAATCTGCTGGTGGGGTTTAGGACCTGGGCTGGACACTCTGGCAGAGGATACAGGATCTGTGAACAGAGCAGGAAGGGTGCTTTAAAAATGGGCACACTTTCAACCCCGCAGTGACTGTGCCTGGGGGAAGTGGGCTTTGCTTGGCATTGCCCTTCACCTGCCCTGGCAATAAACCCTTCCTGCAGGGGCTCAGGGTGTGTTGCTGAGGCTTTTGCTGTCTCCTCCCCTGCAGGTGAGTGTGGTGCAGGACTCTGTGAACATCTCTGGCCAGAACACCATGAACATGGTGAAGGTGCCCGAGTGCCGCTTGGCCGACGAGCTGGGAGGGCTCTGGGAGAACTCACGTTTCACAGATTGCTGTCTCTGCGTGGCAGGCCAGGAGTTCAAGGGCCACAAAGCCATCCTGGCAGGTGGGTCTTGGGCCTTGCAATCATGGAATGGTTTGGGTTGGAAGGGACCTTAAAGCTCATCCACCCCCTGCCATGGGCAGGGACACCTTCCACCAGACCAGGTTGCTCCAAGCGCCCTCCAACCTGGCCTTGGACTCTTCCAGGGCTAGGGCAGCCACAGCTTCTCTGCCCAACCTGTGCCAGCCCCTCCCCACCCTCTTCCCAATATTCCTTCCCAATATCCCACCTAACCCTGCCCTCTGGCAGTGGGAAGCCATTCCCCCCTTGTCCTGTCACTCCCTGCCCTATACCTACACTATTTATGTCCTGTTCCATAAAGTGTGGACAAATGAGGGAACAGGCAACCAGAAGTGATTTAAACACTGGGAGCAAGAACGAGTTCTCAGCAGGACAGGAGCCAACAACCCATTGGGAAGTGAGATTTTGGAGTTATTTCATCTTTAAAGGAGTCTCCTACAGCTCCTTTATCAAAGAGCTGTAGTACAAGACTGGTTTGTGAACTGTTACAGGTAGAGAGGAAATACCCACTTAGTTGTTAATTGCCTGTCTCCTCCTTTGACAAGGCTAGGAGGAGGATTTTTGTGTGGCTCCCGTGGACTATAATGTATTCCTAAAACATTTACAAAGAGAACTTAGCACTTAGTTTCCTTATCAAGCCTTTCCAACCGTGTTTCTCTCCCCTGCCAGCACGGTCCCCGGTGTTCAGCGCCATGTTTGAGCACGAGATGGAAGAGAGTAAAAAGGTAAGATCCTGAGGGCTGGAGAATTCCCCAGCTCGGGGAAGGGCTCTCCACTCAGCACTGCTCACAGAACTTGCCTTGTCTTTGTGACTGTTGGCACCTTTTAACTGTCTTTCTCACATTAGATGCAACTCTCTGCTGTCCTGAAGGGAGGAAGAAAGGGATCAAGGAGGCAATTGTACCTTTGTTCCTCTTGGGAAAGAGTCTGGGGTGGGACAGGGAGAAGTAGAGAAGGTGAAATACAACTTAGAATTTTTCTTACTCCATCCACATCTTTTCCTTTTCCTTTTTTATTTTCTGCACTCCTCATTCTAAGTAGTTTGCCTCTGCATACTGAAGGAGTTTGGGTAGAAGGAGGCCTTGGGCCTCTGGCAGGATCTTAATAAGCTTCATTTTCCTGTTACAGAATCGGGTGGAAATCAATGATGTGGAGCCTGAAGTTTTTAAGGAAATGATGTGTTTTATTTATACTGGGAAGGCACCAAATCTTGACAAAATGGCTGATGACTTGTTGGCAGCTGCTGACAAGGTAAGGCTGGGATTTTGGGATGTGGATAGAACTGGGGCTGGGCAGGTTCTCTGAGCTGGTTGTGGCTGACTGCCCAGCCTGGGGGTTGTCTGAGGTGCCTCTAACACAGGGTGCACAAATGACCTGTCACACCTGGAGAAATCCATCTTCCAGTGTCACAATCAGGATTTTCTGGCTCCACTGCTCATTTTTAAGCTTCCAGAGGATTCCCTTTCCAGCATAACCCAAGCTGGGGTGAGAAGAAAGTTTCCAAGTGGACCCAGTGATATTTTTCAGTGTGCTTATTCCCAAATGTCCCAAGCAGTGTCTGCTCCTTCTGGTACCAGCAGCTCCAGGAGATGCTCTCAAGCCATGGATAGCCACCATTGGGAAGGTGTTGGTGTGGATGTTCCTTTCCCAGGGGCACTCCCTGCTGTTCCCAGAGGGAAGGGGACACTGGGGGAAGGCCTGGCCTGGCCCTGCTGTGGTTTCCAGGTGTGACTGAAGCTGCTGGAGTGGATTTGGCAGCACCGAGGAGGCAGCAAGTGTTCCATTGGCAGCTTTAACCCGTGCCAAACCACAGCACAGCACAAAACTCTATTTCCTTTTCCTTTCTCCTCCCTCAAAAGTGACCTGGGTGCTGGTGAAAGATGCCAGTGTGACAGCACTGGAGACTAAAGGCCTGGCTTTGTCCCTGGAACAGGTCCAGCACGGGTAGCAGCAATGCAAGAGCTCCACACTGCCCTGCCACTGTGGCTCAGCTCTGACCTGCAGGGAGCACCTCTGGGGGTGAGACCCTCCTGCAGCCTCCCTGCTTTTTTCTGCACCCCTTGGCTTCTCCTGGGGCTGGCTGGATGCTTTGTAACCTTGTGCCACCACAGAGCCATCAAACTCCCTGTCCCTGCAAGCCTGGGCTTCATCCAAAATGCTGATTTTAGAGGGGAAGTGCTCCATGTGCCATTATTAGGCAGCTGGAATTAAGATGGGGATTAATGCAAGGAGATTCTTGGACTGATGATAATCATTGCCACATAGTTTATTCAATATTTAAAGAGTATTGATTGGGAGCTCACAAGCACCTTTAACGAGACAAGAGTAAGTAAGAAGCAGTACATTAAGGGCAGAGTGAGCTTTAATTTTGAGTTTCCTGGCTTTTAACATAGTGTTTTTTCCCCTTTTTTTTTCAACTCATTGTGTGTCTTTTAAAAGCAGAAATTAAAAAAAAAAATCTCTCATGAAAGCACATAAAACATCTAATATTTACCCAAGAGACTGAAACAGCTTCTTCTGAGTTCCTCCTGTCTCTTGGGGAAAATAAGTAATTAGATCAAAACTCAAACCACGCTTGTTTTGTGAGCCCAGGAGATGCTGTTGCAGCACTTGGGTAAGTGCTGGTAGCTGAGTGGGTCTTCAGGTGTAATTAAAAAAGGAGGGAAGGGGAAATGTTGAGACCTGAGAGACCAGAATGGCTGCTTTGGCCCAACAATTTAATTAGAAACTCAGCTATTTGCACCAAAAATGGAAATAAAAACAGAGTGCACCGAGGAGAATATTCCATTTGCAGGAGAACTTTTAAGCCTTGCTACATTTGGAGCCACTGACAGACAATTCTCTAAACTAATGGCTTGGCCCAATAAACTGCTTTATTTATTGGTACAAATTAGAAAGTAAATTTGATTTGCCTTCTCAGCTGTCGTGGTGGGAGCAAACTGTCCTGGTTCTGAGTCTGTGCCTCAGCTGAAATCATTATCCCCGAGTCTTAAGTGAAAAAATGTTTCCATAATCTAAAATTCTTCATTTAAATTTAATCATAATGGGGTGAAAATCTCAGTCAGAGTATAAAATCAATTTATGTAATAGTGCTGCTCCTGTGGCAAACGTCACACAGATGAGCTTGTTCCCAGCTCTGGGTTCAGGCAGGGCTGTCCTGGTGTAAAACCCACTGTCTTCTCCAAGCTTGGCCTCACACAGTGAAGGTCTTGTGTATCCTGTCATCTCCAAGTTGTCCCAAAAGACCTGATAAACAACCTGAAGGATACTTCAAATGCAGTTATCTGGCAGGTAAATTAAGTCTTAAAGGCTGTTTTATTTTTTAGCAGTGCCACTCAGTTTGAAATGGTGACAGGAACAAAACTTAACTGTGCTTATTCTATAGGGCAGTTTGTGTAGTGCCAATGTTACTAGTCCTGTATTGACTCCCATCCTCATCCCTGGGAAATGGAACCATGGCATTGAGAGCAATCAGAATTAATCAGAAATACTCAGTTTGTTTCATCCAGAGGCCCCAAACCCCTCCAGCAGCTCACACAGACCAAGATTTCCAGGAGTATTCCAGCCTCACAGCTGTGACACTCCAGAAGTTTGGGATTTGAGTTTCCTTCCTTGCTTGCACTTTCCTGACCTTTCTAAAGTCTCCCCCAGACCACTGTGTTGCTTTGGAGCCCCTGGGATGGGTCTCCCTGTTTCAATCCTGCCTGAAGAGCTGCACAGAGCAGAGGGTTTGCCTTTTGTTAGACAACACTCCTCACCATATCCTTGGAATTCCACAAACCACTGGCACGGCCCAACCCTGTGGATCCACCAAATGTTGAGGCAGATGCTCAGCTGAGTGGTAGAAACTCTTAGATTGAGAATGGGAGTTAGAATAGACCTTTTTTCAGGGAATTGCAGGTGTGCTGTGATGTTTACATGGGATATTGGGAAGGAATTCCTCCCTGGGAGGGTTGGCAGGCCCTGGCACAGGGTACCCAGAGAAGCTGTGGCTGCCCCTGGATCCCTGGGAGTGTCTGAGGGCACGTTGGACAGGGCTTGGAGCAACCTGGACTAGTGGAAGGTGTCCCTGCCCATGGAACTGGATGATCTTCAAGGTCCTTTCCAACCCAACCCATTCTGGGATTCACTTCCAGCTTGGTAATTCCAAGAAATCGGGGACATTGCCATGCTGAACTCCTGGCATGTACTTGGGCAAGTCTGATCTCAATGTGCAGATCATTAATGACAAAGAATTGAGGGAAAGCTGCCCAAACATCAGTGGAGCATTCCCAGAGCTTCCCACTGAACCTGGGTGATCCCATTGTGCAGTAACAGAGTGACAGTAGAGAATTTCCTTTGGCATTCTGTGCCTGGAACTCCAGGTAGGAACTGGGGCAGCAAGTGCTCCAGGTGACCTGGAATTCTCATTTCAAAGCGTGAACTCAGCCCTGACATGAGGAGATGAGGGTGCTGCTGGAGATTTCCATTCCTTCCTGGGGTTGGACACACCATGATCCTCCTTTGCTTTTTGGTTGGGTTTTTTTGCCCAGTGCAGAGTGTTGAGCTGCAGCTTTGTGGGGTGGAAGAGGGGCTGAGACTGCCCAGGGCAGAGGTTTGTGGGGTGCAGGACCTCCCTAGGACAGAGGTTTGTGGGTGCAGCAGCAGCTGAGGCTGCCCAGGGCAGAGGTTTGTGGGGTGCAGGAGCTGCCCAGGGCAGAGGTTTGTGGGTGCAGCAGCAGCTGAGGCTGCCCAGGACGGAGCTTTGTGGGGTGCAGGACCTCCCTAGGACAGAGGTTTGTGGGTGCAGCAGCAGCTGAGGCTGCCAGGGGGGCTGCAGAGCCCTGGCTGTGACCCCCCTGTGTTGCAGTACGCCCTGGAGCGGCTCAAGGTGATGTGTGAGGACGCCCTGTGCAGTAACCTCTCGGTGGAGAACGCGGCCGAGATCCTCATCCTGGCCGACCTCCACAGCGCTGACCAGCTCAAAACCCAGGCCGTGGACTTCATCAACTAGTGAGTTACTGCTGCTCCCCCCTGTGTCCTTCCTGCCCTAAACAGCTCTGAAATCCAGGGGCAAATGTGGTTCTTTAGCAGGGCTCACCACTCCTGAACTGCTGGGTTTAAGTTCTCCCAGTGTGATCCTTCATTTATCTTCATTGCCCTAAGGACAGGTTGGTCTCGTCCTCTGGGACTGTTCAGAGCATGAACAGGCTGTGAGCTGTTGTGGATCTTCCTAAAAACACAAGAATATCAGGTAGTTCCTGATACTGGAATCATCCTGCTCATCCCTGGAGTTGTTCAAGGCCAGGTTGGAGAGGCCTTGGAGCAACCTGGTCTGGTGGGAGATGTCCCTGCCCAGGGCAGGGGAGGGAACTGGATGATCTTTAAGGTGCCCCCCAACCCAAGCCAGCCTGTAATTCTATGCTGAGGGTCTGGTTACAACTCACATGAAATGGCTGCCAACTGCTTTAATATCTGGAAACATTTTTAGTCCTACTTGTCAGTTAATACAGCTTTTCTCAGTCCCTTATTGACTTAAAACACTCCAGTGCTAGGTGGTCAGGCTGGATGGGCATTGTGTTCCTACTGTCCCCACCTGGGATCATGTCTGAGCTTTCCATCCTTAAGCTGAAGGTCTGTCCAGCCTAAAACTGTACCAGCAGAGCCTGCAGTCCTGCCACCGACCCTAAACCAATACCAGGTGGCAAGAACCTGTCCCCTTGCTCCCTGTTCCCCCCAGTTGATAACTTGAGCTTTATTCTCTCTTCTCCATTCCAGTCACGCTTCCGATGTCATGGAGACGTCGGGCTGGAAGTCCATGGTGGTGTCCCACCCCCACCTGGTGGCCGAGGCCTATCGCTCCTTGGCATCCGCACAGTGTCCCTTCCTGGGGCCGCCCCGGAAGCGACTGAAGCAATCCTAAAGCCCTTCCCATCACCTCACCCCTTGTTTTTCTGGAAGCAGCATCCCAGCTGGTGCTGCCCTCGAAACCTTGACCACCAGGTAGACAGCGAAATCTGTGGAGCTTTTACTCTGTTGTTGGGGGGAAGAGACTGCTCCGTGACATCCAGACTTTTTCCAAACAGCACCAAGTAACTTTGGGAGAGGGGGGAGGGTGGGCCTGGGGCTCTGGGGCTGTTCAACCTTATGAATCCCTGTCGCTGCGTCGTCTGTGTGTTCCCTTCGGCCTGGCTGAGGTCGGTGAAGCCCCGGGTTGGGATTGGGCCCCGGGTAAGAGGGGCTGAACCCAGGGGTGGTGCTGGGCAAAGCAGCGTCTCTGCGTCTGGCAGCACACAACACACCGTGGCATGCCTGGAGCAAGAGGACATTTGCGCTTTGGAGAGCCTTGGAGAGTGGGAAAAAACAAAAGAAACAAACAAAAAAGGATTTCCATCGAGGTTTTGGAAAGGAAATACCTGATGGGAGCTCCAGTAGTATTTATATAAAAAGTTAAACAAGTCCTTCCAGCTGAGCTAAAAACTGGACGTTTGTGTAACTCCCTATTGCCATCCAGCAACCAGAAGATCAGTTTTCTCTGTTAGTAGCACTTGTATGTTCATTGCAAAAAAAAGAAAAAAACAAAAACAAAGAATAACCCCCCCCTTTTCTATAAAACGTCAGGTTGGAGTGCGAGGGGGCAGTGAAAGGCTGTGCTTTGAGAGGACTGGAAAGCCCCTTCCCTGAGAAGAACAACGGTTTCTGTTTTAAATATTGTGGGAAATGTTTTTGGCCTTTTTTCCCTGCTTTTTTTCCTCCTCCTCCCCCTTTTTTTAAGAAAAAAAAAACCAACAAAAAAAAAAAGGATGGATTTTATTGTTGCCGAATGCTGCATCCGAGTCCCTGAGTTGCAAAATGATTCTTAACAACTGTTTGTACCTGACTTGCTGACTGTATAGGAGCCAGTCCTGTTCCTTTCTATTAGTCACTTCTTACAGGAAAGATGTTTCAAAATAGCTGGTAACTTTTTTTTTCTTTTTGAAAATATAAATAATTACTATTTTGTACTGTGTGGTATCTGTTGCCTTTTTTCTTGGGTTTTTTTCTTTTCCTTTTTGCCTGTCTCCTTTTTCAGCCTTCCCGCTTCCAAACCATCTCTCCAAAGGTTCCTTTGCATCTGCTGCCATGTGCTGACAGTGACAAGCTGTTCCTGGAACCCAGAGGAGATTCATTGGGAATGTTGCACACAGGACTGCAATACAAATGTGTGATTTCTCATTGCAAGTAATTCCAGCTCCTGGGAGGGCTTTGCTTTTGACAATCCCTGCGTGACTCCGGCCACGGTCCCTCCTCTCACCTGCTCCTGCTTGGAAGGGAGAAGGGAGAGCAGGAGAAGCACCATCTGTCTGATGGCATTAAAGTGCAGGGCAGCATTTCTGGGCCAGCAGACACCATCCATTAGTGTTGCCATGAGCCCCAGGTTTCCTGGGAAGGGAGGTGGGAGCGGTGCCAGGGCAGTGCCAACCCCAGCTGACCTTAAACTGGGCAGGTTGGGCAAGGTGTGGATTGCAGGGAATAGATCAGGGATCTGCTGTCCCTCATTTTCATGCTGATAACACACTTTGTGGGAAGGGGAATTCCATTTGTGTTTCATCCAGCTATGTTTATACCCAGTGGTGGCTCAGGAGAGGGTTCCTGCCCCTTCCTGTGGGCTCCCATCAAACACAACCTCCTGTGGAGAAAAGCCTTCCCTCTCCATCCCTCACCAATTCCCACCTTACAGCTCCTGCCTGAATGCCACTCGTGTTGGAGTCAGCCTGTGTTTCCTTTCAGGTAAGCAAAGCATTTAGTCAGGAGGAGACTCTTCCCACTGCCCTGCCAGGACCCAAACCAGCCCATGAGAAGGTCCTTGCAGGAGTGTGGGTGGCACAGCGTGGCTCATTCTGCCGAAATACTCAAACCTGGATGAGACCTTTTCTCCCTGAGTGACCAACTGTTGGAGGAGCAGCCCAGGCCCAGAAGGGAGAAAAAGGGTGCTCACATCACCTGGCCTGGAATTGTGGAATGCTTTGGGCTGGAAGGGTGCCCAGAAAAATGTGGCTGCCCCATCCCTGGAAGTGTCCAAGGCCAGGTTGGATGGGGCTTGGAGCCCCCTGGGTTTGTAGAAGGTGTCCCTGCCCATGGCAGGGGTGGCACTGGGTGGGCTTTGAGGTCCCTCCCAACCCAAACCATTCCCATTCCCTGCCTGTGATCCCCGTTGCAGGTGAATTAATGATTTCTTTGTGGGTTTGCCTTGTTGCTGTGTTTGTTTCTGGCTGTCAGTGGTTCAGCTGAAGCCCATCTGGCTGCCACAACATCAGAGCTGGAGCTCTGTGTTCCCCAAGCCCCCCCTGCCATCCTCCCTCCCCACCCTGGGGCTGCAGAGCTGGCCAGCACAGTGAACAGCTGGAGGTTGGAATTCCACCAGGAGATGGGATATTTACCCAAGCAGTGTTTCAGACAGGTTTTTCCCGGGTCTGAAGCACAGTTTAACCAGCCCAGCTCTGGGATCAGACTCGAGCCTGGCCCTTGTGCTCCCCCTTTCAATTCCTGCTCCTCCCTCACGGATCTTAAGGAGACCTTTTGTCCCCACGCTCCTTCTTTCATGTGCCTCCTCCTGCCCATTATCTTCTTGCTCTGCTCCCTTTGGGGCTGACCTGTGAGGTGTCAGCCTTCCCTGGGCTCTGGCAGGAGGGTTGGGAACAGGGAGCCCCTCCCTGGATCCCTGCCCTTGGTGCCATCCCCATTCCCTGCTCCCAGAACCAGCCCCAGCTCGCTCCCACCATCCAAATATTTATTTTTTTCCCTCCTGGCCAAAAGATTTTCTTCCTGGCTGCCCCCTTGGGCTTTGTTATTACAGGCTCAGGTTCTTTTTTTTGGAGGGATTTTTTTTTACTTATTGTGGGAGTTTTTCCAGATGAAAGGAAACAGCTTGTCTGCTCCTGAGCAGAACAAACAGGCGAGTGGGGAGAGCTGCTGGGCTTTGAAACGCTGGCTGCCTTTGTTCTGCCTCCCAGGCAGCTGCTGAGGACACAATACCACCTCTCCCTTTGCTTTTTTATTTTCTTTCACCCACACACACACATTTCCTTGAAGGAGCCAAAGATTTTTTTGAATTTTATTTTATTTTTCCTCCGTTTCAGCAGGTTTCTCAACTTCCTGCAATTTATTTTATTTTTTTGGCTAAAATAATTCTGCTCACCCAGGTTGGGCCAGGCAGGTTTTTCATCCTCTCCTGACTCTCATTTGTGCCACGGAATCACTTAACTCATTTATTCCTAATGACTTTTTTTTAGTTAATTTAATCTGAAGACATTTAATTATGCAGGGTGGTTTTTGTTGGGTTTTCTTTTTTCCCTGTTTCCTGACCTGCTGCCCACTTGGCTCTTTGGCTGCAATTCCAAACACATGCTGCAGGAAATTTGGCCTTGGCAGTTGCAGTTTCTTGTGTGTGTTATATTTAAATTTAATTTAAAACTGCTGAGGGGGTGCTGTGGGTGCACAGAAAAAGGGGGTGCAGCCCCTCCTGGCTGGGACAGGGGAGACAACAGGCAAAAGAAACTGGGAGACACCAGGGAAAAATAAAACAGCTTATTAAATAGCTGGGGAAATAAATTGCAGTGGCCTGGAAAGCTTTTGGAGAATAAATATGATAAATAAGGCAGGAGTGGTTCAGTAGGATTTGGCCTTTTTGAAGTTGTTGGGCAAAGCGTGGGCAGGAAAATTCAGCTGAGTTTTGGGCTAGGTTTGGATTTGGATTTTGCATCTTGTTCCTGCTTGATCCATTAGATTTTGTCTCTGAGACTGAATTATTAAAATCACTTGAGGAAATGTGTTAATTGACGGGGTAAATTGGGAAGGGCTGGAGAGAGGATTGCAATTATTCCATCAGATTATGAAAAATCACAGGCAGGAGAGGGATAAAATGTAGGGCTCCTCTTTGAATAATTGAAACCCATCGATGGCAAGAAGAAAAAGTCAAGTATTTAATGGAGGTGGGACAGAAACCATGGCCTGGGTCCCTCTGGATGGTGAATCCCAGGGCAGGGATGTCACTTGGGCTCTGCCACCTGCAAAACCAGCAGGAATCCAAGGGGAAATCATCCTCTCTTCCCTGGGGGGCAGAGCTGAGGCCAAGAACATTCCCGGGGGTTTCTCCAGCTGCTCCAGAGGCTCCCGAGCCTGGAAGTGGCACATCAGGAGCAGTGGGATGGAAGGGAACAAACTGAACCTGTTTCCACACTGCCAGTTCCACCTCTGGGATCTCCTGCCAGATGGGGAGCTTCTCCCTGAGGAATTCTGGATCTCATTCCAGCAGGAGGGAAGTGGCTGTGCTGGTGGATCTGGGAGCTCCTCCTGCCACCGCCGTGCCTGGAGAGGTTTAATCTGCTTTTTTTGTGTCTCACTGTGCTAAAACAAAGCACTGGGAGTGTTTAATCCTTCCAATTGCTGCATCCCGTGCCTGGGGTGGGACCTTTTCCCTGTTAATCCCACCAGCCCAGGCTGCTCCAACCTGGCCTTGGACACTTCCAGGGCTGGGGCAGCCACAGTTTTCTGGGAAATCCATTCCAGCCCCTCCCAAGGAGGAATCCCTTCCCAATATCCCACCTAACCCTGGCAGTTTGAAGCCATTTCCCCTCTTTGTTTCCATGTTTTGTTGGGTTTATATTTTCCATCATATATTTTCATTTTGATCCTGTGTTGCAGTTTGTCCTCACTTCCTTTCCTTTCCCACTTTCCCCCCCCTGCTCCAGAACAGGGACTGGAAATGCTGCAAGGAGAGCTTGGAAAAGAGACAAGCTGACTAAAACTTAGACCAAAAGCTTTAAAATATTTAAGTTAAAGTGTCTTATTTATACAGTTTCATACCAATAGGCTGGAGCAGCCTGGGCTGGTGGGAGGTGCCCCTGCCCATGGCATGGGGTGGCACTGGATGGGCTTTAAGGACCCTCCCAACCCAAACCATCCCAGGATTCTGTGATCCAAGTACAAATAATAGAGGCAATAAGACTTTATTTATCAGAGCTCTTCATTTATTTTCCAAAATGCCACAAATCAGCCCAGAATTTCAAACCTCTTTGAGCTCTCGGGGTCTTGCCAAGGAATCCTTTGCCAGGGGGTTTGGAGCACCAGCATTTTTGACATTCCAGGTCCCGCTGGAAGCCATTCCAAGGCTGGGGCTTCATTTTCATTGCCCAATTTGTCCTCATTTGGGATCTTTGGGGACATCTGCATTGCCACTCCCTCTGCTCCTGCTGTTCTTGGCGTGGATCGTGGCAAGAGAACTGCCAAGAAAAGATCGGGCCAGGACCTTGTTTTCAAAGCTTTGTTGGATGTTGCAAAGTCACATCTTGTGGTCAGAGTTTTGAGCAGTTCAAAGAGCTGCTCCCACCTGTTTTCCAAGCCTCCTTCCCAAAATAGAAATAAAATTACAAAAAGTGAAATCACCAGAATGCCAAAGCCACCTTTTTTGATTTATCCTCTTAAAAACGTAACTGGGAAGTTGTGCCTTCCGAGCCCTCCCTCTGCTCCTCTGGGGCTGCAATAACTCTCTTCCAACCAGATCAAGAGGGATGTGATTCCAAAATTCCCTCCCTTGGACACAAACAACCCTGTGTGGCAGAAACAGACCTCAAACTGAGGGGTTTTCACCCAATTTGTGCCATCAGCACCTTAACCACAGCTTTGTCCTGGCTGTCTCAGACCTGACCAGCTCCTTAGGACAGACCCCAAATCTGATTTATTTAAACAGGGCTTGTCTTAGAGACCCCAACTCTGATTTATTTATGTAAGGCCTGTCTGAGAGGAGAATTCTGAAAGGGACCTGAGGAAATAATCTGGCAAATCCTCGTGTCCCAAGGCAGGATTATTTTTAAAGCAGGGTCAGGCCTCTTTCCTGGCATTGAGGGGCAGGTTCTGATTTCTACAACTAAAAAAAATGTGGATCTTTTCCCAAGCTCTTCCTCCAAGATCAGCAACGAAGCACTTGAGATGCTGGGAGGATGGGAGCTAGCACAGCTTTCCAGCTGATTTATTTGGGAGCTTGCTGCTGTTTCTCAATGCAGGTTTGAGGAAACCATGGGAAATTTCTTAAAATATAGATAAAATCCAGGCATTTTTAGGATTGGGAAGAAACCACCGACCAACTTTTATCCCTTCCCACTGGCAGCTCCACCAGAGGATTGATGGCTGCTCCCAAAACCTTTCACTTGTGTCCATTTTTTTTTGAAGTCCTG
The DNA here is from genome assembly GCA_013396655.1 of Campylorhamphus procurvoides. Classification (NCBI taxonomy): domain Eukaryota; kingdom Metazoa; phylum Chordata; class Aves; order Passeriformes; family Dendrocolaptidae; genus Campylorhamphus; species Campylorhamphus procurvoides. The sequence goes on from WBMV01000131.1 coordinate 49,230, forward strand.
CTATAATAGGTAATTAAAATATTCTAATTGAATTAAGATCCCATCTGTGCGAGCCCAGCAAGCCAACGAGTCCCTTAATTAAGACCTCGTGTTGGCCATAACAGAGGCTGCAAACGCAGGGCTGGGAGGAGCAAATCTGTGAGCCCAGGACAAAGTGCCACATCCCGAGCTCCAAATAAACCTGCAAGGCTCCTGGGGTGGCCAAAAATGTGGGAATAACTCAGAGAGAGAGGGGGAAAAACCCACCAATCTGAGCTGGGTGCGGTTATGAAACATCTGGAGGTTGAGAAGAACTGGGAGATCCTCACTGGGGATCGGCATCTGATGGTGCTCCTGGTGGGATGGTGGCAAAGAGAGGGAATGGTGGGGAAACCAGTGTCTTCAGGCTGTGGTTTCTGGAGGTTTGGAAAGCACCAGGATGTCCCCAGAGGGATTTTTGGGACAAAAGACCCTGGGGCTGCTCCACCATGGGCTGTCTCATTGCTTTGTTTAACCATCAGCCCTTAGAGGAGTCTCCTTTTAGCTCCATGTCCTCATTTTGTTGGTGGGATGGAGGTTTCTGGACATTTCAGAGCCCCCACGGTTGAAATTGGGGATTTCCTTCTAGTTGGGGCTGGTCTCTGAGCAGGAGCATTCCCAGGGGATGATCCCAGCCAAGGAACCTGCTGGAATTCTCCTTCAGGTTATCCCTCCAGCCCAAGGAAACTGCCTCAGGATGCTTTAAAATTCCAGAGGGAACTTGTGGATAAGTGTGGGGTGAGCCCAGGGGGACTGAGCTGTTCCCTGGAGGTGGGAGGGGACACCATCCCACCTGGATCCACCTGCTCCTGGGTGTTTATCCAAAGGGAATCACGGAATCACACCCTGCTTTGGGCTGAGAGGACCTCAAAGCCCATCCATTCCCACCTCCTTCCATGGGCAGGGACCTCCCACCAGCCCAGGGTGCTCCAAACCCCATCCAACCTGGCCTTGGACATCCCAGGGAAGGGGCAGCCTCAGTGCCAGGGTCTCCCCACCCTCCCAGGGAGGAATTTTTTCCCCACATCTTGAGGAAATTGGTCTGTTTTGAAGCAGGAAAACTGGATCCTTTGGCTGCCCAGGAAGGGATTTTCCTTGCTGGGGGTTTGGGAGGCAGCTCAGGGATTGTTGGGCACGTGGAGACCCTCCAGGAGGAGCTGTTGGGAATCACCCCGTGGTCTTCCCACTGCCCTTCTGTGATTAAGGTGGGATGTTCCAGGGGGATTGGCAGAAGTGGAAGGAGCAGGAGAGAAGCCAATCCAGGATAAATTCCCCCAGCCACGTGTCCCTGACAGGGGGTGCTTTGAGGTGACTGCGGCAGGGAATGTTTTTCCTCTTGTGGGAAAATTTCCCAGCGAGGAGCCTGGATGAAAGTGGACATTGTGGATGCAGTTTGGAAGCAGGGACATCCATCTGCTGTGGCTTGGAAATGCTGGCAGGTGGGAAGCTCAGCAGCCCTCCCTTCTCCTGCCTTTATCCTCTGCATCCCCGTTCCCTGCCTGTCCCAGCTCCCAAATCCAGAGCTCTGCTGGCCCAGAGCAGGATGGGGGGATATTCAATCCCACCCACGCTGTCCCTGCCCCTAAAACCCCCCCAAAGCCCCAGAGCCAGGAGGATTCTGCAGCTCCAGAGTGCCAACTGAATTATTGAAGGGATGTCTCAGTGTGAGCAGGGATGTTGGGAATTCTCTGCAGAGGATTTGGCTCTGCCAGCATTTGGGGGAGCTGGGCAGGCTTTCCATCCCTGCTGTGGGATTTGGGGGAGCTGGACAGGCTTTCCATCCCTGCTGTGGGATTTGGGGGAGCTGGGCAGGCTTTCCATCCCTGCTGTGGGATTTGGGGGAGCTGGGCAAGTTTTCCATCCCTGCTGTGGGATTTGGGGGAGCTGGACAGGTTTTGCTGTCCCGCTCTCCACCCTTGGTGACTTCCCACTGTCCCCTCATCCTGCTGTCCCCTCATCCCACTGTCCCCTCATCCTACTGTCCCCCTCATCCCACTGTCACCCACCTGTGGCTCCTGGAATGTGGGATTAGAGGGATAAAGCTTGGCTGGCTCCCCACACCTCATTGAAGGCCAATCATCTCCAGGGAGATGCAGCAGCTCTTCCTCACAAAGGCTCTCTGGGCCATTTGGGCCTGAAACCCTAAAATGTGATTTTTTGTACTGTTTATGGTTGTGTTGACACCTAAACCTCCAGAAATCTCATTTCCTTGGTTTTTTTTTCTGTGATTAAACCTCCTGTTTTTCTGGAAGACGAAGTTCTCGAGAATCCAAGAAACTGGGAGAGATCCAGCTCTGGGAGCTCCTCCAAATATGCCAAATTCTGGTGGAAACCTCCAAGATTGGCACATCCACGATGTTGATGCCTTTAAAATCCTCACATCAATTAGGCCTCCCATGACAATAACCTGGTGTTGTTCATTAATTTTCCAGGAGCTTCCCATGACCAAACTTGGCCAAGATCTTGATGTCTGGCATTTGTGTTTGGGAAAAAAACCACCTGATTTGGGGGAAAATTGGTGCCTTGAAGCTTTTGTAGCAGGGAGGAGGATCCAGCTGTGCCATCCTTGCATGAAATTGTACCTTCCTGGGAGGTTTGTCCTTTCCAAAATCCTGGAGTTGTGCATTAGCACATTTTGGAGGTGAGAACTGCCCATGAGGCTCGTTGGGAGGAGGTGAAGGCTGGATTTTGTGGGTTTAGTCAATAGGAAACAGTGGGAATGGAATATTGCAGAGGGAGATGAGGCCCCTGTGACCCACAGAGAGTCAGGTTTAGGTCGATCTGGGGCTGATGAGTCCTAATTATTTTTGATGATATAGGGCAAAATTAATAAAGGAGAGCGTAGACTGTTTGAGAGTGAGAAAATGAACTCCACAGGAGAATTGCACTGGCATTAAAGAACATTTTGAGGAGCCATGGAATAGTCCAGGTTGGAAAAGACCCTTAAGGTCATCAGCATTCCCAAGTCCACCCAAAACCAGACATCACTTGGCTCCTTGACCCTGGAGGAGGCAGGAGAGGTGGGATGGAGAGCGGGGTCGGGGTGGTTGCATTCCTGCACAAACTCCTGCTTTTCCCCTGACTCATCCCAGTGCTGGGAATGCTGGTCCACGGCTCTAATGAGCGCAATTAATGGCTTGGGGCGGCTGATGGACTTTAGTGGAGGGCGGGGTGGGCTGTTCTGGGAAGCCAAGCCTAAATGTGCACCAGGCCAGGTCGGGAGCCTCATGAAATTTGGATTAGGAGGACGCGGTGGGGAAGAGGGAAAAGTCTTAACCAATTAAAGAGAGCTAATTAGAGGAGATGGAGCGCGGCCCTCCAGTGTTCAGCATCCCACCAGCATTTCAGGAACGCAGGGGGGCTCGAATGGGGAACAACAAACTGCCTGGGAATCCTTGGGCGGTCCTTGGTTGGGAAATTCTGTTTCCCACCCTGGAAGGAAGTTTGGAACTCGTGGAACTTCAGTCGGGTCAGGTCCCCCCAGTGCGTTTTGTGCTGGTGGGGAGAGAAGGGCGAGCTCAGGGCTGGAGAACATCTCCCTAAAGCAAATAATCCCCAGGGAAAAGCCAAGCCTTGACCTATCCCGAACAAAAGGGATATTCCCAGCCAAGCCCGGAGGTCGCCGCAGCACGGGGGGAGCAGGGGATGGATTTCGGCTCTGGGGATTGTCCCTCCTGCTCTTGGTTGTCCTCCAGTTCAGCGAAATCCCCCTCTGAGCAGGAATCCTCTTCTCCCGAGCCCGAATAATGGCCCGTCCTGGTCTCCTTAGTAACTGCGGCTGCCACATCACTTTGGACAGCGGAGCATCCTTCGGATCCCGGCTCGCCGCTCCCGGCGTTTCTGCCACGGGAAATTGGCGGAGGTTTCGCCAAACGAGCAACTTTGGTTGGGGGCGGGTTTGTTTGTGCTGCCAGAAAGGGCTTTAATGGGGCTTTTTGTGTTTCCTCCCCCGAAGCAAAGCGGGAGCCCTCGGGGGGTGCGTTTGGCGAGGCAGGTCCCGCTGGGATCATCCCCCCAATCCAAATATCGCTCCGGTTATTCCTGAAAACGCTTCTCCCGGAGCTTCTCAAACTTTGGGAGGAAAAGTCTCCTCCTTGATTATTGCACTGGAAGGCTCCGTGTGTTTTGGAAGCGGCTTCTGCCTCGATGTAGGAGTGAGAGCACATCCTGAAACCTCTCTCCGAGCTGTGGGGAAGGGATTTCACCTGGGAAGGTTGGAGCTTAAAACCTGTTCCTGGGGTAATACCTGTCCTGTGGTTCTGTGGGGCTGTAAAGGGATTTTTGGGGTCAGCCCAGGGCTCTGGATAGGGGGAGTTTGGAGGAAAAAGCAGCAGGGGAGAAACAGCTTTTTGGGGTTTTTTTTTTGTAGGGGGGAATGTGCCAATATAAGTGGGAGAGTGAGGTCTGGATGTGTGGGGAAGGGGGAAAGTTGGGAATTCCCATTAACTGGGAATGCCCATGGAAGTGGGAGCCTGGAGACTGGATTTCTGGGGAAGGGGGGGAAGTTGGGAATTCCCATTAACTGGGAATGCCCATGGAAGTGGGAGCCTGGAGACTGGATTTCTGGGGAAGGGGGGGAAGTTGGGAATTCCCATTAACTGGGAATGCCCATGGAAGTGGGAGCCTGGAGACTGGATTTCTGGGGAAGGGGGGGAAGTTGGGAATTCCCATTAACTGGGAATGCGCATGGAAGTGGGAGCCTGGAGACTGGATTTCTGGGGAAGGGGAGGAGGTTGGGAATTCCCATCAGCTGGGAATAACCCACCCAGGTAGGAGGCTGAAATTTGGATGTCCAGGAAGGGGAGAAGGTTGGGAATTCCCACCAGAGGTGCAGAACGAGCCCCTGCACCAGCAACAGGATGAAAGGCCAAGTCCTGACAGAGCCCCAAAGCTGGACAGAATTCCCAGTTCCTAAAAGGACCTGAATGGAGCTGGATTTGGACACGGATCCCGGCGATGCCTCATTCCCAACCCCACCAGTTGGTTTCCCTTCTCCCCTGGGGAGGACACCAATCACTCCCAGGAAAAAACACTCCACCTGCCTCGGTGCCACCAGGTAGATTTTATTCCCTCTCTCAAGGTCAGCGTGGGGGGAGTTGGTTCCCCTCCAGAGTGAGTTCCATCCCCCAGCCAGAGCTCCCTCCCTGCCCCGTGGAGCTCGGGCTCTGGGATGCTCCACCCGGCTGAGATGAAGGGAAAACACATGAATCAGAGCACCAGGGGAAACACATGAATCACACTCTGTGTCAGCAGACCCGACAGGCTCCACCAGCCTCTCTCTGCCCAGGAATCCAGTCCCAAGCTCCTGAATTTCCCCCAAACTGGGGTGGCACCTTGGGAAGGTCCTTTTGGCCCGTCCTGGCTCTCTGTTTGCACCCCAAAGTGGTGGGAAAACTCATCCCCATCTCCTCAGGGAGATGAGGTGGCTGCCCATGGATGTCCCACAGCCATGGGGGGAATCAGTGCCTTCCTCCCCACCCCTGAGGTCTCCCTTCCCCTCCCTCTGGAGGCCTCCCTGCCCAGGGCCACCAACCTTTTTGGACCATGTGGCCCAGGTGCAGGCAAAGCCATTATTGCACTGAGGAATTCAAGTCCTGCTTGTGGCTTTATGTCCTATTTCCCACCTCCTCAATCCAGCCCTTGCCTTGGTGCCTCCAAAGGCCACAGATCCAGGCCGGGCTCGGCGATGCCGGGACCCCACGGCTTAAAATTCCTCCTCTTGACATCGGAGCCTTTGGGGAAACCGGAAAATTCTCCTCTTCCTTCCATGCTTGTGGTTTCTAGAGACCTTCCCTGCCTACCAAACCATGCCCATCCCTCCCTCCCCACCCCACCCCTGTCACCGGGACATCCCACGCTGGGCAGCCTCATCCCGATGGGAAGTAGGGAACGTCGCTGTGGTAGTTGTAGTCAGGACACACCTTCTGCACCAGCCTGTAGTCTGTGCTGTAGAAGGTGATGTAGATGCAGATGACTTTGAAGGGCTTGGAGCACACCCAGGACACGTGGCTTTGGGTGTGCTCGTGGGAGCAGGTCTTGGCCGGGTCGTAGGTGCACAGCGAGGTCTTCCTGGCGCGATCCACCTTCTCGTACTCCACGCGGCAGTTGAAGATCTTGGACTCCTTGGCCTCGATGAAGATCTGCTGCTCCAGGTCGAACTCCACGGCCTTGGTGGGGGGCACGAGGCTCACGGAGATGTTGCCTTGGCCCGTGGAGTTGTGCTGGAAGAACACGTTGACGGTGCCGTTGCCGTGATCCACCACCTTGCCCGTGATCAAGAGGTTCAACTTCACCGTCTTGATGTTGGAATAGAAATCGCCCCAGCCAAAGATCTTTTTCAGCTTGCCCGAGGCTGGCCCCAAGTCCCTCTGTCCCCTGGGGTGTGGAGGGTGGTCCCGTTCAGGTGGTCTCTCCAGGATATCCCAGAACTGCCGTGAACTGCTCAGCAGCTCCAGCAGGGTCGTGTTCTGCAGCAAGGTCGGGGTCAGGAGGGGCTTTGGGGAGAGCAGCTCTCTCATCCTCTGCCCTCGGGCTCTCTCCTGGCTCTGGGGCTCACGCTGCTCTGCGCCTTTCCCTGGTTCTCCTGGACCACAGAGCACCTGGACACAGCGATGGTGGAGGGTGAGAGAAGGTGAGGGGGGCCTGACCCCCTGCCCAAGGTCTCCCCTTCCCCAGCCACCCTCTTCCTCATCCTCACTTTCCTGATGTCCCTTCCCTCTCTGTTCCCTCCGTATTCCCCATTTCCCCCCGGCAGCATTTGCCCTGCTCTCCTCCTCTCATGGATGCTCAGGAATGGGTGAAGGCAGCTGGAACGGGGCCAGTTTGCTCTCTGCTGGTGCAGCCTGGCCGTGCCACCTCCGGGCAGAGCGCTGGCACCGGGGGCATCCCTGGGGATCCCAGGGACAGGGTGCTCCGGGGGGAGGATGCCCAGCTGCCATGGGGGGTGCCCACCTTGTGACCTTCACGTCCCACGGATCCCTCTTCCCACCTCCAAGCCCTGGGGACACCCGGGGACAGGACGAGGGGACAGCAAAGCCAGCGGTGAGTTCTCACCGGGGGAGATGCCCTTCGCCTCCAAGGGTTCCTCTGCAAACTCCTGCGGACCGGCCGGGACCCCAAAATAACCCCCCCAGGGGCTCGGGGGGTGCCCGGGCAGGAGGCAGGTGGTGCTGGGGGGGCCGAGAGGACCCTCGGGTGGTGCCCGGGGTGCCAAGGGCTGAGCTGGCAGAGGGAAGCAGAGGTGGGAACCGGCCTGTGCCCCATCCCGGAGCTCAGGGGGGTGGGCGAGCCGCCCCCCCGGCAGCAGCACCGGCGCTGGGTGCGGGGAGGGGGGCAGGATTTTGGGGGCGATCAGGAGGTTTCTGGTCGCCAGCTCTGCCCGAGCGCCGCTGCGAAATAGCAGAAGTTTTGAGACGCTTGTTTTTTTCCAGGGGATGGGCAAACGGATTTGGGAATTGGGACCGGCTGCCACCAAGCCCCGTCCCTTTGGCAGCGCGACCCCCCGGCCCCTGCAGCCCCCCTTGCCCTTCCCTTCCCCTCCCCAGCGCTCACCAGCAGCGAGATGCTCCCCTGGATGAGCAGGAGGACGCAGCTCCGAGGAAGATGCATTTTCCAGCCGGTGCCGCCGCCTTCTCCGTGGCTCCGGTTTCGAGATGCTTTGGGTGCGTTTGCCCGCTTTATTTATTTAATTTTTTTTATTTTATTTTCCCTCCCTTCTTTTCAAGCGAGGGACGTCAGCGGTGGGGAAAGGGGTGTCCCCCTGTCCGTGCGGGTTCCTACGGCCCCCCCCGGCCCATGGTGGCTCCGGCAGCTCCCGCCCCGTTGTGCCGGTCCGGGCGGCGGGAGGCGGCTTCACCTGCTGCCGCTGCTGCCCCCAGTGCTTGTCCTTCTGCCCCGCTTCCTACCCCCTGCCTGCTCCTCTGCCCCCCTGCCTNCTTTGCCCCCTCCGTGCCCCCTTCCCTGCCCCTCTGCCCGCTCCTCGCCGCCTCGTTGGAGTCTCAATGAAACTCCGCTCCATCCCCTCCTGGCTCCATCCCCTTCTGGCTCCCTCCCCTGCCAGGTGCTGGGAGCACCTCCGGCTAACCCTTTGCTGCCCGCGCTCCAGGCAAACCCCCCCTGGGAGGGTCCCCAGGGGATGAGGGGGGTCCTGGGGGGGCCCAGCGGGCTCTGGGAGGGGACGTGGGGACACTGGGAATCCCCATGGCTGAGAGGAGCATCCCAGGCTGGTGGGGGAGAACTGGCACGAAGGGAGTGAACTGGGACAGGGGGACAACTGGGACACCCACGGGGGTCGCTGGCTCTGCCCTCGGAAGCGGCTTTGTGTCACCAGGTGGGATTGTGGCATCACCCTCTGCCCCAGGGATCAGCTCGTCCCCATCCCATTCCCTCCAGTCCAGCCATCAGGAAAAGGCAAAAGACTCGACGAGCTTGGAGGTCTTTTCCAGCTGAAACGATTCCACGATTCCCTGAGCAGCCCCCTGGGAAGCTGCAGGACCACCTGGCTGTGGCTCCGGCAAAGGGAGCATCCCTTGGGCTGTGCCCTCTGGGAGGGGATGGATGAGCTGAGGGGAGATTTTGGGTCTGGATTTCCTGGCGAGGTTTGGTTTTGGTTCCTCTGACAGCTGCTGCTGCAGTGACGCTTCCTCCCCCACGGCTGGCCATGTGCCTGTGCATCCTCCCCCCCTCCCCACCCTCAAAATCCTTAAAAAGAAAGAGAAATGGGATATTTCCCGTGTCTTATAATTTTGGGGTCTTCGTGTTGCCCCTTCCATCCCCTTGAAATGGAGCTTTTCCCTCCTCCTTGGAGGGTCCAGCATCTCCTTTGCAAGAGGAATAATAGGCTGGGTAGGAAGTTTATTTGGAATTTATTTATGGTTTGCCTTTATGTGTCACGCTGGGCACCCACATTTGCCCCTCCCCTCTGCAGGGCAGGGGTGGGAGGTGGCAAATCCAAACTGTGCCAGGGCGCTGCTCCTCCTCAGCTCGGGAAATCAGGGAAGGAAGGAGGGAATGCAGCTCCCGTTCCCCCAAACCAGGGCTTTGCCTTCCAGTTTCCCCCAGAAATAAAGGCATGACAGGGAGCACTGCCCTTCAAAAGGAAATAGAAGCCTCTGGTTTGGGGCTGCAGTGCTGGGTGTTGTCCCACTGAAGGCAGAATTGTCCTTTTCCCACCTTTCAGCAGGAGAATTAACTTGCCATGGGTAGGGCTGGGGTTAAACCTGGTATTTTTTTCACCCTCAGGAGGGGCAATTCCTCTTCTTTGCATCCCTTTCCCTTCCTGCCCACATCCTTTTCATATCCCCGTTTTCCCTGAGCTCCTCTGGAAATGCCACATCATGCAGGGGTGTTAAAGGTGGACCAAAGTCCAGGGGAGGAGGCACCGGCTCCTCTCAGCCCTCCCATCTGCACAGCAAACCTGGCCAGGTTCCCACTGGGATTGCAGGGCTGGACACGGAGTTTTGGGCAGGGGGGGAAGGTGGGTGCCTGCAGGGTTGTCCCTCACCTCCTGCCTTGGTTGGAAAGCTGAAAGAGGCTGGAAAATCCCTCTGGGATGGTGTCACTGGAGTCCCCTGCGGGTTAAAGCAGGTTCTTCTCACCAGTGAGCAGCTGGCTCGGATTTGATGGCTCTTGCTCGCCTGGACAGGGGGTATTTGGGGGCATAGGAAGGCAAGTAGATGTGGCATTTCATGACATGGTTTAGTGGGAATGGTGTCATTAGGTCTGCATCTTGGAGGTCTTTTCCAGCCTTTACGATTCCACAATTCCGTGGCACCTCCGTGACACCAAAGGGGGAGCAGTTCCCTCCTCCGACCTGTGCCAAGGGGAGCCGAGGAACGATGAATCCCTCCAAAATGAGCTTCCTGCTAGCCAGGGCTGTTAAACTGCAGAATATTCATCCAGGAGCGATGCTGGAAGGGCCCTGGAGCCTCCTAAAAGCAGCAGGAACACGGCGCTGGAGGATATACGGCGGCACTAACAGCGCCGGGTACCAAGAACGGGCTGCGCTGCCCAAAACTCCGGTGATCTCCATGAAAGAGCCTCATAAAACTCCCAAATGTCTCTGCCATCGCCTGTTCCCCCCCCTGCCGGGCACTGATCTCCTGCCCAGCCCTCCCAAAGTGCCACTTGCCCCAGTGCTGGTGCATCCCACCTATTCCCAGGATGGCTCTGGGATGGGGAGATGTTTTTTGGGAAGCAGCTCCCGTTTGGTTCCTCGTGACTCTGAGGTCAGCGGGGCTCGGGATGAGGAGGGATAAAAATGATTTAATGGGACTTTCTGGGTTTCCCGGTGCCGGGAGGGAGCTGGGGAGCGGCGTGGCATAAAGAAGGACTGATTTAGGAGCTGCTCTAGTTCGGCTGGTGCTGCGATGGCTCCCTCTGGAGCTACTTAAATAGCTGAGCACGGGGCTGGCGCTTCCCCCGTGTCGGGACAGGGGTGGGAAGTCTCCTCCAGTCCCACCCGGGATGTGTCCCAGCCCTGGTGGCCCATCCGAGGGGTCTGTTCGGTCCAAGGGGGCACAAACAGCACCTTGGCAGTGGAAACAGAACCCTCCAGGCAAGCCCCGGGTCAGCATTTAGGGACAGGTTTCCTCTTAAACACCGGGGGGTTTAATGCTGCTGCTGGAAAAGCGGGTGGGATTGGGGTGGGAAGAGGGGATGGAATGGCTGGGTGATGCTTTTCTGCACACCTGAAAACTCTTTTTCCCTCTGCATTTTCCCCAGGAGGGCCCTGGGTTGGGAAGGTGCCAGGATAGGAAGGGTCATCCTGGTCTTTCTCTTGAGGATGGATGGAATGAGTTCATGCCAAGGCTTTGGCTTTGCTCAGCCACGAGTTTCTGGAGCTTTGGGAAACCTCTTTTTTCCCCAAATCCAGGGAATGTGGGGGCTCCCTGGGAAGGATGTTCTTGCCAAGGGCAGGGAGCAGGTTTTCATGGAATCCTGGAGTGGTTTGGGTTGGAAGGGACCTTAAAGCTCCTCTCATATCATTCCAACCCCCTGAGGTGGGCAGGGACATCTCCCACCTTCCCAGGCTGCTCAGAAGGGATGGAGGATCCAGCCCCTCTCCCGGTGCCCACGCACATCCCACCCGTGGGAAGCCACTCGGGACACCGGGAAGCACCTGCGGGATTTTATTTAGGTGGCATTTCCTTGGCAGGGGGATTGAAAGGAGCCTTGGCGGGGCTTCCAGGCCCTTTCCCCGCGTTTCTTTCCTGGTTTTCTGTTGCCCTCTAGTGGGACCGTGCGCGGGAAATCACGGGATGCTGAGCACGGCAAGGAGCGGAATTGGGGAGGGGAGAGGCTCTGGCAAACACCAAAACGGCTTTTGATTAACGGGTCTTCTTTTTGGAAGCGTTTTTTCTTCACCGGGTGTTACCGACCTCAGCAGAATTAAGGGTGGAAGGGGATTAGAAAAAGACCAAAACCCTGGGAAGGAGGAATATGATTTAGGCAGAAAAGCTGCAGCGATCTGAGATGTGATGGGGGGGCATCACCAGCAGCAAAAGGGATGCTCTGGGAATCTTGTCCCACCCCTGGAAGTGTCCAAGGCCAGGTTGGACAGGGCTTGGAGCACCCTGGGCTGGTGGAAGGTGTCCCTGCCATGGCAGGGGGTGGCACTGGATGGGATTTAATGTCCCTTCCCACCCAACCCATCCTGGGATTCCATGACCTTCCTCCAGGAACACGCCAGGTACATCCATGAGACACATTCCAGGAGGCCCTGGTGGCTTTTGTGGGACGCCAGGCAGGTCCCTTGAAGGTTCCTCACCAGAGGCAGAGGGTCGTGGTGCTGTGGAGGAGGAGGAGGAGAAATGCAGCCTGACAGAGGAACCCGGCGGGTCTGCTGCTCCTCAGTCCCTCTCCTCCTGCAGAGCTGGAGCAGCCGCAGGCAAAGCGGTGCCAAAACCCAAAAAAAACCCCCTCCATCCCCAAGAGTGAAGATGTTCTGGGAGAGACAGCCGAGACTGGGAGGTCAGGGAGAGGTTTCTGCAGCGATTCAGAGGCAGCAAGAGAGCAGAGCAGAGAGGAACCCCAGCCTTCAGCACCTGACAGCTGCGAGGGGAGCGAGGCAATTAATTCGGGGCTTGATTAAGGGGGATATTCAGCCCCAGCTGCTCTGTGTGCTCTGCCGAAGCCTCTTCCCTTCCCAGGGACTCCAGGGAGGAGGCTGCAGTTCTTGTTTTCCTCCTCAGCCCGGCAGCCTGAGGTGGTTTTGACCACGGAGCTGCAGTTCCCTCCCTGCTCCATCCCCTCCTGCCCCTCCCCGGGAGCTGCTGGGTGTGCTGGTGTGGAGGGATGAGCTCCCAGCACGCAGGGGGATGCTGCTGACCCCCAGGAATACGGGAAAAAGGGGCTTCATTCCTCCTTTTATCTCACAGAGCCTTTCCTTAGGCAGCAAAGGGGGTTTTTCCAGGCTGGTAAACACAGTTATTCCTGCCTGGTTTGAGTTTGGGGGGGCTCAAGAGCAAAGCTGAGGGGGAGAAGGCAAGTCCTGGGTGCCAGGGGGCAAAACAAGGGGGTTTCCTCCCAAAATATCCCTGTATGTGCCTGTGCTTCTCCTGCTGCTCCTGTACATGAAGCAGCTCCATTTTATTATAAATTTAGACAAAAGGGATGTTCCTGCTCTGGGCTCCAGTGCTGGACTGGGGAAAGTTCTCCTAAAATCCTCCCTGGATTCGGGTGGAGAGAGGAGGTTTGGAAGGGATGGAGGGGAAAGTTCTCCTAAAATCCTCCCTGGATTCGGGTGGAGAGAGGAGGTTTGGAAGGGAGGGACCCAGCCCTGGCTGAGCTCAGCCCTCCTCTGGATCCAGCTGGGCTCTCCCAGCCAGGTAAATCCCTCTTTCTGGGATTCACAAACCTGGTACCTCCAAAGAGCTTTTGGAGCCCATCAGGGTGTTTTGTTGGNGTACATAAAGCAGCTCCATTTTGTTATAAATTTAGATAAAAGGGATGTTCCAGTGCTGGCCTTGGGAGAATTCTCCCCAAATCCCTCTGTCCCAGTTCCCTGCTCAGTTCCCATCCGTGCACATGGCTCTTTCCCTTCCCTTTCCCAGGAAGGAAGAGCAATCACTTCCAAAATGCAGCACGATCACGAAGTGCTCAGACCTCTCATCCAAAGCCTGCCTGGATTTTTGAGTGGGGAAACAAATCCCGAGGTTCCTCCCTGTTCCCTTTTCCCCAGGTGATGGGATTTTCCCAAAGAACTGGGAAGGGAGCTGAAAACAGGGCCAAGCTGGGAGTGCAGGGGGAGCTGGCTGGGATTTGGGATCCCTGGGGGTGAAGGGCTGTGGGCTGGGGAGGGACTGGGATAAATCGTGCCTTTGGAAGAGGCTGATCCCGGCGAGCCCTGCAGAGGGAAGCAGGGAGCTGCTCCGGGAACCACGAACCTCCAAACCCCCCTGCCACGCTCCCATCGCCTCGTTCCGCGTGGAAAAGCCACGTTCACCCCGGGAAAATTGGGGACAGACCCCCCCGTGTCCCTTTTGGGAAGGGTTGAGTGGGGTTTTTTTTTCATCCCCATCTCCTTCGGGTTTCTCCGTGTTTGGAGCGTTTGGTTTTCTCGGATCCAACAGGGGAAGGGAAGAAATTTCCTGGTTGTCCTTTGGGATTTTTGGGAAAGGGTTCCCTGTTGGATGTGGGCACTGGGAGAGGGATGCTGGCACTGGTTCCCTCCAGGGTGAGGGGCCCCAGGGTTTTCCCCAACTGGGAAAGGGCAGCTCCGATTTCCTTCCCACCCTCCGAGGCTGAAGAGCATTTCATAAAACCAACCAGAGATGCAACCGGAGTTTCTTCCTTGGGAAAACCTGAATCCCAGGGAAAACAAAGCTGTGCCAAAGGAGTGGCTGGGTAGAGATGAGATTTGGAGCCACGAGCAGCGTTTTGGGTGTAAAGGGCAGGATTTTTCCCCAAAAAAAGGGATTATTTAACCCCTAAACCCTCCCATGGGGCAGCAGGGCCTGTGCAGCATCTGATACAACGCCAGTGCCTCGAAACCCCAAATCCCAGGGGGGGAAAAGCCCTTTATCCAGACTCTGGCTGGCTGGTGGAGGTGACAGTTCCCATCTCACAGTTCCCATCTCGCTCCTTGGGAGAGGGATGGGATCAGCAGCTCCTTTCTGCTGTGCTCAGCAAACAGGGCTCCCAGGGCACAGCCCACAGGATAAATCGGACACGAAAAGGGTTCACAGCCCGGGAACATTTTCCCCGGGTCGTGTCCTGTGTTTCCATCCCGCTCCCGTGGCCGTGAGAAGGGAATATTGGACGAGGCACGATCTGCTGGCTCGGGGACTGCACGGTCTGCGGCCGTCAGGGGGCTTTCAGCGCCGGATGGAATTAAAATAATCCAGGAAAACTCTGGGATGCCTCCTGTGCTTTGGAAGGAGAGGCAGGGAAAGGGCTGTGAGTGCAGAACACCCTCGGGGCTGTGACAGGGCGAGGCTGAAACCATCCCAGTTTGCTGCTGGAACTGGGAAAGGAGGGGGGAAAAACTCCCAGCAGCAAATCCCGAGGGCTCAAAGCTCTGCCCCGGCCCCTCGAGGGGTTTGTCACAGCCCTGTCACCTCGGGAGCTGCTGAGGTGTCAGGCAGGGAGTTTTGGGATGTGCTGGGAAGGTTTGCAGGGAGGGAACGGCAGGAGAGTGGCAAAGGCAGAGGGAGGAGATGCCAACCCAGGCAGGGTTTGGTACAAGTTGCTGTCCAGTTGCCCCATCCCCGGAGTGTCCAAGGCCAGGTGGGACAGGGTTTGGAGCACCCTGGGCTAGAGGGAGGTGTCCCTGCCCATGGCATGGGGTGGCACTGGATGCACTTTGAGGTCCCTTCCAACCCAAACCAGTCTGGGGTTCTGTGAAAAATCTTAATCTGAAAAATTCAGGGAAGTGATCTTTGCTTTTGTCTTCCTTTTTTAAATTATTTTTCTTCTTTCCCCTCTCCCTTCGTTTTTCCCCTTCCTTTTTTTTCTATTTTCCCTCTTTTCCTGGGAACATTTCCCTACTCTCCAACAAAAAACTGGCCCTGTTATTTCCATTCTGCCCCACCACACTCACACTCCTTCCCCTGCACTCGGGGCCAAAACCCCCAGGACTTTTCCAGCCTCATCCCAAACCTTTTCCTCCCCTGTATCTGGGGGATGGACGAGCCTGCTGGGACAACATCTCCCCATCCCAAAATTTTCCTGCTGATGCTCAGCTCTGTATATTTTCAGCAGGAGGGGAGCGTGGCCGTGGGCCAGGGGGGAGGGCAGGTATCCCATGGCCATCCCAGGGCTCACACTCCATCAGCAGCCTGGGAAGGCTCCAAGGCGGGGGCGGCCCGTGCTGGNACAGCAGCATCACCCCCAACCCTGCCTTTGTTTCTGCATTTGGGGGGTCCCTGGGGGTGATTTTGGCTGAGCCCCTGTGGGGGGTTTTACTTTTTCAGCCCCTTCTCTCCATCCTGGTCCTGACCTCCATCCCCATGTGCCAGATCAGGGATGGAAGGGGCATCCTGAGCATTGCCAAGCCTTTGGGGTTGGGGAGGGGTCTCGGGGGGCTCAGCCCAAGAGCACCAAGTGCTTTCAGCTCAAACAGGCTTGGCCTCCGTCCTGAGGGAGGTTTGGAGCAGCCAGGAGGGTTTGGATCTGTGTGTTCAACCCGGATCCACATGCTGAGATGTCACCCAGGGTTGTGCTTGGCTTGGTCCTCAAAATAAGGCACCGTCTGGAACCCCAGGAGAAAAAAAAAGGAGGAGGGGAGGGAAGGGAAGGGAGGAAAAAGGGAGAAAAGGAAGGGGAAGAAGGAAAGGAAAAGGAAAGAGGGGAAGAGAAGAAGGAGGGTAAAATACTGCAATGATTGCCTGTGCCCCACAACCCCCTGGCTCTGCTCACCCCTGCCCCTCCTGCTGCCTTATCCCTGCCAAAAAGCACCAAATCCACCCCAAAAAGCACCAAATCCCCCCAAAACCTGCAAATCTTGACACCTGCCCTTCCCACCCAGCCCTGTCCCCGAGGCAGCAGCTCCTGGGGGATGCCCAGGACTGAGGAGCATCTTTCCCACTCTCCAGGGCTGCCGTGTCCCAGCTTTCCTTATTCCACGGATCTGGGGGAATTTCGGCCTTTCCTGAGGTTCTGCTTCTCCCCTCTCTGGGTTTTCCCCATTCCTTTTCCTCCTGAGCAGCAGAGAAGGTCAGGGGGAGGAAAAGCAGCTTCTAACAGAAGAGAGGCTGCACCTCTGCCCTCAGCGAGGCTTTTGGGGTGGACAATCCCCGTTTCAGCTCCAAACCCGGCGGCTTTTCCCTCTCCAAACCCCTTTCCTACATCCCAGCCCGGCGGGGAGGGAGGCAGAGCGCGTTGACAAGCTCAGACTCCCCAGGGACCGGCCCAGATGGATTCGCTCTCGACAAACCGTGCTTGGGATAACGATGTGGCTTTTTTAATTACTCCAGTGGCCACAGCCCAGACAGGGGAGAGGAGCTCGGGGAGCGGGGCCAGCTCCGTGTCGGGGGATGCTCCGGCCCCTGGGCCATCGCCCCGAGGGCTGGAGGCAGCAAAGGGAGCGATTCATGGCAGGGGAACCACTGGGGACATCACAGGGCATCCCACTGAATGCGGGATTGTTTGGGTCCTCCCGGCTGTCCCCAAGGCAAGGACGAGCCTCGGTGGGTGTTGGGGGATGGTCATTTAGGAGGGTTCCCAGATTTGGGAGAAGGACCCGAAATTGGAGCTTATGGAGGTTGTGGGGGAGAGGAGGGGTAGGCACTGGAGTCTGGTCTGTTTGAGGCAGGGAAGGGCTGGGGTGGGTCAGGCTGGATTTTGGGAAAGGTTCTTCCCCCAGAGGGTGGTGGGCACTGCCCCAAGGCTGCCAGAGCTCCAGGAGGGTTTGGACAGGGTGGGATTGGTGGGGTGTCTGTGTTGGGTGGTCCTTGGGGGTCCCTCCCAGCTCAGGATATCCCATGAGTGGTGCCTCTGGAGCTGGTCTGTCCTTCTGCAGGTTGGGGGTCATCCCATCCCATCCCATCCCACCCCATCCCATCCCATCCCATCCATGACAGGCCTCCTTTCCTCACACCCCCTCAAGCAGCACCAAGGGCAGCAGGATGAGGAGTGGGTTGCAGACTGAAGGATGTCCACTGTNTCCCTCCTTGGGGGAGTGGTGGGGTCGGGGTGACCCCCCCAGTGACCCCCCCAGTGCTCCCCTCCTTCCAGGGGGGACAGCCCAGCGTTTCCTTCCCCTGCCAGCTCCTGTTTCTGCATTTTATCCCATTCCTGCCTGATGCAAAACGCATGAGGAGCCCTTGGAGCAGGGACAGGAACCCACAGCTCAGCTCTGCCCTTTAGGACCATTTCCAGCCTCGCTTCAGTGACTTCATGAGAAGATTTCTCTGCCTAAATTTTTTTATTCTCGTTATCTTTTTATTTCGTTCCAACCAGTTGCTGCTTCGTGGTGATTTGGGGGTTTTATTTTTTGCTCTGATTTGGGAACAAACCCCGTGTCTGGAGGTTGGATTTGCTTCCCTTCCACCTCCCACCGCTGGGTCTCAGCTGCTGGATTCAAACCTTTGGCTCCAGGGAAGGAATTGGGGCTGTTTTGGGAGGTTCTGAGATGCTCCCCCCCAAAATCTGGGGGGTCTTTGAAGGCCTAAGCCCCCCCTGGCACTGTGACAGGGGCCAAGCTGTCACTTGAGCCAGGAGAGGAGCAGCTTGTACAGCCCAGCCTTGTTGTGGCTTTTGAGGTTTTCACAAGTTAAAGCAACAAATTGTCCATTTAAGTGAAAGCTCCACTGCAGTCCCAGTCCCAGGGGACACCCCCAGCCAAAATGCGAGAGAGCAGCAGGAGAAAAATCAATTATTGTTATTATTATCATAGAAAATCGACCAAACTCCAAAGCTCTTTCCCTTCTCTTGGCAAGTTCCCCCCGCTTTTTGGTTTTTTTCTTATTTTGGCTCCGATTTTCCCATTCTTGTTTCTAAAGTGGACAAACAGGGAGACTGGACAAAGATTTAGGGAGGCAGAGATGGGGATGAACTTCCAAGCCCCTCCAGGCAGGTTTTGCCCCCCAAAAAAGGGTTGAATTAGGACTAAAAACTCTCTCTTATTTTGCTGTAGATGTGCCCTGAGAGATGATTAACCACAGCCCTTTTACAAGCCTGGGGAAGAATTTCTCCAGCCTAATTGGATTTGTTTTCCCTGTTCCTGCACTTTGTGTGCTCCTGATTTTGTTATTTATAGAAAACATCTGTCTGAGCTTTGGCCAGGCCTGAGGTGGGAAATTTGGGTGATTTCTGGGCTGGCCAGGGAGAAAGAAACACCAGCTCTGCCCAAATAGTGGTGCTCCCTCTAAATCCCTTTTGGGGGGACATCAGGGATAATGGGACACCCACAGGATCGTCCTTGCCCTCAGCAGTGCCAGGGAAAAACCACAATTCCCTGAAAAATAAATAGATAAATCCTGGCTGGGAAAAAAAAATAGCCTTGCAGGAAGGCAGGAGGGGCTGGTGAAGGCAGGGATGGGTTTTCCAGGTAAAAAGGAGCCCTGCAGGATGAGAGAGTGTCCCAATGCTGGCTCAGGCAATTATTCCAGCGGTGATTAACCCGGCTAATTAATCCCAGGCATGGAATATGGGACAGGTCAAGGTTTCCGAGGCTGGTTGGTGGTGAAACATCCCTTTGGAGATGTTCATTCTCCCCATGGACCCCCCTGCTTGGCTTTTATGGGATGTTTTTCCTCCTCTTTTCCCCTTCCAGGGAGCCGAGGCTGGAGGGCTTTGGGCAGCAGATCCCAGTGGGAATCCCTCCCTTTCCAGCCAGGCTGAGGTGGGGCCGGGCCCAGCTGTGTGGGGACAACCCAGCTGCAAATCCCTGGCTGCAAAACCCTTGGCTGGGTGGGAAAAGGGAAGGGAGGATCCTACAGAGCGTTGGGGACAGCTGGAAATCAGCTGCATCCTCCTCAGTGCTCCATTAATGCTCCCCCCTGGATCCTGCTCCCAAATATCTGCCCTGTATCCCACAGCAAACCCCTTTTATCCCGGGTTTTTGGGATGCCAAGAAACTCATGTCCAATTTGTGGGGTATTTTTTAGTTTCAATGGCCTTTTAAAGGGAGACTCTTCACCCTCAGGACATGAGGTGCCACCACATGGTGCTGCTTGTGTGGTTTTATTCCTATCAGGAGGCTCCAGGAGCTCTTGGAATGGGAACAGGGCGTTGGATGCTGCTGGCAAAGTGATTTACCCCGAGGCTCAGGCAGCTCCACCGGTGCTTTTACGGGCTGGCCTAATGGATATTAATTTGTCTGGAATTTACTGTAATGCTATTAATCCTGCTAGGCTTGTTGGGTATTTAATGCAAATATTTTAAGTGCTTCCATGGGATTTTTTTTCCTTTTTTTTTCCCCTTCCCTGGAATGGTGTGTGGAGCTGCTCAGCCCACGTGTGAGTCGGAGCTCCTGTTTCAATGGAAATATCAGTGGCTTTCCCCTCTGGCTCTTCCCATCCCCTTCCTTGTCCTGGATCCCTATTCCCTCTGCCCTGAGGTTTCCAATTCCTCTTTTCCACCTCTTTTCCTCTCCTCTTGGTGGGACATCTCCACCACATTGCCCAGGTCCCCACCTGGCCACCCACTGCTGGCTTTTCCCAAGGCTTTCCCGTGGGTCATTCCTTGCATTTCTCCCTTTGATTCCCCTGATATCCCTCTGGGATTCCCCTGATATCCCTCTGGAATTCCTCTGATATCCCTCTTGGATTCCTCCGAGCTCCATCCATGTGTTTCTGTTTAGGTGGCCCTGACTGACTGAGCTTTCCAGCTTTCTCGGTGGGAAAAAGGCTGGAAATGTGTGAAGGCTGCAATCCGATTCCCCCCTCCCCCTCCTCTGTTGGGACAGCACAGCTGATGCCAAAGCTGGGGGGAAAAAACCCAAAAAAAACCCCTCAAACATCCCAGGGAAAGTGGAAATTATGGAGGAATTCAGCCAAAGAGCCATTGAATAAATCCCAGGCTGGGATTGTGGGAGCGGCAGGATCTTTTGGAGGGATCAGATCCCAAATCCGTGGCTGGAGGGTGGATGGGGAGTTTGGGGTGCAGAAGGACCCCAAAAATCCCTGATAGCAGCTAAATTCTGGGAGAACACTGGTTCCCTTTGCCCAGGCAATGCATCCCTGCATCCAGCTCGTTCCAGAGGGATTTCAGCTGCTGTGGGCGAGCTGAGCTGCCCTGAGAGGGAGCAGCAGAGCACCCTTAGGTGCTCAGGGCACCCTTGGGTGACCGTGGCTCCTTCCCTGGGGCTCCCAACATTCCCAAGGGAGAGCCAAGGCCACTCCCGGCTGGTGCTGGAGGGAGACAAAGAGCCCTTTGAGGGGTTTGGAGATGTGAATCAAGGGCTGGGGTGGGGGCAGAGGGCTGGGATGAGCTGGCTGCCTCAATCCACGGCTTTATCCTTTCTTTTCAGCTCTGCAAAGCCGGATTCCTGGGGTTTGGGAGCTGCCACCCCTTGTCCCTCGGGATTGTGGTCACCACCAGCAGCTCCCCCCAACCCCTGTGTGTCCCCAGCTGGGGTGTGGGGCTTGTTGGGCACTTTGGCTTGGGCATGAGGGTCTTGTGGTTCATCCCCCTGCGTTTTCCTGGCTGGATCCTGGGATTTCAGCCTCCCTTGGCTGTGGGAAGGCAACTGAGTCCCCTCTCGTGACCTTCTGGCTGAGGCAAATATGAGGGCTTGGCTCCTGCTGGGGCTCAGCACATCCAGCTATTTCCTCCCCAGATGAAAAAGCCTTTCTAGGAATGTGGGGGAAGCAAGAGGTGTTTTTCACTCTTCCCTTCCCCGGAGCATTTGGGATTAGGTGGGTCTGGAAATATCCCCCATCGCCCACTCGGGTGGGTCCGGGTGGGACCAACCACGTGGGGATGGATGGATGGATGGATCCTTCTCCACACATTCCTGCCATTCCAGCTTCGTGGCCACGCCAGGGCAGGGGGGACTGGGGACAAGGAAGGATTGCAGAGTGGGATATTGGTGTTTACAGGTTGGATGGGATGAAATAACTGGTGGGATCCAGCCTGGATAACGGGAGTGAGGATCCTCCTGACATCAGGGAAGGGTCCAGGCCCAGCCCTGCCTTGGTGCTGAATGAGTCCTGGTGGGAGCTGAGTGTTTTCCAGGAGAAGGGTGGCTGGAGAGGACACTCCTGCCTGGGCTGTGCTGAGAGAATCCCACTCATTCCCATCAGCCTGGCTGTGTCCTCTGCGTCCTCATGGCCCTTTGGGAGAGGGAGAATGGTGCTGCATGCCAAGTTTGGTGCTGAGCTGCTCCGTGGGATGGTGGGAAGCAAACCCAGGGAGATGGGAGAGGCAGGAGGGGTTTGCCCCTCGGAGCAGAGGAAGGAGCCGTGTGTGCTGCAGGAGCGCTCCGGTGATCCAGGCTGGCCCGTGGCCACCGTGCCCGGGTGGCTGCGGCTGCTCCCGGCCAGATGTTCTGGAATTTCAGCCTCTTCGGTTCCCAGAGCCTGTTCCTGCCATCAGCCAGAGCCCGGGGCCGCTCTCCATGGGCGGCAGATTCCCCTCCTGCCTCCTCCGGAGGGGCCAAGAACAACACACGGTGGTGGCCAAATGGCCGGGACTGCTCCGAACCCTCCAGGTCTCCTGACTCGGGATGGGCTGTGGGAGGGGGGAGGTCAGGACGGGGAAGGAGAAGCAAACACCGAGGCATGCAGGAGGCAGGGATGTTGGGAAGATGCAGCCAGGGGGTAGGGAATCATCCAGGGGGTTGATAGGATTCCCATCCCAGCCGGGCACCCGGTGAGTTAAACACGGAGGGTTCGTGGCGAGGCTTCTCCAAGGAAAACCGGTGTCTGATCCAATCCAAAGCAGGATCTGCTGGGCCAGGGGAGGAGAAACAGCCGCGCACAAAAATAAACAGCCCGGGATCGCAGGGGACAGGGGAGAGTGTTTGTGTGAGCGCTCCGAGCCTTGGCTGCGCTTCCAGCCCCCGGGAAAGGTCCTGGAGGAGAGGCTGAGCTCCAGCTAATTCCCACCGGGATGGCATTTGGGAGGAGAGGCTGAGCTCCAGCTAATTCCCACCGGGATGGCATTTGGGAGGAGAGGCTGAGCTCCAGCTAATTCCCACCGGGATGGCATTTGGGAGGAGAGGCTGAGCTCCAGCTAATTCCCACTAGGATGGCATTTGGGAGGAGAGGCTGAGCTCCAGCTAATTCCCACCGGGATGGCATTTGGGAGGAGAGGCTGAGCTCCAGCTAATTCCCACTAGGATGGCATTTGGGAGGCCTGGCTGTCCCTGGCTGCGGGCTGGGATGTCCCCCTTCCCCACACCCCGCGCTGGTCGCTGTCACAGCAGGCTCAGGCTGCGATGCTCCACTTCATCCAGTTAATTGGATGCTCTCCGCTTCCAGACACCCCGCGGGAGCTGCTGGTGGTGGCTGGATCTGCTTGGGAAGTCATTCCTGGAGGCCAGCTGGGCATCCAGAGGGGGGTGGTGGCGCTGGGTGGTCCTCGCCCAAAGCTGGGGCTGCTTCGAGGTGACCTCAGCCCTGGCAAACCGGGGCACCGGTGGCCGGGAGCGCTGCCAGCGCCGGCTCCATCCTTCATTAGCGGCATTATCGGCATTCCCCGAGCCGGGAGAAGGATGCGGAGCCGGGGCAAGGGTGTCCTTTGTTCCTTGTGAAGCCCGAATCCCCCCGCTCTGCCCCCCAGGAGCACCGCGGGGTGGAAGGGCGATGCCACCCGGGGAGGTGGGAGCAGCTCCCGGCTGGACCAGCCCTGTGGATCCCGCTCAGGCATCCCAGCCCCGTCCAGCTGGCCCCAAATCCAGCTGTCCCCGTGCTTGGGGACAGAATCGGCTGGGATCGACACCCCCGGCAGCTCCGAGCTCTGGTCGGGGCTGCTGATCCCATGGGAATTCAAAAAAGCAGAGGATAACAGTTCCCCCATCCCATGGGAATTCAAAAAAGCAGTGGATAACAGTTCCCCCCATCCCATGGGAATTCAAAAAAGCAGAGGATAACAGTTCCCCCATCCCATGGGAATTCAAAAAAGCAGTGGATAACAGTTCCCCCCATCCCATGGGAATTCAAAAAAGCAGAGGATAACAGTTCCCTCATCCCATGGGAATTCAAAAAAGCAGAGGATAACAGTTCCCCCATCCCACGGGAATTCAAAAAAGCAGTGGATATAACAATTCCCGGGGGCTGCTCCCTCTCTGCAGGTTGCCCTTCGGTTCGTGGGGCGTGGATTTGCTTTGCAAAGACGAGCCCGAGGTGTTAAGTGCCTTTTAAGGCTGCGATCTCGGGCTCGTTTAGCGCCCCTGAAAGCGCTTCGAGAAATCCACTCGTGCCCCGTGGAAGATTTTGGGATGCAGGTGCCAGAACACCTTTAACATCCTCAGGTTTATCCGGGATAAGATGTGAAAGATCCCACCCCTGATACGGGTCATGTTTGCCTTTTTTTTATTAAATAATCCCCCGTTTAACTGTCCTCAGTCAGCTTTTATCCCTTTTTATCCCCTGTTATCCCCCTTTACAACAAACCCTGTGTGTTCCAAGCTTCGTTCCAAGGTTTATTCCCGCTCCTTGCAGTGCCAAGGAGGGGAAGCAGGCACAGGATCCGTGGAAGGGTTGGTTCCCACACCCCAAACACCCCTTTTCCCCACTCGAGGGTCTTTATCCAACGCTGCAAAACAAACAAACTAATGAAGGAAACCGAATCCCGGCGGGCAGAGCGGGAAGGGATGGGGAGGGAGGAGAATATGGATTTATTCCTTGCATCTCCTAAGGATCTCCGGCTGCTCGGGGGTAGCAAACGAGCCCGGAGGGACTCTCGTTTTTCCAGGGATCCACGGCTGCTTCTGGTGGTTGGATCTCTGCAGGAGCTGCAGGAAAAGGGCACATCCCAAGCACTGGCTCATCCCCCCCTTTGCCACCTTCATCCCAGAGCTGTTTTCCAGAAGTCTGGATCTCTTCCTTTAGTGCTTCCCATCGCTCTGCTCCCCTTCCCTTCCCCGGGGGGCAGGAGGATTTATTGCAGTGCCCCTACCCTGGATTTGCCTCCCTGTTAACTCTTCCCTGGGCCAGCAGGAGCAGCAGGACCGGCCCTGAGGAACCTCATCCCGGGAAAACGCTCCTGGATGGAGCTCCGGGGATGGAGCTGAGTGATTCCCCACATGGTCCTGGCAGGAGGGATGTTCTCCCTGCCCTGAGGACCTGCAGCTTGGGAGGTTGTGCTTTCCCTCTCAGCCGTTCCCAGGTTGTCCCGTCCATCCTGGCCACCCCCGGGCTGGGATTTGTGCCAAGAGGAAAGGTGAGATCCGTGTTAGGGAACCAGGGTGGTGCTCCAGGAGTGGGGATGGCTGGAGCAGATCGGCTCGGGTTTGTTCTTCAGGAGCTGAGGGGCTGAATGCGGGGTCAGCACCTCCCCTGACAGCTCTGGGTGATCATGGAATGGTTTGGGATGGAAGGGACATTAAAAACCATCTCTTTCTAGCCCAGGGTGCTCCAACCCCCCTCTCACCTGGCCTTGGACACTTCCAGGGCTGGGGCAGCCACAGCTTCCTGGGAAATCCATTCCAGCCCCTCCCCACCCTCCCAGGGAGGAATTCCTTCCCAAAATCCCACCTAACCCTGCCCTTCTTCACATCAGGTCACGTTTGATGCTACTTCTTGTGCAGGCAGGAAGATCTTCCCATGGGTTTGGGAAGCAAAGCCAAAGTTTCCCAGTGGGAATCCCAAGCTGCTCCTCAATGAGGTTATTTTATTGGGTTTGAAGATCTGCTGGAAATTTTCTTTGCTGGAAATTTTGAGGCCTCTTTAAAGACCCCCCCTGAGTCCTGCCTGGGCTAATACTGTCATTTGTCCAGCT
Organism: Campylorhamphus procurvoides; assembly: GCA_013396655.1. Classification (NCBI taxonomy): domain Eukaryota; kingdom Metazoa; phylum Chordata; class Aves; order Passeriformes; family Dendrocolaptidae; genus Campylorhamphus; species Campylorhamphus procurvoides. The sequence goes on from WBMV01000131.1 coordinate 74,076, forward strand.
CTCTCCTCCTGCTGCAGTGGAGGGAGGCAGGAAGGTTTTCTCTTCGCCCTCCTCCTGGGGCCTGGTGTGATAATTGGCTCGAAATTGATTGGAACTATTTCCTGGAAGTGTCTCGGGAATAAATTTCCCGGATCAATGGATGCCACTGGCAGTGGCTGGAAATCCTGCTGCCCTAAGCAGGACTAGGAGTGTTTTATTGGCCTTTTAATTCCTCCCCCTCGGCCCAATTAATCCTGGTTTGAGCGAGGATCCATGATTTTCCTGGCCATGGATCCCTGAGATTCAGTGAGTGGTGGTGCCTCCCCATCCCCATCCCACGGGAGCTGCTGGGAAGAGGGGCTGGATTTGGGCAGGCACAAGGGCTGGGATGTCACCTGCACACCAGGAGCTCGTCCTTCCCTCCTCCTCACTCTCCAAGCAAAGGTCAAATCCAGCAAACCCCTCCTTTGTGCTGAGCCTGGATCAAATCTGAGGGCAGTGAAGTGTTTTTGGGACCTTTGGGGCATTTCCATCCCATCCCACCCCCCAAATCACCCTCTGGACATTCCCCCCCTCCAGCTCCCATCTCCTCTTGGCTTTTCCTGGCTGCTTTTTTTAGCATTGCCAGTCTGGGGGAGTTTTTCCACCTCCCAACTGCAGTTCCTGGCTCTGACAGGTGCTGAGCTTTCCCAGGGATGTTTCCTGCCCTCTCCAAGTTCCCCCTTTAAATCACTTGGAAAACAGAGACACTTTTGGGTGCAAAAACATTCCCGAGGCTCCCAAACTGCTCCGTTCCTGTCCCAAACCCAAACCCTTCCCAACTGAGCTGCACCAGGGAGAGGATTTGGGGAAATATCCCCCCTTAGAAAGCAAATCCCATGGCACTGACTCCCTTCAGACCCTGCTCCATCCAAAGGTTTTCCCTGGCTGGAGATTCACTGGCTCTTGGGGGCAGCTCTCTCCTGTGGTGGCTTCCAGGGGCTGTTTTCCAAGGATTTCTTGCCTCCCCAGCTCTGTGGATGGTGTTTACTGGATGTATTTTAATGCATTCCCCTTTCACCTCTTGACTAGACGTGTATTGATCCAATATTGATCCCTGGGAAAGGCTGGGATGGGGACAGGGAGCTGCAGCCCACCCTGGGCTGGGAGAAGGGATGGTGGGAACAGGGATGAGCCCATGGCAGGGCTTGGTGGAGGGAAAAGGACTGGGGTCCTACACCCCATCCATGAGGAAAGGGATCCATGAGCCTGAAAATAGGGATAAGGGTGGAGTTCTTATTGGGGCTGGTGCTGGTTTAGCCAAGGTTTTCCTGGGAATGGGAGCCCAAACCCCGAGGGGATGGGCCTTGGCATCCCAAACCTTCCCCAAAACAGCATCTCCAAGAGCCTCAGAGGGTGAAATGGCCCAACCTGCCCCGTCCCCAGCAGTGGGATCTTATCCCAGGAAATCTGCTGGTCATCCCAAAGCCATCCCTGCCCTTGTGGAAGGTTTTGCAGAGGGTTTCCTTGGATTTCCTGCCCTCTTTGTGGGCAGAATGGGAATAACACCACATTGGTCTGCATCTCCAGGGGGTTGGATATTTGGGATGGGGAGATACAGGTTCAGTCCATCAGTGCCTCATCACCACATTCCCTGGGAAGGAGGGGAAAGGAAAACAGCTTGGAAGGGACCCCTCAGCCCTTTCCCTCCCCCCTGGATGGAGCGAGAGCTTCCCAAGGCAACCAGGAAAGTTGTTTTTCCCAGGGAAAAAAAAATGCCCTTCACCTTCCAGCTTCCCCCACAGGAATTAAAACCAAGTTTAGCTCCACTCACACCTGTGGGGACTCCAGGGGCGTTGCAGGTGAGCAGGGTCGGGATTTGGATCCCAATTCCAGGCCTGGGATCCTCAGGGGGATGGGGGGTCTTGGCAATGCGACCCTGGCTGGGTCTGTGTGGGCTCAGACTGTGGGAATTGGGGGGCAGGGGGGTATTTTTTGGGGGGAAAGAAGAGACCAGGAGTAGCTGGGATTTTTCCCAGCAGGAAAAGAAGGACTTGGAGCTTTCCTGGAGGAAAATAACCCAAGTGCTGGTGAAGAGGAGTCTGTTCAGTTTTAGTGCTCCATAAATCCCCCTGGCCTGGGGATCACCCCGGGTAAATCATCACCTCTCCCCAAACAAACTCCAGCACCAGCACAAGTGGGAACGGGAGGAAACCTTATCCCATTTCCCAGCCCCTCTTCCCCTCGGGAGGAGGTTTTAGGTTTTCACTGAAAGTCCCTGCATTTGTTTGGAATTGCAGATTTTCGCAGCTGCCACTTCCCCTGCTCTCTGTCAGCTCCAAACCCCCCTGGCTGCCAACGAGGGGAAGGAACAAATAAATAAAAGCTGCTCTCAAAACAGCCCCTTTCGGAGGAGATTTGGGTGAAATGGGATCTCAGCATCCTGTTTTCCCCCCCAAAAAAAACAAACAAGAGGGTTTGATGGCCTTTAAGGCAGAGCATCCTCCAGCCCTCCCTTTGCACCCATGACCTTGGATTTCAGCTTCCCACCTCCTCTGCCCTCGCAGAGAGGGAAAATCTGGAGCAAGGGGGGAAGAATTCCTTCCCACTATCCCATCTGACCCTGCCCTGTGTCCATGGGAAGCCATTCCCTGTGTCCTGCCCCTCCATCCCTTGTCCCCAGTCCCTCTCCAGCTCTCCTGGAGCCCCTTTAGGCACTGCAAGGGGCTCTCAGGTCTCCTTGGAGCCTTCTCTTCTCCAGGTGAACATTCCCAGCTCTCCCAGTCTGGCTCCAGAGGGGCTCCAGCCCTTGGACCATCCCCGTGGCCTCCTCTGGACTTGCCCCACACCCTTCAGATTTTGGGGTGAGCTGGAGGCAGCTCTGCAGGGGAGGGTCTCACCAGAGTGGGGACAATCCCCTTTCTCCACTTTCTGGGGCTGATCCCAGGATGGGGTGGGATTTTTGGGCTGCCAGAGCCCCTTGGCAGGGATTGCAGTGATCGTGGTGCCCACAGCCCTTCCCAGCACCATCCCAGGGGCACTGGAGGTAGGAAAAGGTTTGGGAATGTGGGATGGGTCACTTGATCCATTTCCTGACCAAGGGGAAGCTTGGCAGGGCAGATGCCCACGTGGAGACAAGCCATGCCATGCCTGGTGCCCCCTCATCGCTTGGGGTGAGTCAGCAGGGCTGGGACAGATCCCTGAATTGGGATAAAAACTCCCTTTTTCGAGGCCGCAGCAAATTCTGCGGGAGAAACACAAAACCTCGGGAAAGTCCCTGCGGTTCCAGCTTTGTTTGGAGCAAATTCCTGCCAGGACAAACTCTGCCCTGGCACCACTCACCCCCCAAAATGCCCTTTTCCGTTTATTCACTGCAAACCCTTGGTATGTTCCTATTTTTGGGGTTTTTCATTCAGTCAAAGAGCAAACCGAGTCACCTGAGGGATGAAATATTTTCTCGATAAGACACTTTTTTCCCCTTGTTTCACTCCCTGAGGCTCCCCAGGCTGGTCTGGCCCAGCAGCTGCTGCTGCTCAAGGAAATCTTTGCTCTCCACAGCTGTTTCTCACCAGGACATTCTTCAGAGGTGGATTATTTGTCATTGCCCTGCTTAATAATAATAATCCTTTAATGCATTTTGGTCGCCCAATGAAGGAATAAAACGCTCCCATGTGTTTTCACGGTGCTTTTCCTCACACACAGGCGGGGTTTGGGCTCTCCCTGCCCTGACTAAATCCTAAATAAACCCCCAAGCGCCACGTTTTAGGGTTTTTAATAGGACAGAAATGTCTTAAACCCTCCGAATCGCAAACACATCAAACAGATGTGAAAAGGAAGGGAAAAGTGAACGTTTCCGACATTCCGGGGGGATCCCCCCTTCCCAGCCCACCCCTCCCGCCTTGCCCTTCCCGGGAATCCTGTGAAAATGTTTGGGTTTAATCCCGTGCTGGATCAGAGGCATTTCCCAAACGGGGAGGGCCTTGTGGTTTCCTGGGAATGCTCCCCGTGGAGTGCAGGGACAGGCTGCGGGCAGATGTTCTCGGCCACAGCCAGATGTGTTGCACGATGCTCTTGCCTTCCCCCCCTTGGCTCCAGGGCTTTGGGGGACCATCCCTTGGGGACATCCCGGGTGTCTCTGGGGGACAAAGCCACCCTTGCAGTGGCGCTGTCAGCTCTCTGATGAGAAGGGACCGCTCTGCACCGTCCTCAGGTGGGGATGGTCCGAGCCCAGTGCCGGCTCCTGGCAGAAGAAATGAGGCATTTCCCCCTTTTTTCCTTGTTTTTCCTGCTGTTTCCAGTGCTCCAGAGCCAAGAGGGGGGTTCATGCCATGCCTTGAGACACAACTGTGGCATTGGATCGTGACATCCTGCCCAAAATCCTCCTTGGCAGCAGGGATGGAGCACTGGGGCAGGAGGTGGAGCATCATCCCAGGCAGAGCTTTGCTCAGCTCCAGCTGCCTTTCCAGTGGTCCCTGGAACCAGGGAGAGCCCTGGCAGGGGCACAGGGAGAGCCCTGGCAGGGGCACAGGGAAAGCCCTGGCAGGGGCACAGGTGGGAGTGGGAATGCCAGGATTCCTTAGGGATGTCACATCATCCTCCCAGATGGCACCTCAGAGCCAAAACTCGGTGGTTTCCCTGCAATCCCCGGGTCAGCAGCTTTGCCAGGATGGAAAAGGGAGGGATTTGGAAACCCTACCCTGAGTTCTGGCTCCTTCACAACCCCACAAATCGGGGTGATGCAAAAATCCGTGCTGAAGTTTTGGGGATGGGGCTGGAGGTGAGGGAGGTCTGGGAATCAGGGCAAGGTGGCTGCTGGAACCACCCCTGCCACGGGAAACTGCAAAGGGGGGGTCAAAGCACCCACTTGGGGCCAAAATTTGGGGAATTGGCTGCAGTTCAGGGCAATTCAAAAGTGCTTCCTCCTGCTCTTGCTCATCCACAGGCTCCCAACCTCGGCTGGCTTGGTGTTCTGGAGGAATTGGTGTTTGGAGCAGGCTGGGGCTTGGATTTGTTTCTTGTGGCTTCCTGTCCCGATGAGAAAGGAGAAGTTATTTTGGGAACAGCAGGACTGAAGCCCAGGAGGTGCTGGGAGCAGGGCAGCCAGACACAACATTGCTCCTGCCTGCAGGAGAGGTGGCCAAAGGCTCCTGGCCTTGGATTCCTTCTCCCGCTGCTTCCCAGGGCAATTCTCCTTGCCAGAAAAGCCTCCTGATTTTAGGGGACTTCAAAGAAGCTGCAGGTTCCTCTGGGGAACAAAGTCCCTGCTGCAGGGACTGGAGCTCTGCCCCATCCCTGAGCTCCTGGATCTGCTCAGGCCTCTCATCCCTGGAGGAAGATGCTCTCCAGGCACTAATCCCACCTGCAGGACTCCATCCCTGAGCTCCTGGAGCTGCTCAGGCCTCTCATCCCTGGAGGAAGATGCTCTCCAGGCACTAATCCCACCCTGCAGGACTCCATCCCAAAATCCAGCTCTCCTGGAGCCACGGAGGTGCTGCCCAAAGCCACGCAGGGATCTTCCCATGACTCCCACCCCCCTGCTGCTGGAGGGTCCAGAAAGCCCAGGAATTCCCAGCTCTCTCATCCCAAACAGATATTGTTTCTCCTCCTGAGGAACAGGCAGCGTTATCAGAGCTGAGCTGGATGAGGTTTGGGGTCAGAGCTGGGTTGTGTCGATGCTCCCTTTTCCCCCCAGCCCCTGCTCTGAGACTCCAACTGTGTTAAGAAATCCCATTTCCCAAAAGCCAAGGAAGGCTGTCCTGGCCAGGGGATGCTTTTCATTGCTGTTTGTGCAAGGGGCCAGAGGCACTTCTGGGCTTGGTCCTGGCAATCAGGAGGTGCTTCCCTGGCACTGTGGGCACCTTGGGGATGGGCTGAGATGGGGCCCGAGGGCACTGGAGAGACAGGAGGGGAATTAATCCACATTGAACCCCCACAGGGAGCAATCTGGGATGCCCTCTGGAATCCCAGGGTGTTCCCAGTGCCCAGGTTTGAGGTGCTTGGCACAAACACTGAACCCACAGCGGGATGTAACGTGCCAAAGGATTCCCACCTCATCCCTCACATCCCAAAGGGCAGCACAGGAAGCACAGGCAAGCAGGACAAGGGGGCATGGCTTTAAACTGCCAGAGGGCAGGGTTNTTCCAACCCAAACCAGTCAGGGATTCAATGGGAAGCCGTGCAAGGGCCAAGCAAAGACAAAGAGCTGGGGAGGGGGCTCTGCTCCCCCTGGGAGGGGCGGGTTGGGTTGCAAAGGGACAGAAGGTGCTGGAGGAGCTGAAGGGCTGAGCTGTGCTTACCTGCCGGCTCTGATCTTATCTCGCAGGTATCTGCCCCGGGGCAGGGGTTATCTCTGCTCCACAGGACATGAAAGCTCCGTGGGCAGCGCCGTGTCCCCCTCTGGGGACCCCCAGCACCTTTGTCTGCGGGGGAACTGTAGCCGGTGACAGGGACAGACGGGGGGGACACGGTGGGAGGAAGATCGGGGGAATTCGGTGATTCGGTAACCCGATCTTCCCGCTTTTCTCGCGGACAAAGGGGTGATTAGAGCCGGGATTCCAGCAGGGAGGTGTGGAAAGGCGGGTGACCCACCTTGTGTCCCTTGGGGTCCCCAAATCCCTCGTGTCCCCCCGCAAATCGCAGGGAGGATGGAACACAGAACTGATGCTCTGCACCTCCAACCCACAGCTTCCCCTCGCCCAAAATTCCCACTCTCTGGGTCCAGCCCCTGCTGTTTCCCCTCATCCAGGGCTTGGTCTCTGTCCCTGGAGCCCAAAAACAACCAGTCTGTGTTTTCTCAACATCAATTTTCCTCCCAAAGCAGCGTTTCCCTCCCCACCACCGCTCAGGCGGCAGACGGAGCACAAGAGCCCGGGGTGATGCTCCACCAGGGAACGGGCTTTGGGGGGAGAGGGGTAGGAAATCTTGGCAGAAGCGCCCAGCTTCTCATTAAGCTTTCCTGGCATCCTTAACGAAGCTGCAAAGTGCTAATTGCCCGCACAGAGCCCCGGCTGAGCCCTGGTTTAGCCCGGACACTCCGGGGGGATCCACTGCATCCTTTCGCCGTGTTTTTTGGGGAGAAGGGATTTAACCCCCTGCTACTTCTTTGGTCCCGAAGGTGGCCGAGGTGATGATCCAGCAGGAGATTTCCACACTCACCCCCCAGCTCTGCCTACCTGGGTTAAACAGCCCCAGGACCTTCCGTCCTCCCACAAAGGGGGGGATTTTTGCTCTTTGCTTTTTCCATCCTGCCGTTTTCCAGCCCGGGGGGGATCCCAGGCCCTGGCTCAGGTTTTGCAGCAATCGGAGCTGCAATCACCCTGCCTGGGCTGGCCAGGGGAGGGTCACACAAGCCCGGGGCTGTGGGACCCCCAGCACGGAGCCCAGCTGGCCCCACTGGCTGCCCAGACTGGGCAGGGGCTGCAGGGGGGGCCGGGAAGGGAAAAGGAGGAGGTGGCAGGGTCAGGAACTGCTTGCTGGAGGGGATTAAAGGCTCAATCTTGACTCAAGAGAAGGAAATTAGAATCAAATCAGCTCCTAACGCCTGCTGGAAATGGGGGCAGGATTTATGGCTGGGGGGGAGGTGAGGGGGGGGCATCCCTGGGCTTCCCCTGAGGTCCTTGCAGGGGATAAAGAGGGTCGTGGTCCCTCCTTGCTCCTCTCCCACTGCTGTGGAGGGTGAGAGATGCCAAGGAAGGGCTGGGCTGGAGGTGACCCGTGGGTTCCCTGCCATCTCTGGGGTCTTTGGTGGCCCTAAAAATCAGCTGGGCAGTGCCTGGAGCTGGTGGAAGGGCAGGAGGTGGGGAGGGAGGG
>WBMV01000131.1:83295-101339 GCA_013396655.1 Campylorhamphus procurvoides
TTGGGGAAGGGGAGGGGGGGTGCAAGGGGGTCTTTGGGGTTTTGTGCGTGTGTTTTTCAGTCCCTCTGGTTGCACGGGCAATTCCCAGCAAGGCTCAGCCTGGGCTCGGGTTATAAATGTTTCAATCCTCTCACTCCAGGGTGTAAAATTGAGGCTTTTGGGAAGGGGATGGGTGTGTTGGTGGCTCCTCCCCAGGGCTGGGGGGTCCCTCGTGTGTGTGGCTGTGACAAACCCCCCCTGGGCACCGTCTGGGGGGGGACAAAGGTTTGTGTCCCTGCCCTGGAGAGCAGGACTGAGCTGCTTGCCCAGCCCTCATCCCACATCCCACTGTGTGCCCTTATCCCAGGCTCCCTTAGGAAAACACGGCTGGGGGCACCCTTGGAATTCTCCTGGCTTTTTATTCCCCTTCCAGCTGTTCTGGGAGCACCTTGTGGGAGCAGCAAACCAGGGAGAAGCTGAGGCAACATCTGGAAGGGCCCCTGAGCCCAGAGCCTGCTTTGGGGGGGGCACAGGGATGGGATCCCATACCAGGAGAAGAAGGGCACCACCCTGTGGCATCCCTCACTGCCCTTCCCAAAACCTCATCCCATTAATCCTGCTTAAACTCCCCCACCCTCCAAAAATTCAGCACCTGCCCAACCCACAGGTTTTAGCCCAGATTACCTTTCCACCAGGTTTTAGCCCCAAAAGTGCCACTTTGGTGCCTCTGGCCTGGGGTCAAGGGCACACGTGCCCTGCCTGCTCTGGGCACGTGGGTGGAAGCTGCTTCCCTGGGGCTGTTTTGGAAAAGTTTGGCTTTGGCTCTGGCTCTGGCTCAGCCTGGGGGTGTTTTATCCCCCCCCAAACCCAGACCTGCAACTGTTCTATGCCCCTGGTTGTCTGACCCTGCAGTTGTGTGCGTGGCCTTGGGTGTTTTCCAGGCTGAACCCAAGCCTCTCTCCAGAAAGCCCTGATTATTCCAGGCTGAAAAGCAAGTCTGAAGCAATTAGAGATGGAATAAAAGCCTTCCAGCTATGGAACAGGGGAGAGCTTGTGTGGGATGGATTTGAGCTTAAAGAGAGGCTGGATCTGTGAGGAACGAGACTTTCCTCCTGCTCAGGAGCTGAGTGACCTCAGACATTCCTTTTTCACTCTTCCAGCTTGGGGAATAGTGGTGAAAATTGGGTTTTTCTCTGAGGGTCTCGTGGTGGTGACGCATCAGAGGGACACAAAGCGATGCTGAGGGCTGGAAAGAAGCAGCTGAACCAAAATGTGCCTCATTTTCAGAGGCCAGGCTACAAACTCAGGTCCTTCCCCAGCACCCAAGGCAGGCCAAGGATGTGTCCAGGGATGGGAAGGGACACCAAGCACGAGGGTCAGTGTGGGTGCTCTGGAAGTGGATGATGTTTTCTGCCTTCCCACGGCTTGCCTGGCTCCCAGCCCGGCCTCTCTAGCTGGAAAAGCAGAAATCTCCATTTGTGAGCACGAAATCTGGCAGTTTTGCAAAGCAAAGAGCAGCCCCTGGGCCTGGCTGATGGTCACCAGAGTTTGGCAGTGCAGGATCCAGGCCCGGGGGCTGAGCTCCCCTTGCTCTGTTGGGAAGAGTCTCAGTTGGCAGCTAAAGGAAATTTTATTCTATTTTTCTTTTTTGTTTGGTGCTTTGTTTTCTAAAACAAAGAGATTTCCTATGCCCAGCAGCCAGGGATCAAAACTAAACTAAAATATTGATTGGAAAATGAGTAATCAATTAACCCAAGGGCTGGGATCGGAGGAGGATTTACATCCATTTCCTTTTCCAGGTGGGCAAAATGAGTCACCAGCTCCTGGCCATGGGCTGGGGATGAACTGAAATGGGGGGTTTCCACCTCTTGAGGAAATTAAAACCTCTTTATATCCTTCCAGCTCGGGTCTCAAGCTCCTTTTCCACCCAAGTCATGTTATTTTCCTGGGAAAGGGAAAGCCAGGAACCCTGGAAGCCTCTTGTGAAGGAGCATCACTGTGCTGGCTGAAGCTCATCTTCAATTAGGCTGGAGATTAAACCCTCCTTCCTCTGCCCCATCCTCCCTCGGAAACAGGAGAAAGTCAATCCCTCCAGACCCCTCCGAGGCTTTTTCCTGCTCTCAGTGATTTTTGTCTTCAGACACGTTTGGAAGGAAACCAGGCTGACCGCTCTGTCCCAGGCTCTGTAAATCATTCCCCACTTTCCCCTTTTCGTACTCAAATAAAGGAAATAATTAAAAGAGCAGGAAAAGGAGCCTTTGGCAGGTGTCCTACAAGATTTGTCAGCGTTTGGGGCTGTGTGGAGCTCGGAGCCTTTCACAGGACCAGGGGAGACTCCCAGGGAGCTGCTGGGATGCCCCAGTGGGAAGGATTTGGACACTCTGGGGTGTTCCAGGATGGCATTTTGCTGTCCCTGTGCCACAGCAAAAGCTCTGCTTGATCCCCAGCTGGCTTTTTTCGAGCTCCAGGCTTTGCAGAGGAGCCTCAATGCCCCTGGAGTTCCCAGGCAGCAGAGTTTGATCCAAGAGCAGCCCCAGGAATTGCACGTTCCTGGTGGGAATCGCTGCCTTGCCCTGGCCTCTGTGTCCCCTCTGGTGCTGCCTCCCTTCCAGCTCCATCCTCCTTCTGTCCATCTGGGGCTGGTTAACCCCTCCTGCTCCCTGCAGGAAGGGCACAGCCACTAAAGCAAAGCCCCATCAGCACCTCTCCTGGGTCACACGGAGCTGGATCACCTGGGGAGGAAGGAGAAGAAGAGGAGCAGGGCAGAGCTTTCCCTTCCCTCTCCTCCTTCCCCACCTGTCCCCGCTGGGGTGAGGGAGGTGTCACCCAGGCACTCTGAATTTGGGGTGCTTTGCAGAGAGGGGGCTCCAGGGCTCTGTCACTGCTCAGACATCCTTGTCCCCCCAAAAACCTCTGCCAGGACATCCCCATCCCACTCCTCCGTGTCCTCTGTTCCGTCTGGGACGATGGGGACACCCTGGGATGCAGGAACCTCCCTACTTGGGTGTGTGGCTTTTATTCCCCCCTCGGTGTGTTTTGGGCCGGGTTTATCTGCCCTATCCTAGGCCAGGCTTCACAGCCCCGATTTCCATCCCCTGGAGCTCCGGGATGCTGCAGCATCATCCACAACCCCTGGATGTTTGGGCCACGCTCGTGTTTCCCGAGCCTGATCCACGGAGCTGCAGAGATGAATTAATCCAGCACTTTTTGCTGCTGGTTCAGCCCTGTTTTCCCTGGAAAAGCCTCAGGTGAGGAGTTTTCCCCCCTCCCGGCTCCGGAGCATCCCCGGGCTGTGCCGTGCCCGCTGGTGTCTCCCGGCCCCCGCCCCGGTGCTCCCCGCTCTGCCGCCAACCTGCTTCCCATTATTTGGGAATGCGGCTCTGCCATCTGGGCGGCAGATTTAGCCCCAGGGTGAGAAGGGGGGGCTGGGGAGGGGTGCTGATGGCGGTGCTGACATGTGTGTCCTGCTCTGACATGGCCTGCTCCATGTGTGTCCTGCTCTGACATGTGTGTCCTGCTCTGACATGGCCTGCTCCATGTATGTCCTGCTCTGACATGTGTGTCCTACTCCATGTGTGTCCTACTCTGACATGTGTGTCCTGCTCCATGTATGTCCTGCTCTGACATGTGTGTCCTGCTCCATGTATGTCCTGCTCTGACATGTGTGTCCTGCTCCATGTATGTCCTAGTACAACATGTGTGTCCTACTCCATGTGTGTCCTACGCCATGTGTGTCCTGCTCTCACATGTGTGTCCTACTCCATGTATGTCCTGCTCCGACATGTATGTCCTACTCCATGTGTGTCCTACTCCATGTATGTCCTACTCCATGTATGTCCTACTCCATGTGTGTCCTACTCCATGTATGTCCTACTCCATGTATGTCCTACTCCATGTGTGTCCTACTCCATGTATGTCCTACTCCATGTATGTCCTACTCCATGTGTGTCCTACTCCATGTATGTCCTACTCCATGTATGTCCTACTCCATGTGTGTCCTACTCCATGTATGTCCTACTCCATGTATGTCCTACTCCATGTGTGTCCTACTCCATGTATGTCCTACTCCATGTATGTCCTACTCCATGTGTGTCCTACTCCATGTATGTCCTACTCCATGTATGTCCTACTCCATGTGTGTCCTGCTCTCACATGTGTGTCCTTCTCCATGTGTGTCCTACTCCATGCATGTCCTGCTCTCACACGTGTGTCCTACTTCATGTGTGTCCTACTCTCACATGTATGTCCTACTCCATGTATGTCCTACTCCATGTGTGTCCTGCTCTGACATGTATGTCCTACTCCATGTACATCCTACTCCATGTGTCCTACTCCATGTGTATCCTACTCCATGTGTGTCCTACTCCATGTGTGTCCTACTCTCACATGTGTGTCCTACTCCATGTACATCCTACTCCAACATGTGTCCTACTCCATGTGTATCCTACTCCATGTATGTCCTACTCCATGTGTGTCCTGCTCCGAGCAGCTCCGTGCCACCATTCACCACTCGGGGCTGTCCCCAGGATCAGGAGCATCTCCACCCCCCCTCCCTGTGGCCGCACCCCCAAATCTGTGCTGCATCGCTGGGGGAACCTGCGAGGAGCCCTGCCCGGCTGCTCCTGTAGGCAGACAGATGGACGGGCAAGAAATATAGGTGAGATTAGTGTTTGTCAGCTGCAGCTGCACGCCGGGAGCTGCCGTTTCACTCCCAAAGCCCTGCTGTTGTGCTGGAAGCTCAGCTTTCCTTTCCCAGCTTTGTCCCGAGGCGAAGGGAAGGTCCCAGCTCCCCTCAGGGGCCGGGAGTTGAGTGAAAAGCATCTCGGTGAGTCGTGGGATTTTAATTGGTGGAGTTTTCCCCTTTTTCTCGGTGACTGAGAGGGGTTACCCGAGACCCGGGGATGGGGAATGGTTTAGTAAGTGGGGATTTTTCCCAGCGTGGATCCAGCACGGCTCTGTCCCGGTTCTCCCACGCCGGGGGCTGTCCCTCCTCACCCCCTCCCCAGCCCCTCGGAGCTCCTGCAGCAGATGTGAGATTAAGCAGCGGGCTGTTCTCTCCCTCCCCAGGCACCCATAAAGGAGGGGAAGGAAGTTTTCCAGGGCCTTTTCCCCCAGCCCTGCTCACCAGCCCATGCAAACATCAGGCTGCTTTCCAGATCTTGCTGCTCCTTCCCCTCCTCTCTCCCTTTTTTTCTCTCTTCCCCCCCCTCTTCACTCCCCATAAATCAGGTTGTTCTCCCCAGGGACCCACCCAGCTGATCCCACACATGAAGACCACCTTGAAAAGCCCCTTCCCTCCCTTTGCTGCTCCCAGCAGGGATGCAGGGAAGGTGATGGGGGCAGAGGATGCTCCTGGCCCTCCCTCCAAGCTCCAGGCTCCCTTCCCAGGCAGAAACCCTTCAGCTCCCCCTCCCAGCTCCACTCCTTTCTCCCTCCCAGCCTCTTTCCCAAGGGAGGATGGGGATTAAGAGGAAGCAGATTAAGCCTAATGGATTGATTGCAATTATTTTCCCTTGTTTATCTGCAGAACTGTGTGGGAGCCTGGAGAAAGGAAAGGGAATGTTCCTTCTGGTCCTCATTAGGGCTCCTGCTGGAGAGCAACCCAGGGCAGGCAAAAATAGAACCATTTGGGCCTCCAATTTCAGGGCCTGAGAGACTGGGGTGTGTAAATAATGTGTGTGTAAATACCTGAATGTGTAAATACTGTGTGTGTAAATACTGTGTGTAAATAATGTGTGTAAATAATGTGTGTAAATACTGTGTGTAAATACTTCTGTGTGCAAACCCACACCAATCCTGTGCAGAGCAGCTCCCACACCAGCCCTGGGAGGTCCCACATCATCATCCCTGTGTCCCATGGAAGCGTTTTGGGATGAAAACCAACCTCTAGTTCGAGGGGAATCCCTCCAAATTTGCCATGTGAGCATTGAGCACCCGAAATTCCCTCTGTATCCTTGTCCTGCCTGGAGCTGAGCCCTCCAAGCCCTTCCTGAATATGGCTTAAAAACTTGTTCCCACTTCAATAAATCTCCCCAGCTCTGGGAGTTTTGTGTGGGATCCCAGGAGGCTGCGTCGCTATCGGTGAAAAAACAGGTAAAAAATATGACAAAATCTTTGATTTGAGCTTTTAATGCTCTTTTGCAGCAGCTGAAGGGACTCAGAGAGGCAAGAGGAGGAAGCTGCCCTCTTTTTTCCCATGTTTTTCCTGGTGGGATGCTCAGGATGCTGCTGTACAAAGCTGGATAAGCCACACGAAGCTTCCCCCTAAATCCTCCTCCCTCAAATAAGATCAAACTTGACATTAAAATGTTCAAACAGGAGGCTGAGGATGAAAGAAGGGGGAAAAAAGCCCACCACGAAGGCTTGGAGGGCACCTTTCCCATGGTGGGATCCCAAGTTTTTGGGAGAGGAGGAAGAACCAGGTGACAACACAAACATTGGGATGCTCTTTATTGGCATCTGACGGATACACAAGGACACCTCCCCACCCCGTGCATCTCCCCCCACCTCATGCTGCTCAAACCCCCCCACAAACCCCCCCAAAATCCTTCTACAGAGGCTACTTCTTCACCAGCAAACTTCCTAATAAATCAGCACTGGGATCACAGAGGGGGGAGTGGAGAAACACACGCTCTTTGTACAACAGAAACGTTAGAAAAGGACACAAAATGAACCGACGAGCACTAACTTTGGCTTGGCTTTTCCCTCCTGGTTTGTTTTGGGGTTTCAGTCTGAGTTTATTTCCTGCAACCAGGGGTTTGAGGCATCCCCCGGCTTCTCTTTGGATGCTGAGTTTGTCTCCGTTTCCTCAGCCCTGAGGAAATCCCTTTACTATGGCAATTAAAACCTGAGACCAGGGCGATATTGTCCTGAAGGAAAGCACTTCCCAGCTGCAGAGGCACGGCCAGGTTGGTTTGTCAGGATGAACAGGCCAGTTGGTTCTGCTTTTCATTTGGGCACTTCATTCCACTCGCCCTTTAGTTTATATTGGAGTCGTTTTTCCAAAATAAAAGAGGCTGATGGAAACAACCTGATGATGGCCAGGGATGAAATTCCTCCCAAGGCATCCCCGTGGGTGGCTCAGCCTGGCAGGAGCTGCTGCCCCAGCTGGGGGATGGCGAGCCAGGCTCACCCACTGCGGGTGGGATTGCAAATTTGGGGCAGTTTCCTTGGATTGGAGTGATGGGAGAGGTCTGGGATGGGATGGGATGGGATGGGATGGGATNGGGATGGGATGATCTTAAGTTGGCCACGCTTGGCAAAGCAGGTATTCACCTCCAGCACTTACTAAAATGTGTGCAGAGCTGCTCTGCTGGGGCAGCAATAGCTGTGCCCTCAGCCTGATCCCTCTGCCAGCCTCAGCCACGTGCCCCTCTCCTGGTGTATTTAGGGTTGCACAGGCTGCTGGCACCTCTTTGGCACGAGCAACTCCGGTTCATGCAACCCTTGGCTTGTGAGAACAGGCAAGAGGTCAGGATTTGTGCTTTGAAAGAAGACAAAGAAGCCTCCTGTGTATGTGGAGTTTCCAAGAAGAGAAAGTGTTCTCAGCTGCCCCTTTTGCAGTGGAGAGGTCACTGAAAAAGTGAGGCAAGTAATGTCTAGCACATGCAAAAAATCTTTTGACACTTACTCATACCCATCGACTTGGTTATTCAGTTCAGCCTTCCCAGTTTAATTATGCTGGTGGCTGAATGTGTGACTTATAACTCTTTTCTTCCCTTCCCACAGACTAATTCTGGCAACTGAACTAGCTTCAAAAGGAAAAGCTGCTCATCACTCTAAATGGAAGGCTCTCTCCACTTATCTCATTGCAACAGAAAATGCCTGGTGAAAAGTTTCACAAATGAAAAGGTACAAATCTTGACTTCTTGCACTCTTTTCAGCTTTCCTGGTAGAAGGACGTTCCTTCCCTCTGTCTGAAATCTCAGCACCTGTGAAGCATGACAGGAGATGTCAGAAGAGTGCCAGGGGAACTTATGGCTGTGCGTGGAACAGCAGAGGAAATATCTCTGCCCAGAAGGAGCATCTCTTCATCAGGGAAGGGAAACAACAGTGGACATCCTTCAGTCTGCAACCCACTCCTCATCCTGCTGCCCTTGGTGCTGCTTGAGGGGGTGTGAGGAAAGGAGGCCTGTCATGGATGGGATGGGATGGGATGGGGTGGGATGGGACGGGAGACTCCCAGCCCTGCCAGGGCCAAGTGTTTCTAACCAAGGGCTGTCCCTCCAGAGGGGTCTTTGCTCTTCTGCTGCACAAGGGCAGGAAATGTTGAACATCTCATCCTGGAGATCCATATCCAGCCTCTGGAAAAGTCCCAAAAGCTTTGGAAGGACCTGGGTGCTTGAATCCTGATCCTTTGGGAGATCCAGGAACAGCCAAATCCTCCCAAGCTGCTCACGGACCTGCTGCAGGGATTTTTGGGGTGTCCATGTTTTCCTGCCGAGTCTTTAAGGCCAGAAATGAGGTGGGAAGGAAGGCTTGGGCTGGGAATTCTCCCCTTGGAGGTGGAAAGGCCGTGAGGAAGAGCGGAGGGGCCTGGGCAGGAGCCCCGTGTCACACGTAGAAACATCGAGCAGTTAGTAAAACAACACAATTATTTACAAGTCTCGCTTGTCTCCTTTAGGAGGGGAGGGAAATCACCTTCTGCCTTCAGGAAAGAGCTTCTGGATGAATGCAGAGGTGAAGGAGGAGCCGTGCCTGGCACTGGGGCTGGGCACCAGCTCACCTGGCAGTCCTTGCTCTGCAGAAACCTCGTGATGCTCCGGGCAAGCGAGAGCTCAAAGCCATGGCTGAGTTGGGAACATCTCCCAGGATCCTGGTGGCAGCTCATGGGGGGGACAAGGTGTCCTCCAGCCTCGCCCAGGGGTGAGCTGGGAGCTGATATGCCAAAAAAAATGCACTTCTAGCTCTGGAGACGTGGAGGTGGGGAGGGATGTCCGGGCAGAGGGAGGTGCTGGGGTCACCCCCGAGGGTGGGCAGCACCCACCGTGCTCCAGGGGGAGGTGGAGGACCCCCAAGGGCAGCTCTGGGCCACCCTTCACAGTGCTGCAGGAGAAGGAGCCCTTACAAGCAGGGGGTCGGCACCACCAGCCCCCACGGGGTCTGTGGGCGAGGAGGGGACAGTGCAATGGCCACGGGGTGGCTTTGCCCCAGCTCGGGGTAGCTCAGGGACATCAGGGTGGGGAAGGGTGAGCAGAGCCCTTTTGTCGTGTCCCCGCTGCAGGCAGGCACTTTGTCAGCCCTTTAGACCTTCAGTGTCCCCCGTGGGGTTTGTCCAGGGGACCTTCAGTGTCCCCTCCAGCCCAACCCCTGGTCCTCATTGCTCGGGTGGTCCCAGCCGCTCCTCACACTGGCAGCCCTCGTGGAGCCCCCCAAAATTTCACAGTGTAGCTCGGGCTGCTGGAAGCCACATCCTCTTCCCACCCCCGTAGGACCAGACCCCAAACCCTGGAAGAGCAGCTCCAGTTCCCTGCAGCCCTGCCCTTCTCCTGAGGCTCGGGGAGAGCAGCCGGATTGCAGGGCGTGGAGGGGAGGAAACAGAGCAGAAGGGGCTGGAAAGGGAGAGAGGAGGGGGCTGAGAACGCGGTGCATCCTTCCTGTGTCCGTCTGTCCATCCAGCAGCCTCGCAGGGATGCTCCGGCTCAGGGGCTGCCGGCCGCTGGCGGCGCTGGGAGGGGGCGATACCCAAACTGGGAGCTCCGAGCGTAGCGGGCTGCGAGCCGGGGGTGCCCGGGGAGACCCCTCGTCGTGCCCCCCCTCCACCCCGGGGCTCTGCGTGCCGGGGAGGGGAGAGGCGAGAGGGGGACGTGGGCAGGGGACCCCTCGGGGCCGCCCCGGGCCACCCTTCACACGGGCGAGGTGGCGGTGGACTCGCTGCCCAGGCTGTCGGCGATGTCCCCGCGCTGGATCTTGCGCAGGGCGGCCAGCAGCGCATCCAGGGTGGCGCTTTCCTTGCAGGACCAGTGGGCCAGGAGAGCCCGGGCGGGCGATTCGTCCCGGGTGAAGGAGTCTATGAGGTCCTCCTTGTAGCCCAGCTCGCCGGCCAGCTGCCTCCACGTGTCCTCGGCTGAGCTGCCCAGCAGCTTCTCCACCTCCTCCTGCTTGCTGGCAGGGAGGGTGCTGTACAGGTTCCCGTCTCCCTTGGGCGCTGGGGAGGATGGAGAAGGGTTAAACCCACCCCAAAGGTGACCATGCCCACCCCCCTGCCCTGCACCTGAAGTTCTTCGAAAGGTAAAGGGTGTTTAATAAAGGGAAACTTTCCCGAGGCTGCTCGGGCTGGTTGGTTTTTGTCTGGCCGGTTGGGGTGATGCCTCTCTGATAAAATATCATTGTTTTCCGTGAGCTTGGACAAACAACTCACACGGGCTTGGCTTAAAACATTACAGAGCCCCTTAAGCTGTTACGGCTCTTCTCATGTGCTTAAAATGAAGCTCAGCCTTTTATGACTCAAAGAATATATGAAAAAGACCAAACTTGTTTTTTCCCCCTGAATTTAGGCAATGGCTGGAATAGTTGTAGAACTTTATAGTTTAACTTCATCTTTCATGTATCTTGTTTAATTTCTGAAGCACAGAATATGCTGAGTCGGGAGGGACCCATCAGGATCACCAAGTCCAGATGTGACAGAGGTTTTTTTTCCCCTTCACTTCCTATCATTTCTCTCTTCTCCCTCCTTTCCCTTTCTGACAAGCAACAAAATTACGGGCCCTTTTCAACCGTTCCCAATTTCCACTTCAAAAATCCTATCCTGCACAGGATTCCAGAGACTCCTCTGTAGAAAGGAAGCCAAAGAGCGGGCGAGACACCCCCTCCCCAGCCCCCAGCCCACCCTACCTGGCCCCTGGGTGCCCTGGCTGGGGGGCTGCTGGTCGTGCAGGCTCTGGCTGTCCACGGAGATGCCACTGTCACTGTGCAGCTTCTCCCCCTCCGGGGAGGGTGTCTGGTTCACCGGGCGGTTGTTGGCCCCTTGCTTGTTCTGCTTGCAGTTGTTCCACCTGCAGGGAGAGGAGAAGGAGGGTTTGCACCTCCACAGGGACCTGGGCAGGCTGGCTGGAGGGGCTGAGCCCAGAGGTGTGATGTTTAGCAAGGCCAAGTGCTGGGTGTTGCAGGCCCACGGATGGGGTGGAGGGGATGGAGGGACCTGGGGGTGCAGGGGATGGAGGGACCTGGGGGTGCCAGGTGTGCCCAGGTGGCCAAGAAGACCAGTGGCATCCTGGCTTGGATGAGGAATAGCATGACCAGCAGAGCAGGGAAGTGATTCTGCCCCTGAGGCCACACCTCAAGTGCTGGCCCCTCAGTTTAGGAGGGACATTGAGGGGCTGTGGTGTGTCCAGGGAAGGGTCTGGAGCACATGGCCTGTGAGGGGAAACTGGGGGGGCTCAGCCTGCAGAAAACGAGGTGCAGGGGGGACCTTCTTGCTCTCCACAATTCCCTGACAGGAGGGGGAAGCCAGCTGGGGGTCAGGCTCTTCTCCCAGGGAACCAGCAGTAGGACAAGAGGGCACAGGCTGAAGCTGTGCCAGGGGTGGTTTAGGTTGGGCATCAGGAAGAAATTCTTTACAGAGTGATCAGACAGTGGAAGGGGCTGCCCAGGGAGCTGGTGGAGTCACCCTCCCTGGAGGGGTTTAAGAAGAGACTGGATGTGGCATGGTCTGGTTGACAAGGTGTTGTTGGGTCACCTCGATGATCGCAGAGGTCTTTTGCAGCCTCAGTGATTCTGGGACATCCCCCAGGCTGGGGGCAGCTCTGGTGCTTTGTCCCCCTGTCCTGGGATAAGGGTTTCTCCTGCAGCCTCTGGCTGAGATCCTGAGCTTTCAGAGTCACTAAGCTTGGAAAAGACCTCCAAGATCATCAAGTCCAGCCTTCAACCAGATCCCACTGTGCCCACCAACCCGTGTCCCTGAGTGCCATATCTGCCTGGGCTCGGGACACTTCCAGAGATGGCAACTCCTTCTCTTCCCTGGGGAAAGACCAGAGCAGGATCCGGTCCCTTTTACCCAGATCCACTTCAAACCCTCCCCCTGGGGGTGCCTCCATCCCGGGGTGCCCACGGAGCCACCGAGCCAGCCCCAGCTTGCCCAGGGCCAGGTGCAATCGCAGCGCCCCAGGGCTGAGCTGCTGAGCCTGATCGGCTCTGACATGTGCCAGGGCGGGCAGGGGCACGGAGAGGGTGCACTGAGGGCTCCCCCACCCTTCACCCCCACCCTTCACCCCCACCCTGCTGTCATCTCTCCCTCTTTCCTCCCCCAGCTGCCTGATTCCTCACGCATTTTTGTGAATCCACCTCGTGGTGCCCTCCCTCCCCTGTCGGCTGCAGGACATCCCACAGGGTGTCCCCACTGCCTGTTGCCCGCTCCCCAAATCCCTGCCCCTGCCCTCTGCCGTGCTCCTCTACCTCTTGAAGGCGATGTAGGCCACCAGCCCCACCACCACGGCCGCCAGGATGGAGCAGTAGACAGGGATGAGGTTGTCGGCCGTGCCGCGGCTCACGACGGGCTGGGAGCTGCCCATGACGGTGGTGCCCGTGTCTGCCAGGGTGCTGGGCAGCACCTCGGTGCTGAAGGGGTCCCTGGTGACAGGCTCAGGGCTCTCAGAGCCCACCAGGGACGGAGCATGTGTTGTCCAGCGAGGGTGGAGATCTGCCAGGAGGGAGGGGGAGAGAAATGAGCACAGGGATAACATTTGGGGGATCTTCTTCCAAAGGTCGTGGGGCTCGTGGAGGTGACAGCTCTGTCCCATCTTCTTATCCTTAGGCTTGTCCCTGCTCGTTCCCAGGACAAGCCAAAGCTGTCCCCTGCCCTGATGGTGCCTGGAGATGGCTGGATGTGGCCATGGCTTTGCAAGCTCTTTCCCAGCACTGGGTTTGCTCAAGCCCTGCAGCACCTCCATGGGCACAGTACAGAGCCCCAGGCTCCCATGCTGCTCCCAAAATCCAGGGCAGCAATCCCTGCTGCCCCCCATCCATGCCCATCTGCACCAGGACCAGTGGAAGGCCCACAGAGCTGGGTTCATCCTCCCCTGGCAGCACCAGAGCCTGGATGTGCCCCTCTCCTGGCCCCTGCCAGCCCCATTTGGGAGTGACCCCGTTCCTGGTTCCTGCCACGCCTGGGTGTGCCCCATGGGCAGAGTGGATCCATCCTGTCTTGCCCCAGGGAAATGTTCTCACCTGGGGCTGCCCCATGCCCTCCCCTGGGTACCAATTCCACCCCAAACCCCCCCTGCTCAGCACCAGGGGCCTGCCCTGTGCCCACTGTCCTGCGGGGCTGTGCCAAATCTGCCAGCCCGGTGAGGATGGAGCTGGAATCACGGTGGGGAGCTGGCATTTGACCCTGCCAACCCCTCTGCCACACCTGCCAGCCTGGCAAGAAGGGAGTGGGTGCCACAGTGTGGAACTGGAATCCTGCCCTGCCACGGCCACTGTCCCAGTGAGGATGGCACTGGTGTCACAGCAGGGAGCTGGCACCTCACCCTGCCACATCCACTGTCCCAGTGACAATGGCACCGGTGCCACAGCAGGGAGCTGGCATCCTGCCCCACCATCCTCCCAGCAGACCCCGCTGCCCTCCAGGAGCGCCGCTCGGGTGCCCCTCGGGGCTCTTTCCAGGGGGCCCCATGCCCGGATAACAAAGCTGGCCCTGTGCTCCTTGACTTCTGGCTCCATTTACTCGACCCCTCCGGGGCAGCAGCGCTGGCTGCCCCCGTGCTGGGAAGGAGCAGCGGCCGGGACAAAGCCCTTTTCTCCCCAGCCAGGCTCGGGGCAGGGAGTCAGGCTGCTCCTGCCAGGGAATCCGGCTGCTGCTGCCAGGGAATCACACTGCTGCTGGCAGGGAACCCCTGGCACTCCCAGCTGGAGTGGCACTGATGCTCTTTGGGAGGGTCTGTGTGGCAGAGGGGTGTGGGTTGGCACAGCACGGGCTGCTCTCCCCTTCCCTGGGCACTGAACCCTCAGTGTTCACTGACCCCTCCTGTAGGGCTGGATGTTCCCAGTTAATTCCCATTGGAAAGCCCTCAGTGCCAAGCCCTCTCCTGGTGAAGGCTCAGGAGCACCTGAGACTGGTGAAACTCCTGGCTCCACTCACTGCTCCTGGACACCAAAAGTCACCCTGGATCCACAGCAACATCCTGCTGGGAGCTCAGGAAGCCCCTGGGAAGGGCTGGACACACCCTGGGGTGGGGTTTTGTGAGGAAGATGAGGGCTCATGGCAAGGGATGCCTCGGTGGGAAGCTGCAACACCCAAGGGATGGGGGGTCTCAGCTGGACACTGGGGGTCCCCTTGGCTGGGCCACCTCCCACTGCAAAGGGAAACCGAGGCAGGGAGCGCTGCGGGGACCTGGTGACCCCCATTCCCCCTTCCATGAGGGCATCACCTCTGCATTCCACAGACCCTGGGGTGGGGTATTGTGAGGAAGACGTGGGCTCCTGGCAAGGGATGCCTCNTAAAGGGACACCGAGGCAGGGAGCCCTGCAAGGACCTGGTGACCCCCATTCCCCCTTCCATGAGGGCATCACCTCTGCATTCCACAGACCCTGGGGTGGGGTATTGTGAGGAAGACGTGGGCTCCTGGCAAGGGATGCCTCGGTGAGAAGCTGCAACACCCGAGGAATGGGGGTCTCAGCTGGACCCCAACTGGGGGTCCCTTTGGCTGGGCCACCTCCCACTGTTGTGCTGCAAAGGGAAACCGAGGCAGGGAGCGCTGCCAGGACCTGGTGACCCCCACTCCCCCCTCCCTGAGGGCGTCACCTCTGCATTCCGCATCCGACACGGCCGTGCACTCCTTCACCAGCACCTCGTTCTCCTCGCACGTGGTGCAGGGCAGGCAGGGGTCCACGAAGTTGGCCTCGTTGGAGTAGGTGCCCTCGGGGCACTCCTCGCACACCGTGTCCTGCGAGTCCTTGCAGGGGAACATGAGCCCGAAGCCCACCTCGCAGACGTGGCACTCGCGGCAGGACCCGCTGGCCTCGTCCTGGAAGTAGCCGTAGGCGCAGCGACACACGGCGTCGTCCGACTCCACGCAGGGCGCCAGCATGCTCTGCAGCCCCACGCACTGCGTGCACGGCTTGCAGGGCTCCGTGGCGCTCACCGTGTCCGAGTAGGTGACACCTGCCAGGGGACACGGCCTGAGTGGGGTGGGGTCCCCCATGGGTGCTTTGCTCCCTGTCAGCGAAGGGCACCCGGCTGGGCAGGTGGGTGGGGTCACATCCTCATCTTCCCCTCGTTCTCCCCCTCCCTGCAGCCCCCCCAACACCTCTGAGCAGCCCCCAGACCCTTCGCCATTCCTGCTGCAGTTCCCAGCTCCCTGGGGATCCAGCCTGGATGTTATCCTCAATGTGCCCATCCCAGTGCTCAGTGTCCCCAGGCAACTTCCTTGTCCCCAGCTGGAGCTCCATCCCTGTTTTTGACCTCCTGATGGTCCCCATCCCTATTTTTGACCTCCTGATGGCCCCCATCCCTATTTTTTACCTCCTGATGGCCCCCATCCCTATTTTTGACCTCCTGATCGTCCCCATCCCTATTTTTTACCTCCTGATGGCCCCCATCCCTATTTTTGACCTCCTGATGGCCCCCATCCCTATATTTGACCTCCTGATGGTCCCCGTGGGTATCCCACAGCCATCGCTGCCCCTCAGCATCCCATCACTTTCTCCTCCACATCCTGCCCCGGGGGTCCCTTGGGGCATCACAACCCCGTTCCCCCCTCCTCAGCCACGTGTCCCCGCCTCGGGGGTGTGATGTGACAGGAGGTGACAACACTAATTGCTGACTCTCCCTGACCCCGGGGCTTCTCGCTCTCTGGTTTCATCCTGTAGGAGTGACTGCGGGGGAAATCAATCCCCGTCCCTCCCTCTGCCCGCTCCCAAAGGTGTTTGAAGGTATTTTTAGCCCAGGAAGCCGGGTCAGCTCCTGTCCTGGAGGGCACAGCTGCTGTCCCTGCCCTGGCAGCTCCCATCGATCCCCTCAGAGCCCCATCATCCCTCATCCAAAATGCCATGGGAAAGTGCAGCCTTCGAGCTGGAGAAGGTGCTGGGGAGCTCAGCCTCAGTCCCTCTGCTCCCCTGCTCCCTGGGAGACAATCCAGCCACATATTGGTCCCTAATTTATTGATCCTGGACATGGAAATTCCCATTCTCAGTGGCCTCCAGCTTCCCTGGGTGTCCAAGGGGAGACCAAGCCATGGGCAGGCTGAGGGCAGAGCTGCTGGTTCATTTTTCAGGATAGAGGGAACTGAAGCTCCCCAAGACCCTGGAGACAGGCACGATGAGAGGGATGGAAGTGCCATCCCAGCTTTGGCAGCTGCTTTTTTCCCACTATGGCTCTGCTGCAGCAAACCCTGGGCAGTGACAGCAGTGACAGCAGTGACATCTCCCCCCACCCCGTGCCCGTGCCTGGGTGTCCTGCTCCTTTTCCTTTGCAATCATGGAATAATTTGGGTTGGAAGGGACCTTACAATCATCCAGTCCCGTGGGCAGGGATACCTTCCACCATCCCAGGTTGCTCCAAGCCCCGTCCAACCTGGCCTTGGGCACTTCCAGGGATGGAGCTTCTGTCTGGGCAACCTATTTTTGGTGCTGCTGGCCCTGGCTCTGCCCCGGGGTGGGGGCCCCTCTGCCCACCCAGCAGCTGCGGGGCCGCCGGCGGCACAAACGGCCCCATTAACCTGGGCTCATCCTTTGCATTACTCTGAATTATTGATAGGCACCATTAGAGCGGGGAAGTGGCCAGGAAAGCCATACGGCTGAGTGGGCACATTTGCAGTGGCAGCAAAGGTATCTGAGCTGAGCAATTACAGCTGAGATTCAAACTGGGCCCCCCCAGCCCCCTCCTCTCCCTCCCTCTCTTTCTCTCTGCTGCCCGCAGCGATGGAGGCTGGCGAGGGCATAAATAAATCATAAGGCAGCAATCAGGGGGTGCTGGCAAAGGATGGGGGGGAGAGGGAGAATTAGAATGAAAAAGCAAGTGGTTAATTTGGGCTAACGAAGGGATTGTGTCTCCCAGCCCCTCCAGTCCTGCCGGGCCCCGCAGGTTTTGGCAGGGGGTGATGCTTTGGTTGTAGCAAATTTTCCAAAACAATTGGGCTGGTGAGTCGGGAAGACATCCAAGGGGAGTGCTCGGAGGCAGCCCCGGGTGGAGGTGGGGATCTCGCAGCCCTGGGCCGTGCCCGCATTCCTCCAGCTCAGGCTTGGCAGGAAGGATGCTCTGCCGGGGCCGGGGCTGCCTCCACCTGCCCAGCCCGAGGGATCCCAGCTCCACCAGGACCATCGTCCCCATCCCAGTAAGGGATGACAAAGGGATTTGCAGGTCTCCCTCCCTCCCCACTCCAAAATCCTGGTCAGGGAAGAGCTGGGGGGAGTCATTGTCCCCCTTGCAGCATTTGCACCCAAGAGTCACCACTGTCACAATTCACCCCAGAACTGAGGAGATTTTGGGAATCAGTCCCTGCTGCCATTGATAAAGGAATGAAAGATTTCAACTGGGGCAGGGCAGGGGGTGTAAAAGGAGGGTTTGGAGTGGGTTTTGTTCTGGTTGTGGCTCCCCAGCTTGCCTTGTTCCTGTTTTGGGGGCAGTAAGGGCACTCCCTGCGTGCCGCTTCCTCCCGAGACCTGAGCCTGTGCAGCTGGGCCAGGGAGGGAGATCCCATGTGGTGGATATTCCCATCAAAGGATGAGGATGGGTCTGAACCCCCAGGGTTATAGCCCTGAAACTGCAGCCAGGGGGGAATTGAGCCCCTACAGCCAGTGGGATCCAGACTGGGGGGGATCCAGCCCCTCATCCAGGGGGATCCAGATTGGGGTGGGTTCCAGCCCTTGGTGGGATCCAGCCCTTCATCCAAGGGGAAACCAGGTCTTGGGGGATCCAGCCCCTCATCCAAGGGGATCCAGCCTTAGGGGGGTCCAGCCCCCCAGCCAAGCCCAGGGAGGGTGAGCACTGCTCATCGATCTCCCAGGAGAGCTGAGGTATTTTTAGCCCTGCCCTGTCCCCGTTCTGTCCCTGCTCTGTCCCTGCCCTGTCCCTGCTCTGTCCCTGTTCTCTCCCTGCTCTGTCCCTGCTCTGTCCCTGCTCTGTCCCT
>WBMV01000131.1:101423-125169 GCA_013396655.1 Campylorhamphus procurvoides
TTTGCCCCCTCTCTGCTCCCCCCCAGCCCTGCTCTGTCCCTTCCCCCTCCCAAATCACACCCCCAGAGCAATCCAGGCTTGGCTGGCAGAGCTTTTCCTACAAATCCTTGTCCATGGGCCTTCAAAGGGTCTGCAGCAGTAAAGTTGAAGGGCAGATTGTTCCTGCCTCCCGTGGCATTGTTTGAGCTGCCATAGTTGGCCAGTTTCATCTGTAAGCATTTACACAGGTCTCGGCACACGTTTCCCACTGACATTTATGGAGCATTTGACATAGGCAACGTGCCTGGAGCTGGCCAAGAGAACCCTGTTCCCCTCTCTCTCCTGGGAACTGATGGGATTTGCTTCTTCCCTCCCGAACTTGCTTTTATTTTTGTGGCCTTTACAAGGTTTCAAAAAAATAATGCAGGTGGCTCTTTGGGAGACACCCCCGTGGCTGGATCTGAGAGCAGCAGATCCTGTGGGGAAGGGCATTTTTGGAGGCAAATGCTGGCCACGAGCTGGGAGTCAGGGACACACCAGGAGGGGAACAGGGGGCTGCAAAGCTGCCTGGAACAAACAGATCCCAAAACAGGGAGAGGTGAGATTGGCAGGGCACATCTTTGGGGAGATGCTGGCAGTGACCTTGGTGTTGGTGCAGAGGCCATGGAATCGTGGAATGTCCGGAGCTGGAAGGGGTCAACTCTATCCAGGACCACCCCAAAATCCTGCTGTGCCCCTGAGAATGTTGTCCAAACACTCCTGGAGCTCTGGCAGCCTGTGTGACCCCTGCCCTGGGGAGCTGTTCCAGTGCATGACCACCTTTTCCTGATATCCATCCTAACCCCCTCCTGACACAGCAGAAGGGTGGTCTGGGAGGGCTGTGATGCTTCCAGGAGGGAGAGAGGATACCCTTGAGGAGAACCAAGTACCTGCTAATGCCCTCAGCCCCCAGATTGCCCCCTGGCCGTGCGGGAGCCCCCCCGAGGGGCTCTGTGGGTACTCACTGTCCAGGCAGGGCTCACAGACGGTCTGGTTGACCCCGCAGGGCTGCACCACCCCCTCGCCCAGGTTGCAGGCTCGGCAGCACTCCCCGCTCGTCGTGTACATCTTGGTGTAGCACTTCTCCTTGGAGCCCCAGGAGGGATCCTGGCAGAGAGAACAGAGCCAGCATGTGAGTCCTGTTAGAACAGGGCAGGTGGAGAAGTGGCATCCACGTAGGGTCCTGCTCCGGGTGGCTTCCCTGGCTCCCAAATTAAATACAGAGAATTGACTTTCTTGTGCAAAACTCACTCATTGGGAATTCTGAATTCCACAGCTGCAGGGAGCCAGGGAAGCCCCTGTATGTGGGTATTTTGGGGGGTAATGGGGGCTTTTCCCCGGGGTTACGACACAGTTTGTTCTTGTCTCTCATCTGAGCTGTCTCCTCTAAGGATCCTGAAGGGCTCAGCCCTTCCCAGCCTAGGGGAAGGGAGAAGAGACTTTCCTGCCACAAAGGAGGGTTTGGAGAGCTTGGGTGGCAACTCTGCACTCTGAGATCCCGTGGGGACCAGAAACCAGACACCACCAGGGAAAAGGAGGTTTGAAGGGGGCACCAGGAGCTCCAGCAGCATCCCTGCCTAATGGAAGTGTCTTTGCTTATAAAACCTGCCAGCACATATGGAAGCCATAAATATGCCATGAACCACCCTGCAGAGACACTTTACAGCTCGGGGAGAGGGGACCTGCTCCCCAAAACCCCTCTTGACCAGCGCTGTGGGGTGCAGGAATCATCTCTCGTGGGCGCTGCTGAGGTGCTCGCGGTGATTTGAGCTCTTCCAGGACCCCTCCTGCTCCCTCTGCTCCCAGGCAGGTGTGTCCCAGGGCTGGAGCATCCCCCTGCCATCCAGCTAAGCCTGGTTTTGGGGGGAATTCTAGCTCAGCTAAGGCTCGGAGGAGCTCTCTCCCCCCCACCCCGCGCATCTGGATGCCTCGTCAGCCACTTGGCCGCGTCTCCTCGCACAATGCGGCGTTATGAACTCGCTGTGCAGCATCCGG
Source organism: Campylorhamphus procurvoides (assembly GCA_013396655.1). NCBI lineage: Eukaryota > Metazoa > Chordata > Aves > Passeriformes > Dendrocolaptidae > Campylorhamphus > Campylorhamphus procurvoides. The sequence goes on from WBMV01000131.1 coordinate 103,437, forward strand.
CAGCATCCGGCCGGGCCGAGACAATGGAGCGCCAATTATAGGCATCTGAATGACAAACTGCTCCAATTACCCTGCGCTGCAAAAGCTTGCGCTCCCCTCCCCGCCGCTGCTCCGCCAGCCCGGCCTGGCAGCCCCGCTCCCCGTGGGCAGGGCTTGGGGTGTGGGGAAGCTTCCCAGCACCCCCAAAATGCCAATTTGGGGGTGAGGAAGGGGGTTGCTTTGCGTGTGTGGCGGGGCACACACTTCTGCTGGGGGACAGGTTTGGCTCGTGGGGCTTCGGACCCAGCCTGGCTGGAGCTCATCCCCTGCCCGGGAAGGGGTTTGTCCCTCTCCCAGCTCCCCCTGGATGCTCTTCCATGGGCAGTGAACGTGCCTGGATATGAATATCGCCAGGACAGGCAGGGCAGCGCAGCTGGGCCGGCAGCATCCAGCTCTCCCACGCCGCAGGCAGCTGCGAGCCGTGCCCTTGGGGACGAACCTGACACCCAGACCCCCACCAGCCGACCCCACAGACCCGCTCTGGCCACATGTCCCCTTCCCACAGGGCTGCCAGGAGCGGCCAGTGCCACCCCCCTGCCCGCTGTCCCCAACCGCGCTCCTAAAACGCGGTGGGAAATGTCACTTCCAGCCCCAGGTGCTGCACCCGCCCCTCGCTCTCTGCGTTTCCCTTGCACTTCTCCGAGCCCCCTCAAGATTAACACGCTGGGAAAGGGCACCTGGTCTGCGTTAGCTCGCTGAAATGTGTGTGTTATTAACGCAACTCCTGTTGACAAAGCCGCAGGTATTAACACCATAAAGCATTTTGACAGCTGGACCGAGGCAGGGGGCACTGGCGGAGGGCGCAGGCGACACCTCTGGAAGCTCTTAATTGCTTTCGGAGCCGTGTCGGGAGGGGGCCGTGTCCTGGCAGGCGCAGCTGGATGAGGAGATGGGAGCCGAGGAAACTGTTTGAAGCGGGATTTGGGCACAGCACCGGAGCCCTGGCACCGAAAAATCGCACCGGAGCGGGGGAGGGAAGGGATGCTCCAGCTGGAGACGAGCCCAGCGACAAGCCTGGATCCGAGCTGCCCCCGAGCCTGACAGACGGGCTCTGCCTTTCTTGGCGAAGCACCCTGTCTAGGAAAGGCCAAACCCCTGGCTCCGAGCAAGCCCCAAAGTTTGGGCGGCTGAGGAAGCCACGTCTGAGCTCTGCGGGTCCGGCCAGCGCAGGATTGGGTGGGTTTTGCCTCTTCCCCGGCCACACAGCGCAGGTAAAGAGCTGCAAACACGGCGTGCCCGTGGTTTGGGTGGTCTCAGGGCTGCGGGCACAGCTCCGGACCCGCCTGGGTGAGGGTTCATGGGGTGCCCCTGTGCCCCCCCCAGGGGTGGTGCTGGGGGGCAGAACCAGCCCCAGGGACAGGGCTGCGATGGTTGAGCTCAGCCCCGACCCAGGCAAGTGGCCGTGGACATTCGGGGGGCACCCGAGCCCGTCCCTACTGCGAGGTGGGGGATTCCCTGCGGTGCAATCGTTCCAATCCGTAGGGCTGGGACAGCTCTTGTCTTCCCTGCTATCCCGGGGGAAGGAGACCCTCCGGCACGGAGCTGCCAGCCCCTCTCTCCTCCTCAGTCTCTGCACGAAGCCACTAAAACTCCGGCTTTAATATCCTGCCCGAGGGGTGTCCGCCTGCCTAACGAAGCCCCTGGGACCCCCGTCAAACCCTACCCCAATAAAAGCCCTGTTTCTGCCCCCGGTTGGGGGTACAGCCCCCCGTGCCCGCCCGGCTGCCCCGCTCACTGTGAGCATTCTCCTCTCCCCAGACCCCTCCGTGCCCTGAAGTCGAGCCCACACCCTGAGCTGTGCCCAGCCCAAGGCTCTGACGGGAGGAAGAGGGTCTCAGCTTTGCGCTGGCAGAGTTTGGAGCCGGGAAAGTCTAGGAGAGCTCTGGGCGATGTGGGATCGCAGGAGATGAAGGCACGGGGGGTGTGGGTGGGTGACTTCTCCCCCTCTCCCCTGCTGACCGAGGGCTCTGCCATCCTTTTTTCCTGGGTTAAAGGGGTGAGCCTTGGCAGAGCTTTGTCCAGCGGGCTCGGAGGGGCTGTGGGACCCCCATCACCACCCACCTCCCCCCGCCAGCTCCCTCCCTCCACATCCCAAGAACCCTGCCTGGCAGCCCCGCTGCCTCCGGGACTCTCCAGCCCCACACGGTGGGGACCCCCGGGACCTCCCGCCCCGTACCCTCGGGGCTCCCCATCCCGCTGCATGTGGGACCCNCGCCCCCCCTCGGCCGCCCGCCCCCCCGGCGGCAGCCAGAAAAGGGCTGCAAGCCCCTCCTCCTCCTCCTCCTCCTCCTCTCCGCCCCCGGAGCATCACGGCGAGCGGCCGAGCCCGCACCCTCCTCCGCCGGCACACAAAGCCCCGGCTCCCCCCCGAGCCCCCCCAGCCCCCGCCGCCCTCCCACAAAGCGCTTTTGGGGTGCGCTCGCTCTCCGCCCAGCCGGGACTCTTCAGCCCCTCGGTTATCCACGCCCATCCATCTGTCTCCATTCACCCTCCCTGCTGTCCGTCCTTCCATCCATTCATCCGTCTCTGGGTCCCCTCCAACGCCCACGTCCGTCTGTCTGTCCCTGCCCACCCCAGCCCTCCCCCGTGGTGGGTTCATCAATGGTCCCGCAGCCCCAGGGTGATGCTCCGTGGCTGGGATGGGGTGACCAGATTTCCTCTGGCTGTTGGGACAACAAACAACGTCCCACGGGTGCCTGGATTGGTGACATCCCCAGGACTCGGACCTCGAGATCTGTCCCAGCCATCCAGGTGACACAGAGGAGCCCCCAGTGGGGACTGCAGGGTCCGATGCTCCTCTTTGTAAGCCAAGCCTTGGCAGCCAAAAAAAAATCCATATTGATGTCCTCTGGTTCCTAAAAATCTCCCCGTGTGCCGCTCTCCTTTGTCCTGGAGCTTCCAGCTTCTGGCAGGATGGCTCTGCCTGGCATCCTGCCATCCCAGACCCCGCGGAGATGGAAGCTGGGGCTGTCAGGGCATGTCCCTCACCCTGCCTTGCTGTGTCAGCACCACAAATGCTCTTCGCGAGGCTCACTGGAAGGATGAAGTGGGTTTACTGGTGGCACTGGTAAAGGAGGGTGGCTGGAAATGGCCCTGACGCGCTGTCAGTGCCCCCAGGACAGAGGAGAGACACCTTCACTGTCCAACTTTACCCACGGCACAGCAGATTTGGCCTCGTGTCCTTCAAACACAGGTGTTTCCTCACCCCTGCGGGTTCTGCAGGTGCTTTTGGGGTTCCCCAAGCGATGTCCAGGTCCAGCCATTCCCACCCCTGCTGCCACTGGAGCTCCCAGGAGCCCCACGGGACCCTCCCTTGGGTCACATCTCCCTGTCCAGACAGCAAAGCACCCGGGGCTGAGCCCGGCTCAGCTGGATTTCCTCTGGAAAAGCAAATTATTGACCCTCCGAGGCGCCTGAGGTGCTGCTCCCTCCGGGGAAGGGCTTGAAGGAATTCCCTCCCTCGCAGCCTTTCCATGCGATTAAAGCGAAGCCAAAGCTGCCGTTTGTTCTCCGGCACGGACACGCAGGGCCACATGTGGGAGCCACATGGGGAAGGCATTCCCGGCCAAAAAGCCACGCTGGGGCCAGGTGGGGATGGGGTGGGATGTGCCCAGGGCTGTGGGGTCGGGATGCCCACCCAGGGGGCACAGACCGAGCATCCCACGCTCCTTTTAAGGCACGGAGGAGCGGGAATGGGAGCGAGCTGAGCAGACATATGGCAGGGCTGGCACGGGGGGAGCAGCCCGAGGAGCCCACAATTAATTTGCCACAGCAAGTGGCAAATCCAGCTGCTTTCCTCGGCCACTTGGGTAAATCCCTCCTCCTCCTCCCTGCAGGGGTTCGGGCTGTGGTTTCCCAGCACGGGATGCACTTGCTGGGGACACAGGGATGGAGGGAAGCGGTCCCTGAGCCTTGGTCCCTGCCACCGTGGGTACTGCCCCGATGCCAGCGTGGGAATTATCCCTGGAAAAACGCAGTGCTGGAGCCCTAAAGCCGAGCTGGAGGCTCAGCTGGGCTCCATGCGCTCCACGGGCCAGGAGCCAGCCAAGGTAAGTGAAAACTTCTGCTCCCATCCCACCCCCCTCCCGCGGCTCCTTTGGTGCAGGGGCTCAAAGCTTCCCGTTAAATCACACACACGCATTATTTTCCCTGTCCCAAAAAAGGTTGTGGCCCTTTCCTGGCTCCAGCGAGTGACAAAGAGCCTCTTAAAAGTCTGCAGTCACCTCTCGGAATTAAAGCCAAAGGCTCTGGGGGTTTATTTGCTGGGCGAGCATCTTTTGGGCTGCCCGTGGGAGACGGGACTCTTGGAGTGTTGCAGCTCCTTAGATCGAACCCAAAATACTTGCCCTTGGCTCTGGGAGGCTGATCCCACTCCCAGGGGGCTCGTGGCCATGAAGGTGGCCCAAAATTGGGTCTCAGTGATGCTGCCAGTGCCTCTCTGGCACGGTGGGACGATGCCACGGGCACTGGCCACTGGCAGAGAGCAGGGCAAGGAGTGGGTTTGTGCTTGTAATAACAAAAAGAGCTCCCATTTATCTTTTTTTTTAAATCTCACCCCCTCCTTATCTTCAGGCTCATCCAGGTCTTCCCACAACCACTTCCAGAGGTGTCCAAGCAAACCCTTCTCCCACCACCCCTAAGGGTCCCTCAGAGCCCCGAGAAAGAGCCCGAGTTAAACACTCAGTGCCAGCTCCTGCCTGCAAACTTTTTATTGCTTTTACTAAAAAGCAGAGGTAATTACCTTCCCGACAGAGACAGGGCCACAGTAATGGTAAGTTATAAATAAAGATGAATAAATAATACACGGTGGGAATTCATCCTCCTGCTGTTCACAGCCAGGGCTGAGAGCACAAAGGGAGGGCTGAGGGGAGAAAAAGGGACGTGGGTTGGGATCGTGTTTGGGGCAGGGGATGGGTCCTGGTCCCCCTCTGCTCCAGGGGAAGGTGAGTGGGACCCTGCAGGGCTGGGAAAAATCCCTTTGGAGAGGGAAAGAGAGGAAATTCGGGGTGGAAATCGGGTCTGGGTTATTTCTGCTGACTTCAGCGAGGGGCTTCCCGTCACTGGGAGCCATCAGGGCATTCCTCAATGGACACTCTCCGTGGGATGGAGAGGAATTCGTGGCAAGAAGGCACCTTTTGGATAATCCATTGTAATTTTCCCAATGAAAATAAAGTGGAAAAAACATTTTGTTTGAACTCCCCAGCCCAGCTTCGTGGAGAAACCTGCACCTTGGGCCACTTGGCCAGAGCCAAGTCCATGTCTAGAACAGGAAGCCGAGGGTTCCCGTGGCTCTCAGTCCTCTGGTTCTCCTTCAAATCCTTGGGATTCAGGACCCTGAAAGCTTTTAGGGATGCAGGCCAAAGTCAGCTCCCGTGCAGAGGTGCCCAGGCGGGTTCCCTGCCCTCTCCTTGGTGCCTGTGCCAGCCCCAAACCCACCCCTTTGTCCCCTGTGACAGAGGAATGGGACGATCAGCTCCTTTTGGAGCCGAATTGCTGACCATCCTCCCCGGCTGGAGCACAAGAAGGGCTTTTACCATTCAGGGAAAACTCTTCCCTGGATTTAGGCAGCCCGGGAGGGGCCGTCCCAAAACACCTCCCTCTTTTCCCATCCTCGGGCCTCGTGGCTGCTCGTCCTGCCTGTGCTTTGGATGCAGGGTGAGGAAAATGGGGAGTGTTCAGGAAAATCAGAGCGTGTTTTTTGTGGGGTTATTCCAGTGGGGATGGGGCTCAGTTATTCCCACTGGGATGGGGCTCAGGTATTCCCACTGGAGATGGGGCTCAGTTATTCCCACTGGGATAGGGCTCAGTTATTCCCAGTGGGGATGGGGCTCAGTTATTCCCACTGGGATGGGGCTCAGTTATTCCCACTGGGATGGGGCTCAGTTATTCCCACTGGGATGGGGCTCAGTTATTCCCCTGGGGATGGGGCTCAGTTCTTCCCACTGGGATGGGGCTCAGTTATTCCCACAAGGATGGGGCTCAGGTATTCCCATAGGGATGGGGTTCCACTGGACCACAGCATCCAAACCAGGTGGTTCAGAGGTTTCCCTCCTGGCTCGGGGTGGGAGATGACACCATTCCCATGCCCACAGCTCCAGCCTTTTGGACACACCTGGATGGACACAACTGCTCATGTTGGCGGTGCAGGTGGAGCAGGGCAGGATGAAGGGCTCAGGGACACCTGGAGCACCTGGCACACCCGGGTGGGGCCACCCCAGTGCTCTTTGGGGGCTCCTGAGCACAGATTTCCCTTGGGGTTTGGCCCCTGGATGTGGCCCGAAATGGCAGCTCCAGGGTAGGAAGGATCCAGCATTCCCAAACTCACCCCCCTCCGATCTCCACCGCTATCAAAGTGTCCTGATCTGCTTTCGATTAGAGCCCTCGATTTCCATGCCTGTGATTTCTCCCAGCCCTTCTCTCCATCCCCCCCTTTCCCTTTTTCTCTCGCTAATCTCCAGCCTGACAGCTCCCAGCTTCCCTCCCTTTCCCCTTCCCTTTCTTTCCCCGTCCTTCCAGCGCGATCCATCACCCTGACTGCGGCAGGGGGGATTGGTGGCAGCGCCGCCGATGAATCCCCGGCTCCTTTTAAGGACTGAGCGAAGGAATCTCCGGCGAGCGGAGCCCGCGATGGCCGCGAAACTCGATCCATCCTCGGGATGGAGCCACGGCGAAACCGGGAGGCTGTAAAAATAGCCCCTGTTTTGCCTGGCCGAGAAAGAAACCAGATTTTGTCCAATTTCAAACAACCCCGGCAGGGCCGGGCAGGGGGGGAGAAAATCCCTCTTCGTGACCCGTATAATAAAGGACATAAATATGTCGGCGGCAGCAACATTATCAATATTTTTCTGCTTAAGGTATTGATTGATTCCACATGCCAGGGGCAGGGCTGGCTTTCTTCTCACCAGCCTGGCTTTTGGGAACTGATTGATTCAGTTTTGTTGCTGATGGATCAAGAATTCTGCTGTTGGGAGGAAATGAATGTCAAAGCCGTCGTGGCATCGATAAGGACGGAGCGAGGCAGGAGCTGAGGGCTGGGGAGGGGGGGAGAAGATTTTTATTCCTTGGGCTTTTTGCTGGTTTTCTTTTCACTTTGGGGGTGGAGGTTTATTTTAATTGCTTCAGAGCTCAGGCGGGAGAAAAGAAGATGACAGAATAAGATAAACAGAATAGAATACAATGGAACTGAGATAAATAGAAAGGAATAAGAGTGTAATAGAGATAAATAGAATATTTCAGTTCAAAGGGACCCAAAACAAGGATCTAATCCCGCTGTGGGGCATTTTTCCAAACGGTTTTGAGTGTGTGTAGCCCAGAGAGGATCCAAAGGGGGTTTTTTTGGCTTCTGCTTCCCTTCTCCCAGCATGTCCTGCCCCAAGCAGGGATGTTTCAGTCGTTGTGCTGGAAATGTCACCTGCTGTGCCTCAGTGTCCCCCTGTGGGAGCAGGGAAGCTGATCTCTGTATCGTTCAAAATACCTGGAAAAACAAGTGCTCAGAGCCACTGGAATGCTATTTATTAATTCCCAGAATATCTGGAAGGGACCCACAAGGATCACCGGGATGAAATTCCCTTTGCTCCCAGAGTCAGGACCATCAGCTGCCCTCCCACCTGCACTTTGCACCGGCTGCTTCCCGTGGCTTGGCCCCCTCCCAGCCCTTTTCCGACAGCAAGATCCATGGATGTGGCCGCCCCGCTGCCCATCACTCATCCCACCCCCCCGAGGCACCGGCCTAAAGGTTGGGGGGTCTTTAAATCACCTTCATTTCCCCCTTCCCGGCAGTTCTGGCAGGAGCGAAGCAGGGGGTGGGGAGGGAGGGGGATCCGAGCCCCTTCCTGGAGGTTTCTGGGAGGCTGATCCAGGCAGGAGCAGCTCCAGCAGCGCCAGGCTGGTGCTTGGAATGTGCTGGGGACGTGCAGAGCTGCTCCAGCCCCATTAATCTCCCTCCTTCCCAGGGGTCCCTCGAGTTCTCAGCATTGCTCTGGTGAAGTCTTCATCAGCCCCTGAGAGGGAGAATAAAAAGCTCCATCCCATCCCCACGGAGACCCCAGTGCCCCCCACCCTGCACCTCCTGCTTGCTCAGGCCAGGGAGACAAATCCCTCCTCCTGGGGCTCAGGAAGCTTTTCCTCCAAGGTTTCCTGAGAGCCAGGTAATAAACTCGGCCAGGTTACAACTTCCTAAGGAATTTGGACCTTCCAGTGACCCCAGGCTGGCGGGCAAAGCCCTTTGGTGCCAGCAGGTGCCCTGCCCTCGTGGATTTGGGGCAAAGCAGAGCAGAGGGAGCACAAATCGAATCCCGTTTTCTCCTCTTGCACACCCAAGAGGAGTGGGGAAGGAAGGAGGCGAGGGGGATACCACGGACTGGAGGGATCTCCTCTGCTTTTGATTAAAATGCAAAGCGTTTTGGGGCGTTTAAGGGGAAACCAAAGTGAGCCGGGAGAGCCGCCCGCGTTTTGCCGGGATAATGATGCCATTGATGTCACCCAATGGGGGGTCTGGAGTGACCCCTGACAGCCCCGGCCCTCAGATCTGCCCGTGGTTCCTCCAGCCCCGTCTCCCTGATGGATGGGCCCTCTTCCCGGAGCTCCCAGAGAGGGCAAAAGGTGCTGCCGGTGCCTCCCCCCAGGATTTGGTGGGATTTGGGGTTTTTCCTGCCCAGGACTGGGCTGGAGGATGATCCTCCCCCTCCTGGGGTGAGGGAGGGGCTGGGACTGCTGGGTCAGGACAGCCCAAATCTCTGCTGTCATCAAGGTATGTGGATTTTTGGGATCTGTCTGGCTACATTTCCTTCCTCCTGGTCTAGTTCGTGCTTGCCCTGGCAGATCCCACCCATCCATCCATCCATCCATCCATCCATCCATCCATCCAGGTTTTCTCCAGCATCCAGCACTTCCCTCCTCAGCTCTCCCCTGGTGCAGGAAGGGATGTGACCCCGGCAGAGCTGCCAAACTGGGCTCCTGGCGGGGATGTGGAGAGGGAGGAAGGGAAGGAGAGGAGTCCGGGATTATAAATGAAGCCCGAGCTGCCACTCACACATCCCGTCCCTATGGCAACTGCTTCCAGCCCTGCCGCAGCATCCTCTCCTCATCTGCTCCTCCGAGCACAAAAGCGGGACAGGAATCCTCCAGGGAAGGGGGAGAGGGGCTGGAGCTCAGGTGCCCTCGCAGGGCTGCCAGGAGAGCCTGGGAACTGGGGAGGAGACAGTTTGGGGGGCAGCAGAGCCGTGTGCTGGATGGTCAGATCCCAAACACTTCCTTCTCTCCTCTGCCATTCCCAGGGAGCTGCTCTGGGGACAACCTGGGCCTTTGGGACACCAGACAGAGAAACCTCCCCTTGCTTTTTCCCCCCCAATTTCCCATTTCTCCAAAATCCTACATTCAGGGTGACACTGGAGACCTTCCCAACGTGAGCTGGGCATGGTCAGGAAAGCCTGGAGATGGGATTGGATGGAATTGAGGACTTTTATGGGAATAGGAGACCAGGAGATGACCCTGGGAGGGCAAAGTTGTTGCACCCAATAGAAACCCCAAAACTTTTCCAAGCATTTCTGGGTGTCATTCCAGAAAACCCCGAAGCTCCTCACTGTGCCCTGGTGGAATTGGGAAAGGCTGGAGCCTCTGGAGTGGTGGTGGATCCTTCCCAGAGCTCGGCTGGATGCATTAACCAGCAGCAACGTGGCTGGCAGGAATGCATTTCCATCCATCCATCCTCCCACAGCCGAGTGCTCTGCAAGGGGAAGCTCTCGGGAATAAATGGAGAGAGGGGCTTCTCCCTGCCCTCCAGGCTCGGGAATATTCCTGCAGGGAATAAACCTTCCAGGAGAATTACTGCTGGAGTGGGGGGAAAGACGTGGGCAAACACATCTGCAGGTCCCTGGGGAATCTCCCCCAGGCAGGAGAGGGAAGCAGGAGCTGTGGTCCCTCGGGAGATGCCAAACTGGGGCTGGATCCGACTTGTTCCACACCAAAAAAGGGGGTGCTTGAGGCCTCCTGTGTCCCATCCACGTGGGAGCTGGGAGGAAGGAGCCCGGGGATGGGGCTCAGCCCACTGGTGCACACTGGGCGGACTGGGAGGGGGTCCCTCATCCCAGTGAGGCTGGGCTGGCTCTGGAGCGGCTGTGGTGGGATGGTCACCTCCCGTGGGTGGGATGGTCACCTCCTGTGGGTGGGGTGGTCACCTCCCGTGGGGTGTTCACCTCCCGTGGTTGGGGTGTTCACCTCCCGTGGGGTGTTCACCTCCCGTGGTTGGGGTGTTCACCTCCCGTGGGTGGGATGGTCACCTCCTGTAGGTGGGATTTTCACCTCCCGTGGGTGGGATGGTCACCTCCTGTAGGTGGGATTTTCACCTCCCGTGGGTGGGATGGTCACCTCCTGTAGGTGGGATTTTCACCTCCCGTGGGTGGGATGGTCACCTCCTGTAGGTGGGATTTTCACCTCCCGTGGGTGGGATGGTCACCTCCTGTAGGTGGGATTTTCACCTCCCGTGGGTGGGATGGTCACCTCCTGTAGGTGGGATTTTCACCTCCCGTGGGTGGGATGGTCACCTCCTGTAGGTGGGATTTTCACCTCCCGTGGGTGGGATGGTCACCTCCTGTAGGTGGGATTTTCACCTCCCGTGGGTGGGATGGTCACCTCCTGTAGGTGGGATTTTCACCTCCCGTGGGTGGGATGGTCACCTCCTGTAGGTGGGATTTTCACCTCCCGTGGGTGGGATGGTCACCTCCTGTAGGTGGGATTTTCACCTCCCGTGGGTGGGATGGTCACCTCCTGTAGGTGGGATTTTCACCTCCCGTGGGTGGGATGGTCACCTCCTGTAGGTGGGATTTTCACCTCCCGTGGGTGGGATGGTCACCTCCTGTAGGTGGGATTTTCACCTCCCGTGGGTGGGATGGTCACCTCCTGTAGGTGGGATTTTCACCTCCCGTGGGTGGGTTGTTCAGCTCCCCCGTGTCCCCCGAGCCTCTTCCCAGCAACTGCGACTGAACCAGAAGGGAGCTCATTTCCCAGCCTGCTGAGATGATGAGGTAAACTAATTGCTGCCTTCGTTCCTTATGCAAATCAGCCCCCGGCCCTCGCAACAAAGGCCGGAGCATCTGCAGGAAGGGGCTGGAGGCAGAGCTGGAGCTGCTGGGATCATTCCCAGTGCTAACCCACCACTGGGTCCATAAAACACCCATAGGTGTCCTGTTTCCTACAGCTCCATCCCCCCTGGCTCCTGCCCCTGCACTTCAATCAACTCAGTTCTAATTAATTCTTCTGTAGTTACATTTTATCATTATAGTATTTAATAATATATGTTATTTTCCATTGTTTATATTTGCTTATAATTCTCTGTTGATAATTATAGTGATTTTTTTAATAATTAACTGTTTCCCAGTGGGAAATGGGAGGCTTGGTGGGATTTGGTGGGAAGTTGGCTGCCCATGTAGGGCAGAGCCGAGGATGGGAATGGTCCATTGCAAACGCTCTGCTTGGGAAATCAGGTGAGAGTTTTACAAAGGTCAGAGAAAGGAAGATCAATTGGATCAGGATAATCAGATCGGGATGAGCAGCTGTCTCTGAGCCTCTCAGACCTGCTGGAATTCTCCCAGTCAGTAAACAACGCCGAGGACGAGGAGGAAATTGGTAAAAGCAATTTTATTCTGGCTTCTAGAAGGGTTTTAATGAGGTCCAGAACATGACAGTGAGATGGAAACGCAGCTGCTGCTTGCAAGGGAAGGGGGAGCAGCAAATCCAGCTGGGAGAGGCAGTGCCTGCTTTGGGATGAGCAGCTCCTGGGCTTGGATGTGGTGGGGCCAAGGCATCCGGTCCTGGGATGGTTCAAAAGGGGTCACAGTTTGGGATGTACCTGGAGGGGGATCCCTCAAGGAGTGCACACAGGTCTGGGCACCTGGAGGTTCCTGGGATGGTTCAAAAGGGGTCACAGCTCCAGATGCACCTGGAGATGGATCCATCCAACCCCTTGAGGTGTGCACACAGGTCTGGTCACCTGGAGGTTCCTGGGATGGTTCAAAAGGGGTCACAGCTCTGGACACACATGGAGATGGATCCCCCAAGGTCTGCACACAGGTTTGGTGACTTGGAGAGGTCCCATGCTGGACTAGAGAGCCCTGTCAGGCCCATGGGATGCTCTGCCAGGCCCTTGGGATCCTCTGCCAGCCCTACAGGATCCTCTCCTAGCCCCATGGGATCCCCTGCCAGCCCTACAGGATCCTCTGCCAGCCCCATAGGATGCTCTGCCAGCCCGTGGGATGCTCTGCCAGCCCCGTGGGATGTGGCAATGCGGGCACAGGAGGCTTGCAGGTGTTCCTGACCCACGGCACGTTTGCTCCGAGGTCTCCAGGAGCTGCCCAGCCCCGGAGGGGCAGGACCGAGGGATGTCGGGCGGGGCTGAGCCCTCAGACACCCCCGGGACACGCGAGACGAGCCGACAGCCAACAACCCATTATCGGCCGCCCGTGTCGCCAGGAGCCCCCCCGTGTGCGCTGCACAACAAACAAACCCACGCGTGGGACCGGGGGAAAGGGTCGGGGGGCGCTGCCTCCCTCCCGCTGTCTCGGTTTGGGCTGGAATTTGGCTGGATTTCTGCTGGAATTGGTCGAGTCGAGCGTGGGAAAAGCAGGAGGTTTGGGGAAATGCCCTCTGAGTTGGAAGGATGGAGAGGAAGGGGAGGAGGAGGATGGTGGAGGGGTGATGGCCGCTCACAGGGCAGGGGTGACATTGGGGACTGGGATTTTGGCTGAACTCGGTGCTGGGATGAGCATCCCACATGTTTGGAACTGAACTGAATCCCCATTTCACCTCTTGTGTTGCTCAGAGGGTGCAGGAACTGCTCCCGGTGGCTTTTCCTTCCCCCACCCCCTGGGATGTGAAGAGACAGACCCATTTTGGGGTGCTGGTGGCTGGCTGAGCCCCCAGACCCCTCCAGCCCACCCCAAGCAGAGTGATGGGGACACAAACCCCTTTATCTTCTTCTCTGGGTCCTTCTGGGAGTCCCAGTTGGGGAAGGGATGGATCCAGCAATCCCAGTTGGGGAAGGGATGGATGTGGCATTCCCAGTTGGGGAAGGGATGGATGTGGCATTCCCAGTTGGGGAAGGGATGGATCCAGCAATCCCAGTTGGGGAAGGGATGGATGTGGCATCCCCGGCTGAAACCTGAGCTGTGGCCCTGGCAGTGACTGATGGGCTGGGGGTTGGCTGCTGCTTTTGCAAATCTGCTTGTTTTAAAAGCATTACGGCTCCCTGGCTAATAAAGGGAGGGATTTGCTGAAGCCGCTTGAGGTCCCATTTTCTCTGGAACCCATTTCCATGGCATGAATCACCGAGTGGAATGAACTCAATTAGTTCAGACAGAGGCAGGAGATAAATCAGGGTCCCATTAGGAAACCTTGAGGTTAATTTATGGCCTGGAGCAGCGCTGGTTGTCTCCCTTCTCCCTTCCCTCTCCATCTGCAACCTGCTCCAGAGCCAGCCGGGGAGCAGGGTGGGATCTCTGTTATCTCTCCCCGTGGTGGGAGATGCTCAGAGTTATTCAACCAGCTCAGCCCTGGCCTTGACCAGATGACCCAGATCTGGAGACACGAGCAGCTTCTCCCCAGGGAGCCTCATTCACCCCTTTGCTCATTCATCCATCGCAGCTTTCCTGCAAAGGGATGCTTGGGAGAAAGCTGGAGCCTTGCAGGGAATCTGGGATGGAGTTTTCCTGGCAGTGCCCCATGTCCTGGCTGCTTGGGGCTTTCCCCTGTGAAATCCATGAGCTCCTTGGGGCACATCCTTCTCCCAGTGTTTGCAGTCCCAGGGGTGCTTGTGGGGTGATTGGATCCCCAGAGGTGCTGGGAATGCAGGGAAGGGTCCAGGAGGGATCTGATCCAGGGAGGTGAACCCGGATTTGGTCTCTCTGGGTGATCCTTCAAGGTCTGAACCCACAGCAAGGTTGCTGCATGCTCTGTGTGTGCTCTGCAAAGCTGCAGCTCTGCCCTGGGCATCAGCCTGTGCTGCTTTTATGAATAATGGAGCTGCTCTGGTCTCCTTCCAGTCAATGGAGAGGGACAGGAATCTTCTGGGGACAATTTATATCTTCGATGGGCTGAATCACTGCCCGGGAAGAAAGTGGCATCTCCATCCCTCGCTGAGGGATCTTGAGGCAGACAAGTGCTCCGGGCAGCTCGGGAGGAGGAGGTGTCTCTACATGCATCCAACGTCCCTCTCATCCTTCAGCCAGGATTTTCCAGGGCACAGAGGATTCCAAAAGCCTGCCCTTTGCTGTAGAACCAACAGGAAAGCCCTTGGAAAAGCCAGCTCAGGGGGCTTGAGCCCTGGACCCAAAGTGGTTTCCCAGAGGGAGGAGCTGCCTGGGAGGGTCCTGGGGAGAAGCAGCTCCTTCCACACTTGTTTTGCCCAGGAAGGCTCTTGGTGTCCCGCTCGTGGGGCAGGGGCATTCCCAGCCCTCAGGCTGTGTGCTCCCACTGGGGGCAGCTCTCCGGGTCGAGCACCGGAGGTGGTTTTGCCCCGGAGGTCCCTGAGTGCTCACCCCGGGCTTGGAAAGAAACCACAGAGCACTTTGGGGGCAGCTCCTCCCGGGAGTGGGGCGAGCCAGGTGCCAGCCTGCCCTCTCTGGAATGGGCACCATAAAAAATACATGGACGGTGCATTTGGCCCAGCAGCATCCCCGGGATCTAATTACACAGCATCCCACTTCCTTCCTTCCTCCTGCCCACTCCCCCGTGGCATCCCCCTGCAGCCTGGAGGCTCCCGGGGGGCAGCAGATGTTGGCAGGGGAGCCACGAACCTGCGGGCAGGATGATGTTGGCACTGGTGCCTGCTGGGCAGGGGCACATCCAGCCCCATCCTGGCCTGAGGCTCCTCCAGGCTCATCCACCCCCATCCCTGAGGATGCTCAGGTGGGATAACGGGGATTCCACTGGGAAACAGCTTTCCCTGTGACATCCTTTCCCTTCCTATGAGATGTATGGTTTAAAAAATAGATAAAAATAAAGCATTGCCCTCTGCCTGAACCCACAACCCGGAGCTTGCAGACAGTTTTGGCCAGAGGTCTTTGCTGAGGCCGGGAATGAGATCCAGTGTGTCAGCTCCTGCCTCTGCTGGATTATTCCACCCAAGCAGCTCGCCCAACCCGTGGGGATGTTCCCTGCCCCGGGGGGCTGATGTCCCCTCAGATGCTCTCCTGTCTGTCACTGTCGTTTAGGCAGCTCCTGGGAAGTTTGTGGGGATGGTTCTGTGGGTTATCCCGGGTCAAAGGCAGCTGGGGGAGCTCTCCTGTGTCCTTGGGACGCTCAGAGGAGGTGAAGAGGGTGGGACAGGAGCTGCTGCTGGCCCTGCTGGTGTCCCCAAGCTCTGGGGTCACTGTCACAGCAGCAGAGGAAGGGGACCCCGACAAGAGAGCAGCAGTGAGAAGGGTCACATCCACAGGGGCTTCCTGGATTTTCCAAGGAATAAACCCCTTTGAGGTGCTGCCACCCCCTCACTGTAAGAACCCCAAATCCCTCCCCCAGCTCCTGCGTCCCCACGAGGCGCTGGCAAGTGGCAATTTGAACAGCTCCACTCTCAGGATTTATTATGGCTCATAAAACCTCCATTCCGAGGCCCCAGGGAGCAAATCTGGAGCAGCTCAGACTTCCGAGACATTGTCCAGGGAAATAACCCCCTGGCGGGGAGGCTTGGGAGGAGCTGGGGGAAGGTCCTATCGGGGCACGAATTCCCTCCAGTCTTTTGGGGGTTTTATTAGTTACTTAGCAGCTTTTGTTTAAAACTTTTTGCTGTCTTCATGAAGAGGCCGAGAGGACCGCTCTGCTTGGATGGCTGTCGGTGTTCCCGAGTGGTTCAGCTTTGGAACAGCCTCTCCTGGGGATGTGAAGGTGGTTGGAGCAGGGAGGGCTCAGCCCCAGTGTCTCCTCCCCCATGTGGAGAGGGAATGTCCCATATTCCATAGGAAAAGCCTCTCCTGACTCCACCACGTCAGGAATCTTTCCATGGGCTTCTCCTCCAGCCGCTCCACCCCTGCTGGAATGAAACCCTGCTGCTCCCAAGCTGCATCCCAGTGACTGGTGGGCTGGGAAGAGCTGGTTAGAGATGGGGAGAAGTTCCCCCCTGGGTGCTGCTTGTCCCTGAGTCTGGTCCATCCTGCTCCAGATCCCAGGTGATCCTGACCCTCCCGGCAGGATCTGACCCCCCAGGATGCTCCTTGCTGGGAATTCCACCTCCTCCAGCCCCTCTCCTGCAGGCTCAGCCTCCCTCCTGCCAGCCCTGTGGAAAGGCTTTGATGAAGGATCAGCTTTGGGAGAGGGCAGAGCAGAGGTCCTTGTGCTCCATCGATTTAAGTGGCAGCGACCACGAGGCTTAATTGAATTAAGTGATTTAAGGATTTCCCTTTCCCTGCAGGGGAGGTGGGGCCGGGCCCGTGGCTGGGAGTAGGGGGGGCTGCATCCCTGTCCCAGCCTCCTTGGGATGGGCAATTCTGCTCCTGCAGCATCACTCACCCTCATCCCAGCAGGAAGGAGAATTCCCTTTGCTTCCTCCCCTGCAAAGCAATAGGAACAGCCGTCGATTCCCGAGGATTTGGCTTTGCAAGGTGAGGGATCTGCCCCTCCCTGGAGCAGCAGATAAATCCAGGCTTTCCCCAAGGCTCTCCCCTCCAGGACCCTGCAGCTCCTGAAGGTCTGGCTCCAATAAACCTCCCGGCCCCTCCATGGGCAGCCACGAGCTGAAATGTCATTTCACCTCTGTTCTGTGTTCAGACTCGTGATTTCTGCTGGATGCTCCTGAGATTTCCCTGGATTTGAGGGGCAGGAATGTTAGGGGGGCTGAGGAGAGCTGGGCACCTCTTCCTGGGGGACAGGGCAGGATGTGGGCTTGCCATGGTTGGATTTGGGAACACCATGGATCTATCCCATGGATGAGATCAGGAAAAGGTGGGATTTGGAGGAGGGATGTTTCCTTCAGAGCCCCCCCAAGGCCATCCAAGCTCAACAAATTCCCCAAGGAGCAGGACCGTGGCTATGCCTTTGTCCTGCCAGCTTTGGGGACCTTCCAGGGGCAGCTTTTGGGAGACACAAACTTTGCTGCAGGGTCTGGGAGCTCCCCGGGGGATCCCCCAACCAGCCCCCAGCCCCCCAAAGTGGCTTTCTCAGCGCTTTCCCCTCTGTGCCCTGAGAGCAGCTGGGTTCAGGATGGCTCCATCCCTCCTCTTCCCCAGTACCCACGGATCAAACATTACCGTGTGTCAGTGGGGAATTTAGGGAATCAATTGGCAGGCAGTGAAAGTGCTCTGAAATCGGGGTGTGTGGAGAAAGAGGCAGGAGAAAGGTTTAAACTGGGGCTGCTCCCCGTTGTTAACGGTGCCAGGGAATGAAAACCCTGGGAGAGAGCCATGAGGGGAGTGATGCCTGGGGAGCAATGGAGATGCATTTGGCAGAGAAAGCCCCCAGCCTTTCAGACTCTGCAGGAGTCAGAGGGGAGGGCTGGGCGTGATGGAGTGATCAGACAGCATAGGGGGCTGCTAAAACTCCCCCGTGGGCCACCAAACCCCCCTGGGCCACCCAGCCAGGCTGCTAAAGCCAGAGGGGGGCCGGGCTGTGCTGGAGGGCAAAGAGCAGGGCTTGGGTAACCCCCCCAGTGCCTGTGACCCCCCTGTGCCTGTGAGCCCCTAATTCCTGTGACCCCTTAATTTCTGTGTCCCCCAGTGCCTGTGACCCACAGTGTCTGTGACCCCGCAATTCCTGTGATCCCCCAATTCCCATGATTCCCCAATTTCTGTGACTCCCCCAGTGTCTGTGACCCCCCAATTTCTGTGACGCCCCCCAATTCCCATGTTCCCCTAATTCCTCTGTCCTCCCCCAATTCCTGTGATCCCCCCCAATTCCCATGTTCCCCTAATTCCTGTGACCCCCCCCAATTTCTGTGCCCCCCCCAATCCCTGTGTGCCCCCACCATCCCTGCAACACTCCCACTCCCACCCGCTGATTCCCACCCCTGTTCCCAGCTCCGGGACCCTGCGCTTTGTGCCCCTCCCGGCGCTCTGCCCGAGGCACAAAAGGCTCTGCCTGACCCCGCCGGCGTTTCGGGACGGTTCCTCTTCCACAAAGCCCTGGATTGTTCCCCCCTCGGTCTCCGCCGGCTCCGGCCGCGTTCCTGCCCCCTCTGAGACAGCGCAAAGAGGGGGGAGCTTTTTGCCAGGGATGGCTCTGACCCCTGGCATTGTCCGCCCGGCTCTGGCTCAGCCGGGACCAGCCCTGGGTGCCCACGGGGTGAGGATGAGGATGCTCCGGGTGGTTCTGCTTCTCTACGGGGGGCTGCACTTTTATTTTGGGGGGTGGGGGGCACAGCGCATCGCGCTCCCGCCCCAGCCATCCCGCACGGGCACAGGGACAGGGACAAGGACACGGCTGAGGGATGCGAACGTGCTCAGCGGTGAGAGGGGACTGGGTCCCTCGCCAGGAGCCGATCGATGCCACAGCTTGGAATAGCCGGGCCAGGCTGGGGAGGGACCCGCCGGGGTCACCCAGACGTGAACGAGCACCTGGGACTAATTGCACTAAATAAATGAGCAATTACGGACGTTACAGGAAGACTAAACCATCCCAGACCTCTCCCTGACCCCCCGGCTGTTCCCCTGGAAACGGCTGGACCGGGATGCTCTTCCCGGCGGGATGGGGGGACAGCGGAGCCCCCCCGGGGGCGGAAGGGGAGCGATGCCTCGGGCTGTGGCCACTCGGGCAGCTGCTGGCGGCGAGGGGACACTGAGGTGCCATTGTCCGGGGGCCGATGGGACAGGGCAGGATTCATCCCGGAGCCCAGAACATCCCCCTGGGGTGATTCCAGCCCGTCTGGGGAGGGGATGCGGGGGGGACCCAGGAGGGTTTTCCCTCCCCAGGAGCAGCAGAGACCCCCTTGAATCGCGGCCACATCGCTCCCAAAACTGTCGGGTTTGCTGGTTTTATCCCCCCTTGCAAACGAGCTGCAGACTGTCCCTGCCCTCCCAGCACAGGAATTCTGCATCCTCCACCCAAGCAGCTCCCAGCGCTTCCCAGAGCCCCAGGCTCCACCATTCCAGGGTGAATTCCCCCCTCTGGAGGCCGTGCCACGGCTTCACCCTCCTGGGCCACCGCTCCGGAGCTTCGTGTCAGGCGGCAGCTCGGCTGGAAATGCTTTTGGTGCTGGGTTGGGGCTGAGGAAGCCACAAAAGCCAAGGGGAAGGAAGGATGAGCCTGGAGAGAAGGGGAGGGGGGAAACGCCAGGCAGAGCTCGGGGGGGCTCGACGGGATTTTGGGGTCCGTAGGATTCCCCCACCCAAAGCTGGGGGGTGAGAAGGTGCTCCTTGAAGAATTCAGCCGTGGGGGTCCCTGGGTGGGCACAGCCAGGACTGTCCTGGGGCTGCCCCTCGTCGTGTGGTGGGGAATTAATGAGCAATTAATGAGTTCTCCAGGAGGAGAGTCCACCCCACCAGCCCCTCCCGGATGCTCGGAGGGGTTATGAGGTGGGCAGGGGGTGATGGGGATGCTGCAGCCTCGTTTGGGGGGGCCGTACAGCTCTTACCGCCCCAAAAATCTCATTTTAATATCAGTCCTAATTTAATTGAAGTCTTCATTTTCTGCAGCGCTGCAAATCCTCCCCAGCAGAGGAGCTGACGCTGCAGTTCCTGGGTGTGCCAGGCTGCAGGGCAGTGCCAGGGGGGAGTCACCCCTTTTGGGCTGGGCTTTTCCTGCCCTCCAGACCCCCAATTTCTCCTCTCCTCCCCCAAAGACACCAAATGAGAAGCCAATTTGCTGGAAGGAAATGAAAAGCTCTGCAATTACAAAGCCGGTGGCCACAACCAGGGAGGGTCAGCGGTTCACGCGCGTTTTGTTATGATTCATTAAGTCATTAACTCCCTTTTAATTGGAGCAGTTATGGAGATGCCATTTTTTACCTGCGCAGAGAAAACAGGAGTTGGGAGCCATAGGAGGGTGGGAGAGCCCCCCCGTTTGCAGCACTGGGGAAGCCTCAAATCCCCCCAGGGTCGTGTTTTGGTGCCAAGACCCCACTTTGCAAACCTGGGAGTGGGGAAGAGGATGGGNCCCCAATTTCCCCCCCCCCCCCCAAAGACACCAAATGAGAAGCCAATTTGCTGGAAGGAAATGAAAAGCTCTGCAATTACAAAGCCGGTGGCCACAACCAGAGAGGGTCAGCGGTTCACGTGCTAATGCAGGCGCGTTTTGTTATGATTCATTAAGTCATTAACTCCCTTTTAATTGGAGCAGTTATGGAGATGCCATTTTTTACCTGCGCAGAGAAAACAGGAGTTGGGAGCCATAGGAGGGTGGGAGAGCCCCCCCGTTTGCAGCACTGGGGAAGCCTCAAATCCCCCCAGGGTCGTGTTTTGGTGCCAAGACCCCACTTTGCAAACCTGGGAGTGGGGAAGAGGATGGGGAGCAGCGTGGAAAACAAAGGGGGCCGTGTGTTTTGGGGGGGCTGAGTCTTTCCCTGGCCCAGCCCCAGCCCCTTTGGAGCTGCTGGATGACAATTCCCAGCCATCTGAGCTTTCCTGGAGCCGCACAGGGCTTAATGCAGCCGGCTCCAGCTGCCTGCTCGCTTCCACGGAGGAGGAAACTTGGTTAAGGAGTGATAACCATCAAGGAGAGCCGAGAAACCTTGGCCCTGGAGCCCGTGGAGCTGCTGGAACCCTGGGAAGCAGAGCTGGGATGCTTCAATTCCAGTTTTGCTGGCACTGAGGAGCTCAGAGCTCCACCCCAGATCGTTCCCTGATGGGGTTTGGGATAATCCTGGTTTTCTCTAACCCCCCCAGGGCTTTCCATTCCCAAATTTAAACCCTCTGCCCGCCCAGGGATCCCAGCCCTCCAGCCTGGTGGGTTTTTGCTTCTCCGGGGTGAGTCAGGTGAAATCTGAATGAAAGACAGGCTGGGTTTTAAAGCAGATTAATTAAACTGCTTTACTGGGCTGTGTGGACAGAGTTCAGAATGAAAACAGCCCTAATTCGATTTCTCTGACTTGCAAATCGTGGCAGGGAAGTCAGCTGAAATCACATTAAGGCCGTTTCCACTCTGAACCGTGTCCTCGCAGGGCTTTAATGTAGTTTAACTAATTGAATTGAAACGCTTATTGAGACTAACTGGGTTATGCGCCGGGAGCGGGGCTGGAGCCGCCGGGACCCCCGGGAAGGGCAGGGCTGGGACCCCCGGGAAGGACCGGGACCCCCGGGAAGGGCAGGATTGGCTGGCTGGGTGGCAACAAGGATGGGCATCAGCTGCGTGTGAACCCGACCTACGGGATTTGGGTTGGAAAAACCTCCTTCCTGGCCCAAAACCATGCCACGGCATCCCTGGGCATCCACCCTGCCCTCCCAGCCCCCGTGCCAGGGGCTCAGGGAGCTCTCGGAGTGCCCGCAGTTGGCGACTCCGTGCCATGGGTTGTCCGGGGGCAGCGCTGGAGGAGAGAAAAGGAGGCTTTTTGTTCCCGGGCCGCGGTGGCCGGGGCTGGGCAGGGCTGGCCCAGCACAATGAGCCGCTTCTTGAGGCCACTCTGTGTGCCCCGTGCAGGAATGTCCCCCAAAACTCAAGGGAGGGGGGCAGCTCCCTGGTATGGCCCGACAGAGGGGTCCCAGGGCTGGTTTGGGATGCACTTTCACTGACAGAGGGGTCCCAGGGCTGGTTTGGGGGGCACCTTCACTGACAGAGGGGTCCC
>WBMV01000131.1:128191-141037 GCA_013396655.1 Campylorhamphus procurvoides
GAGGACGGAGGGGACACTGAGGGGACCCCCGGGGCTGGGGGGGACTGAGGGGTGGAAGAAGGATGCTGCCCCCGTGGTTTGGGGTTTTGAGGGGGATGTCGATCCCCAGCTCTACAGACACGCTGGGGAGGTTTTAAGGATCCGCGGGGTTTTTCCAGGAGGGAATTGCAGCGGGGGCTGGAGCTGCAGGTGTGAAATGGCTGCGAAGGTGTTTGAGAGCATCGGGAAGCTTGGCCTGGGCTTGGCTGTTGCAGGTGGAGTTGTGAATTCTGCTCTTTACAACGGTGAGTGGGACGAGCTGAGCACTTCAGTTTGCGTTATTTTAGTCACTATTTTGGCTTCTCTGTGCTTTTATTGCCAAACAACAACAGCCTCGAGGCCTTGCTGGGCCGTTTTGTACCTTGTCCGTTGCACAAACCATGGGTTTCTTGCTCCAAGGTGAGCAGGGTGGCAGAGCTGGAGTCCTGGCTGCAGCTTCTCCTGGTGCTCCAGAGGCTCCCCCTGCCTGCTCTGTCCTCCAGCTGTCCCGCCCAGCGAGTGCCTGACGTGCTCTTTCCCCCCACAGTGGATGCAGGACACAGAGCTGTGATCTTCGACCGGTTCCGTGGGGTGCAGGACGTGGTGGTGGGGGAAGGCACCCACTTCCTCATCCCCTGGGTGCAGAAGCCCATCATCTTCGACTGCCGCTCCCGCCCCCGCAACATTCCCGTCATCACGGGCAGCAAAGGTGAGGGCCAGGAGAGCCACGGCCCCTCAGGGGCTGCTCTTCCCTTCTGGGGGTGGAGATGTGGCCCCAAAGCGATGGCTGATGGCCAGAAACTGAACCACAGAAGTTCTGCCTCAGCATGAGGAAGAAATTCTGACCAGGGAGGGTGTGGAGTCTCCCTCTCTGGAGACATTCCAAACCCACCTGTGTCACCTGCTCCAGGTGACCCTGGGGTTGGACTGGGTGGGCTCCAGAGATCCCTTCCAAGCCCAGCTCTTCTGTGCAGATCCCATATGTCCCAGTTTGGCACAGCCAGGAGTGGTTTGATGGGTCGTTTTAGTTACAGAACAGGTTAAAGGGCTCGTCCTTCGGTCCTGTAAATCCCAGAATGCCAGAAGAGTTGGGGTTGGAAAGGACCTCTGGAGATCTCTGGAGAGGCCAGGCAGGGTTACCTGGAGCAGGTGACATTTGGAATGTCTCCAGAGAGGGAGACTCCACATCCTCCTAGGTCACCTATTCCAGCGCTCTGCCGTTCTCCATGGAAAAAGCTCTTCCCCATGTTGAGGTGGAACTTGTGTTTTAGTTTCTGGCCATTGCTCCTTGTCCTGTCTCTGGGCACCACTGAACTCTGCCACCATGCTCTGGCACCCCTTGAGACACTTGTTTGTGTATTATTTGTATGGAAAGGATCCCTTTACACACAAAGTCTGTCCTTACAGAAGGGCAGGTAATTCCCTGCATCACAAACAAAGCCAGGCTCAAACCTTCCTGAGGGAGGATTTGGGTAAAAGGAGGAGTGAAACCAACTGATCTTCTGGCAGAAAGAAGTGGGAATGTTTGTTCTGCCTCCTCCAGTTGCCCTGGGGAGGAGGTGCAGTCCCTAACCCTGTGCCTCTCTGCAGACCTACAGAACGTGAACATCACGTTGCGTATCCTGTTCAGACCAGTGACCGCCCAGTTACCGCGCATTTTCACCAGTATCGGGGAGGACTACGACGAGCGTGTCCTGCCCTCCATCACCACGGAGATCCTCAAGTCTGTCGTGGTAAGCACAGCCCAAGAGCTGCTGGGCTCCCTCCTTCCTCTCCTGGCAATGAGGGACCTGCTGGAGTGTGGAATGTCATGCCCTGGAATAACAGAATCCTGGAATGGTTTGGGCTGGAAGGATCTTAAGGCTCCAGTTCTGTCCCCTGCCACGGGCAGGGACACCTTCCACTAGCCCAGGCTGATCCAAGCCCCATCCAGCCTGGCCTTGGACACTTCCAGGGATGGGGCAGCCACAGCTTCTCTGAGAAATCCATTCCAACCCCTCACCACCCTCACAGAAAGGAATTGTTTCCCAATATCCAATGTAGACTTACTCTTTCAATATGATAAGGCTTCTCTTCCCCCACCCAGGCTCTCAAGGGCCACCCCAACAAGCTGATTGCTCCTGTGCTCATTGTTCCAGCTTAAATTCCCAATCATTCAGTCTTGCTCCTACTTCAGCTGCCTGGGCTGTTTGCTTTGGGAGAGCTCTGAGGCTCATGGGTGCAAGGCAGGGCATGGAAAATCTCTTGCTCCTGGAAGCTTTCATAGAATCCTTGAGGTTCCTCTGCTCCTCAGTGTTGCCCACCCGTTTCAGGCTCGCTTTGATGCTGGAGAACTGATCACCCAGAGAGAGCTGGTCTCGAGGCAAGTGAGTGAAGACCTCACGGAGAGAGCAGCGACCTTTGGGCTCATTCTGGACGACGTGTCCTTGGTAAGGGTTCTCCCTTTTCCATTTTTCTCCTGGGAGCTGCCTCGAGAAGGGCAGTGGAGAAGGGAATCAGTGATGGGCAGAGAAGAGTGGGCTGGAAGTTTGGATGTGTGTGTGTCTGCTGTTTGAAGGGAAGTCGTGGTCACAGCTCCTGTCAGCCCCTCAGGTTTTGTCCCTGTGACCTTGAGCAGCCCTTGGTGGCTCTGCTGTGTTCATAGCAGGGCTTTTGTAGCTCAAGTGAAGAGCAAATTCTTCCCTGGGTGATGGATTGGGCTGCCTGTGGCTCTGGATTTGGCAGCTGTTCCACAGGCACCCTGAGGCACGGGAGGAAGCACCAGGAATGAGGAGGGAGTGAAAATAACCATCTTGAGAGCAGCTTTTCCTACAAAGCATTAGGTTTTCCCCTGGTTCTCCTCTTCTAGACCTATCCCAGGAGGGAGTTCTGCCCTCCCACGTCCCTCTGTAAGTTAAATTTCTCCATTTGTAAATTAAATGTGTTGTCATTTGGCCTGTGCATACACCTCTCCCTCTCTGCTGGGGCTTCCCTTGGAATCCTGCTCAAAGGGACATAGAGAAGTGTTTGCAAGGAAGGTGACTTTGTTTCTGGAAAATGTCCTTTTTGACACTTTGTTTCTGGTGCTTTCCCCTGATGGAAATGGAGCTTTCCCCTGTGCCATCCAGGAGCTGTCCAAGCAGCCCAGGCTGAGCACACCAGGCTCAGGATGGTGATGGGTGTAGGATGCTTGGCTCCCTCAGGATGGAGAGGTCCACTTGTCCCAGTTGCTGTTCTTTTAGGGGTAGTGGCTTTCCCTCTGCATTCCAGTGTCACTGATCCAGGCAGGGTCACAGCAGAGCTGCTGTGAACTGTCAGAGTTGTGGACTGTGCTTGATTTGTGCCCTCCAGACCCACCTGACCTTTGGCAAGGAGTTCACGGAGGCGGTGGAAATGAAGCAAGTGGCCCAGCAAGAGGCAGAGAGAGCCAGATTCATTGTGGAAAAGGTAAGTTGTCCTCCTGAGAAACCTGGAATTGGTTCCTGGGATCTCCTTCCCACTCTTAACTTGCAGGGAACATCCTGCTCACCTGTCCAGGAGACTGGGCAGGTGAATGACAAAGTGGTGACATGGTCCTCAGCTCTGGCATAAATAAAACCCAGGATAAAGCCCAGGGGTGGTTCTGGGGGTCTCTACTCATTTGACCTCCTGTCCCAGTGTTCCTGGAGTGCTGAACAGAAATGTCTGAATGGAGGAGGGAGGAAAAGCCAGTTAGAAATGGGGTTCAAGGATGAGATTTGCAACGAATTTCCTGCTGCTTGTGCATTTTGAGAGGGTGGTTAGAGCTTTGCAGGGTGTTTGGTACCATGGGCACAGGACCTGTGTCCTGGGAGTGCTACTGATGTGTAATCTTGGATCAACCCAGGATCTCAGTGAGCATCTGCAGAGATAATTCCATGTTCAATGCACGTGTTCTCAACTCTTCTGTGTCTGTTGAGATGGCAAGAACCTGCAAAAACCCCAGATTAATCCTGTGGATGCAGCAAGATGCATGTAATCAGCCAGGACGATTGAGCACTTGATCTGACCTGGTTTTAACTCCCCTGATGAAGTTCTCTAATCTTTCCTAGACAATTTTCCACCAGGAATGCCCTTGGGTGGGTTAATGTTTCCTGAGGTTAAGACTCATAGGTTGAAAATCATCTTGAAATTGCCTTTTTTTTTCCCCCACAGTAGGCAGAAAACCAATCTAAATAAAAGAGAACAGTGAGGTGGGAGTCGATACTCCCGACGTGACCACAGCATCTTGCTTTGTTTTCCCCGTGGCTGATGCCCCTTTTGTGTTTGCCTGCAGGCTGAGCAGCAGAAGAAGGCAGCTGTCATCTCTGCTGAGGGGGACTCCAAGGCAGCAGAGCTCATTGCCAACTCCCTGGCCACGGCCGGGGACGGGCTGATCGAGCTGCGCAAGCTGGAGGCGGCCGAGGACATCGCGTACCAGCTCTCGCGCTCCCGCAACATCACCTACCTGCCCTCGGGACAGTCCGTGCTCCTCCAGCTGCCACAGTGAGCCTGGCCCCCTCTGCCGTGCCACGCCAGCCCCCTCCAAAAAAAATCATTGCAGTTTCCTCAGTGGTAAAAGCAGAGGAAACGGAAATCTACCCATTTTTGAATTGGTAATCAAATAAAAGCGACCACGCGTTGACACCAGACCTGCATTTCCTCCCGTGTGCGGGCAGAGCAGTGGCTTCAGCGACCATTCGAGGTTTGAGAATTGCCCCCTTTCCAGGCAGTTTGAGCAACAGGAGCAGAGTTTCCCCCCTGCTCACCCCTGGGATGAACAGGTAGCCCCAGGGAGTCCCTGACTGTGCTGTATCAATCAGGTCTCACAGCTGCTTCAGTGCCTTCAGGCCAAGCTGGGGTCGTTACAGACCCGCAGGTCCTGGACTATGGGACAGGGACACTCAGGGCTCACCCTCCAGCCCAGCCAGTCTTTTTTCAGGTGTCACCTGAGAGCAAAAGGACACCTCAGCTTAGGGCAGTGGCTCTGCTGTGCCTGTGGGAAGCACAGCGCTGGCAGCTGCAGGCACAGGTCGAGTGCTGGGGGTGAGAAGAGCAGAGGTTTGCTCTCTGTAGGAGATGGATTTCGGGCACAGAGGAGAAGGTGGTTCCTCTGCAGGAAATCCTTCTCCTGCACATGCTGGAAATGGGCCATCTCTTCCCCCTGTTGCTGCACACTGATCTGTTCCTCCTGCCCCGGGGCTCCTCTCCAAGGTCAGCACCTACAGCAGCCTGGGACACAGAGGGGATGACTTGGTGCTCCGTGGCTCAGGCAGTGGGAGGTGGGCAGAATTCTCTGTTACATCAATGCTCTTTTTATTTAGGGAAGCTGAATTGTGAGGAGGATGTGATGGGTGAGATTGTATAACCAGCCTTCAATAAATGTCACAGGCCCAAGGGTGGCAGTGTGGGTTGTTGCTTTTTGTTTTTTCCTTCTGTCTCAGAAGAATGAGGGTTGGGTCAGTGGGGCAAGACACGTCCTGCTTGTGCTGGATTATCTGGATAAAGTCTCTTGGCACAGGCAAATAGGTCTCGATCCTGACAACTTCAAAGCTTGAAACATGAGTCTTTACACGGAATTCCTACAACAAGGTAATAATACCTGTAACAAGAGTGTCTTGTTTTTGTGAGGGCTTTTACTGCTTTTCCCTGCACAGTTCCAGCCTGGCACCGTCCTGCACACTGGCTGTTCATCCAGTGTCTGTCATCCCTCAGCAGCAGCCTTAGGTGGGTGTCACAGCCCCCCCTGAGGGTGCTGAGCCCTCGGGAAGCTGCTCTGGGTGGTGGGCTCCTTTCATCCCCTGCAGCCCCTTGGACTTGTTGCCCTCGCCTCTGGTGACATGGGAAGCCTTTCCTGCTTTTTCTGCTGTGCAGAGAATGCTCGTGCAGTGATGAGGTGCCTGAGCTTGCAAAGTATTTCAGGCAGCTGAGTAGTTGGGTTCGTAACTCCCAAATAACTTCCAGATCTTTTCCCCCTCCGGTGCTCTTGTTCTTTATTCTGGTTTTCTGCTTCAGACACTTCTAGGGAAGCTTCCACTTTTCTCCCAGGGCTCCTTTTAAAGCCCCCTCGGTGCTTCCTGCATTTCCCTCCTTCAGATTCACACACCAGGTGTTGGGCTCCAAACAGTGTGGCTGAAATCCCTTCTCAGCTTCTGTGGCTCTGCGTTACCTCTCCCTCCAGTTCTGTGTTTCCAGGGCAGTGTTTCCTGCTGTTTTTTCTGTTGGCCTCTCTGGAGGAGGTGTCTGAGGCTCTCTCCGTGTCCCCTGGGTCTGATTAATCACTGCTTCCTTTGCTTTTGGGTGTAATTCTTGCTACAAATGCTCCCTGTCTGTTAACTGCTCCTTTACCCTCTCTCTGCCTCACTTAATGCCTAAAGCTGCCATGAACTCATCAAACTTCAAAGCTGCTCGTGAACCTGGGGCTGTTTGGTGTGTGTTAGATGAACCCCCTGTTTATATTGTGTTTATTGCTGCTCTTTAGACTCTGTGGGCTGCTAAGAGATCTGGCTCCAGATGGGAATCACAGAATATCCTGATCTGGGAGAGACTCCCAAGGATCAGAGTCCAACTCCTGGCCCCGCACAGGACACCCCCAAATCCCACCATGTCCCTGAGGGCATTGTCCAAAACGATGCCACTTGAGGAGCCAGAAAAGCCAGTGGCTGTCCCAGCTGGATTCCCACTGTCTGCAGTGAATGGCACAAGTCTGATCTATGGAAGAATCTCCTGCTTTGGGCACTTTCACCAGTTTTCTGCTGTGTGGCCTTTCTGCTGCTCATCAGGCATTGCAGCCACACTGCAAGTTTTGCTTTGGAGAGGGGAATCCTTCCTTTGGTCAGTTTTATTTCATTTTTGTTACTTATTTGCACAAACCACTTTGAATTTAGTGTATTGGAGAACTATTAATCACCCAGGTACTCCTAGATCTTCCCATTTTCCACCTGGTTCCTAGGTGACCCTGCCTTGGAGGAGGGGATTGGACTAGATATCTCCAGAGATTCCCTCCAACCCAAACTCCTCTGGCATCCTGATTTTCCAGCAGATTTGTCACATTTAGCACCAACCTCTCAGGGCTGGGGCTGTTGTGTAGGTGAGAGAGGGAGGCTGTAGCTTTGCTGCTGGCTGTGAAAGGCCCTGTTAGCCAGGAAGGACAAGAAGAGGTCACCTTTTCCAGAGGTCAGACAAACAGGAACAGCAGGGCCAGGCTGTTTCCCACCAGGTGGCAGCAGCAAGTCTCTGTGGGGAGGTTAATAAGGACCAAAGGTGTCCCTCAGCCTCCAGATGAGCTGGAGGTTTTCCTGAGCAGGGCAGAGCACATGGACAAGACCAAGCAGTCTCCAGGTGAGGAAGCAAAAGCCCCAGCTGGCACAAGAGCTGTCTGACGGGCAGTGACACCAGGCAGGCAGGTATGAGGGTTTAGTCCCTGTGCCAGCCTGCCCAGCTAAACCTCTGATGCCCTTCTCACTCTCCAGCTCCAGTTTTTAGCTCTTCTAGCCTAAGACAGCACCAGGAAAGGTGCAAATCCCTCCCTAAGCCTGGTCCCAGGGTGGCTGGGCTTTGCAGCCCTTGGAGCATTCCTCCTTTCCCACCTGCCAAAGGCCATCCCTGGTTTATTTTCCTGCTTCAGGACACACAGGAGCAACAGGAAGGTCTGGGCACAGCTCTAGAGATGCAAGTTGCTTTAGCTTGACATCAAAAAACAGCTCTGAATTTTTGGGTCTGGGTTACTGTGATCAGTTCATGCTGGAGGGCCTAGTGCTGGTAGAAGCCTGGCAGTTTTCAGTCTAAAACCCTGTAGTTTTGTGGCTTCAGAGTGATTGATGGCAGCACAGACTGGTTTTTTACTTCCTGGGAGACTTTTCCTTCCTTTTTCCTTTCATGCTAGTGGAAGAGAGCTCTGCAGCAGCTGGGCCAGCCTGCTGCCAACATCCAGACCAGCCAAACAGGCTTTTGTTCAGGATAAACAAACAGGAAACTGCCTGATTTCCTCTGTGTGCTCACCCTCTCCTGAGCTGGCTCTTTCCCTATTTAATAGATAACCAGCCTACCTGCCTTGGGAAAAGGACATGGAAAACAACCACATGGACAGGCCCTGGGGGGCAGTTGGGATTGGCAGTGTGGCTTTGCATTGGAACAAGCACCTGCTCCCTGACAGTCACTGAGGCACCTGGGCTGAGGCCTCCCCAGGTAAGGGAGGTCCCCAGGCTGGGATAATTCATACCCTGCAGCAAACTGGCAGCACCTTTGAAGTGGGTAGAGCAAGGGATAGGGAGGAGTTTCCTTATTGCTTCCTTTGTGTTGTTTATATCCAACTGGATCCAGCAGAAAATGCTCATCCTGAAAAACAGAGGGTGTGGGGGGAGGAAGCACTCGTAGAAGTGAGTAGGAAATAAAGTCCCAGGTCAGGCTGGAGCTCAGCTCAGCTGGGAGATGGGGAGCAATCCTTAGGGCCAAATTTGGTTTAATTATTCCCTGCCTGGCATGGGGCTGAGACGTTCCTCATGTGCCTGTTTTCCATCAGAACTGCCCTGACTCCAGTCCAGCACTCCCTGCCTTATCCCAGTGTGAGTCTCGAGGTAGCTGGAACATCAGGTGTGCATGGAAAGGGCTCCAGTTAAACCAGTTTGTTCCTCACCAGCCAAGGCACATGGACCATTCTTGCACTGCTTTGTAGGGCTGATGCTGAGGTGGTCTACAGCACAGGAACAGAAATGTCTAACAGCCTCATTTACTAATTACTCCAGCACAAACTATAGAACTTCCTTTATGCAACACCTGAGATTACAACACAACACCAAAGCTGATGACACGAAGAGGAAAATCCCCCAGTTCTGTGAGTTCCCCTCACTCCCATCCTGCTCTATCCCAGAATCTATATTTAAGTTTTTAAAAGGCAGGAAAAAAAACCCAAAAAAGCACAAAATCCAGGCTACCCAAAGAAAAAGTTTATTTTTTTTTGTGGCATGGCTTTTATGCAGAGGCTGATGGTTCTCCTAATACAGTCATGTTACCCTGCCCCAGGACTGCAAAGGTCAGGCACAAGGAGATGCTGGTGGGTGTGAGCTCTGCTACATTATTTGGAGGCAATTAATCTTTAATTGTGGCTTTACACTGAAAAGGAGAATGGGAACAGGAATTTCCTCTGCCTGAACTTCTCCTTTGCTCCGACATGGCCTCAAAGCCTCTGCTCTCAGTGGTGGTGGTTCCCTCAGACAGCACAGGGCTTCCTGTGACAAAAGCTAGCAGGAAAACTCCTTTGTTTTCCTTTTGCTTCCTTTCCCATTGCTTCAGAGGGTCCTGAATCCTGCAGGACAGAGCAGGATATCTAAAAGATAAAGCATTAATCTGAGAGTCAACTGGTCAGGTCCAGACCCAGTCATTGAGGGGGTAGCACCCTGTCTGTGCCTCAGTTTCTCTTCCCATCCTTGGACTGGTTTCCTGCTGGGGCTGGACCTGTTCTTTCCAGGGTCCTTGAGCAGCACCAAACTCTAAAGTTGTCCCAACTGCATTTTCACAAGTGTCAAGTTCAGGTTTTCCAAACCACAACTGTCACAGTGTGGAGGCCTCAGCACAACACCAGGCACGGGGAGGAGGGTGAGTGCTGTTCCACGTGGCCCTGCTCAGTGCCAGCCCTGTCACCAGCACCAAGAGTCACCTCCCACCAAGGGAAGAGGCAGGTGGGACAGCAGGAAGGCAGCCCTGTCTCCCTGGCAGCTGTGGGAAGAAAGAGGGCTGGAATGGCTGAGGAGCTTCCTAAGAATCCTCACAGCAGGAGTCAGGATGAAGCAGATCCATCAGTGCCTGGGTAAAGCCATGAGCTCTGAGAACTGGGCCCCATCTGAGCAGCAGAGCTCACGTGGGGCACAGGGCTGGGCAGGCATCCCTCCTCCCAGAGGATTCCAGCCCTGAAAACCATGTGAAATAACCAGAGCAGATGGGCCAGAACCCCCAGCTTGGAAAGCCCAAGGAGCCTGCCCACACCCCAGGAAAACCAACAGCTGCAGCAGGCAGGAGTTCACCTCTGTTTGCTTTTCTCCTCCCCACACTGTCCTGCGGATGGGACTAGAGGTGACCCCTGTGACAGAGTTCGCTGCATCTCAACAATACTCTTGTTAAATTTGCTTCCTCAGCAGGTCCAGAACATCCAGTCCTGCACAAAACCCACAGGTAACACCGTGTTCTGCTGTGTCTGCAGCCCCTGGCCCAGCACATTCTCATACTTTTGTTGTGCTTTTCACCCTGAAAAGTCCTAAGCTGCTTAGCCAAAAAAATCTGGTTCTTAGGGAGGGACAATGTCACCCACTGCTGCTGCTGCTTGGGGAGTGAGCTGCAAACAGCTGAGACACTGCAGCAGTTCAGGGAGGAACTGAAAATCTCTTATCACCTACCCCTGGCACCTGCCCTGAGGACACAGGAGGGCATTTCCCACACTGGTTCTACCTGGAGAGAAGGGAGAGGGGGCACAGGGGCACAGCACGTGAGGGAATGAGCTGCAGAGCTGCTACACAGCAGTGTGGAGAGACAGCAGAGCTGACAGTGAGGAAATGGGGGGCTGATAAGGATCTGTGGCTCCGAGGCAGGTGTGTGCTCAGAGCTGCGTGCTCAGAGCGGGCGCTGTGCGAGCAGGGACGTGGGGCTGGGGCTGCTTTTTGGTTTGTTTCCCTTTACCTGCCTGACATGTCTCCTCATGTCAAAGGTGAGATCAAACACAGGGATGGGAAGAGCTGAAACAGCTTCCCTGTGGGAATAGGGCTGAGTGCCACAGCTGGATCCCTTCCTGGGAGCAGCACAGAGCTGTCACCCCCCATGAGCCAAACACCCAGGGGAGAAAGGAAGAAAGTGTGCCCTGTTGGGTGCCCTGGGCACTCAGGAGCCAGACCATGGAGAGAGGCTAGAAAGAGTAACTTTCTCCAGCTGGCTCTTCCTTCCCTGGGACACAGGCAGGGATGTGAGGACCAGTTTGGTTTCATCATGCCAGCAGCCCAAGGATCTTTGTGTTTGGTTGCCTTTGTGGCTGAATAGTTTCCTCCTCATCTGTGCTCCTTTGAACAAAAGCAGCCAGTGCTTTCCAATGTTCCTCTGCTGACATCCCACCTTTGGAAGAGAGGCTCAGTCACTGCTGTCTTGTACATTCACCTTCCATGAAAAAGGTCCCCTCCCATTCTTCTTCCCTCCCTTTCCAAGGCAGGAAATTCTACTACATGGCATCCTTCACATCCATAGCTATCCAACAGCAGCTTCATGTCCCTTGAAATTCCCTCTCTATTTTCCCTCAAGAAGCTGCACTGCACAAGGGTTTTGGGCTAAGATGGAGCAATGTCCATGCACTCCAAACCCAAGGTTTTCCCAGTTTACCACTTCCCTCTCCAGCTCCTCCCAGGTCCCAGCAGAGACTGGAACAGCACGTCCCCAAAGCTGGGATTGCTGGGGCAAGGAGGAAAACTGGAAGCATTTTTCTGATCCCACCCTGGGGCTTCCCCAGCCTTCCCTGCCCTTTTAACTTGATCCTGAACTTTGCCTCTGGAAGCCCCAACCCCTGCTCTGCACAGGGAGCTCAAACCTGGGGCTTATGCTCAGTAATCCAGAGTAAATAAGACACTCTGGTGTGTAACACTGCATTTCAGGGTACTGAGGGTGTAGAGATTTTTTGGCAGAGCCTCAAATCAAGTGCCCTACACTGCTGGGGGTGGAGGGACATTTGCAGCAGGCAAGGAAAAAAAAAACAGGTAGAGAGGAGATTATAGTCCAAAGGATTTAGAAAAGGAGACTAGAGCAGGAACAGAAATCTGAGAGAGGCAAGAGGGATCCCTGAAGTCCCTGGGAAACAGCAACACTGCCAAAGGGGCTGGTGCCCTTCCCCCTCTCCCTGTTTCTGCTGCTCTCACTAATTCCTTTACTGCTGCCAAACCCAAACCACAGCAGTGCTGTCTCCTCCTACACAGCCTCGGCAGCGGTTTTGGGGCTGTGGACGAGGTTCTGCCTCTTCCCAGGAGAGCTGATCCCACTGGGAAAAGCTGTGCCAGCCTGGGAAAGCAGCAGCCCCGACCCCCCCACACCCTGAGCCCCTCACCTGTCACCAACCATCTGCAAAAGGTATTTCTTCTTGTCACACCTCCCTCACACATCAGGGTGTAATCACAAAACCGCAGGCTGGAGTTACAAAGCTACTGGTGTTTGAAGGCGAGAAAAGGAGGTTTGAACAAGTGGGAGCTGGGGTTTGGCATAACAACAGATGGCACCGACTCCTCTGTGAGCCAGAGAGGGGCTCAGGGGAGAGGCTGGAGGGTCTTACCTGGCTCCTGAAGGGCAGCTCTGTCCAAACACCATCCAAAAGCAGACAGTGACCCGGCTCCTCCCCACAGAGAGGCGAGGCGTGGGCAGGGCTGACCGCAGCGTGGCCGCGGCCTGCCCGGCTCACCTGCCCAGGTAATTAGGGTGGAATGGCTAATTACCTGTGCGAGGTAACGGGGCTGGCAGGCTGAGGGGAGCTGACACCTCCCCTCACAGACACCTCTTCCTCATGTTACCCCACTCATGTCACCCTCAGCCCCTCGTCCACACACCCCCGGCTCACCTGCCCCAGGTAATTAGGGCGGAATCGCTAATTACCTGTGCGAGGTAACGGGGCTGGCAGGCTGAGGGGAGCGGGCACCTCCCCTCATAGACCTCCCTCACAGACACCCCCTTCCTCATGTCACCCCACTCATGTCACTCTCACTCCTCCTCCACAAACCCCAACTCACCTGGGTGCGTTAATTACCGCTGGCTCGCTAATCACCCCCCTACCCCCCGTCCCCTCACGGCCCGGCGCATGCGCACACCGCCCCCCTCACCTGCGCGCCGCCGCCTCAG
>WBMV01000131.1:141138-188957 GCA_013396655.1 Campylorhamphus procurvoides
CTCTGGCCATGGATTGGGGAGCTGCCTGTCCTTTGGGGTCTCTGGCCATGGATTGGGGAGCTGCCTGTCCTTTGGGGTCTCTGGCCATGGATTGGGGAGCTGCCTGTCCTTTGGGGTCTCTGGCCATGGATTGGGGAGCTGCCTGTCCTTTGGGGTCTCTGGCCATGGATTGGGGAGCTGCCTGTCCTTTGGGGTCTCTGGCCATGGATTGGGGAGCTGCCTGTCCTTTGGGGTCTCTGGCCATGGATTGGGGAGCTGCCTGTCCTTTGGGGTCTCTGGCCATGGATTGGGGAGCTGCCTGTCCTTTGGGGTCTCTGGCCATGGATTGGGGAGCTGCCTGTCCTTTGGGGTCTCTGGCCATGGATTGGGGAGCTGCCTGTCCTTTGGGGTCTCTGGCCATGGATTGGGGAGCTGCCTGTCCTTTGGGGTCTCTGGCCATGGATTGGGGAGCTGCCTGTCCTTTGGGGTCTCTGGCCATGGATTGGGGAGCTGCCTGTCCTTTGGGGTCTCTGGCCATGGATTGGGGAGCTGCCTGTCCTTTGGGGTCTCTGGCCATGGATTGGGGAGCTGCCTGTCCTTTGGGGTCTCTGGCCATGGATTGGGGAGCTGCCTGTCCTTTGGGGTCTCTGGCCATGGATTGGGGAGCTGCCTGTCCTTTGGGGTCTCTGGCCATGGATTGGGGAGCTGCCTGTCCTTTGGGGTCTCTGGCCATGGATTGGGGAGCTGCCTGTCCTTTGGGGTCTCTGGCCATGGATTGGGGAGCTGCCTGTCCTTTGGGGTCTCTGGCCATGGATTGGGGAGCTGCCTGTCCTTTGGGGTCTGTGGCCATGGATTGGGGAGCTGCCTGTCCTTTGGGGTCTCTGGCCATGGATTGGGGGCTGCCTGTGCTTCGGGGGCTCTGCCCGTGGATTGGGGGCTCTCCCCGAGCACCGTGGGCTGCCCCGGGGGTCGCTGCTGCCTCCCCCCAGGGCAGTGCCACCTACCCCGGGGAGGGCAGGGAAGGTGAGTGGCACGGAGGGGATCCCTGCTGGACCCTCTGCCCTCTCTCCCCGCCGTCCCTTGGCGCTGTGGGGGCACTGCCAGCCCTGCCCCTGTTTGGGACAGGAGTTGTCAGGGAATAGACCATAAAACGCTAACCTGTTTGTGGGTTCTGGATGGAAAATCAGGTGTTTTCTCTCCTGCTTAGCCCCCTTTCCTTTGGGGTGTTCCCCCCTTCCCTGTGCACCCCGGGGGTTTGATTTTCTGGCATGGTTTTCAGTGCAGTTTTGGGATGTCCCGGTGCAGGAATTGTTGGGTGCAAGAGCAGGCAGAGCCACAGCGCATCTCTTTGGGCTTAACACTCTTACATAAGTATCTTTAATCACAGCTGAGTTTTGGCATCTTGTGCGTGGAAGTGATTGGAGTCCAAGCCGTGGAAGGACCGCGGGCATAAAGGATGTGTGAGGAATGTTTTTGAGGCTTCCAGGGGCTGAGCCTGGGCTGTGTTGTTGTGGGAATGGTGAGTGGCACATGCTTTGTTGACAGCGGTGGATGGGGAGGCTGCTGGAGAAAGGAGATGTGGGAGCACTGCTTTGGGAAGGATTGGGGCTGGATTACACTTGGATTATTCCCTTCTGGAAGTTGTGTTGGCTTTTTCTCTCAGTGTCTGGTGGTGGTATCAGCAAAAGGTGTTTTCTAGATGGTGTTAAAAGGGCTGTGGCGTTGCAAAATGTCATTGTAAAAGGGTCTAGGTGTTGATGGTGTCTGATAATTTCCCTCTGCTCGAATGTTCCCATTTGAAACCCTCTTATCTCGTTCTACCTGTGTGCAAGGTGCATTTTTTCTCCCCTGCTTTATAGAGATTAATCAGGCACTTGCAATCTGGTTGTGGTGGCTGAATGAAGAGCCCCATCCCTGCCCCAGGCAGCCACCACTGAAATTTAGATGTGATAATAAAGTTGAGGTATAAACTCACAGTGGAAATGTGCAGTGGAGGGACAGAAATTTTGAAAGCTTTGCCAGAGAGGATGTGTTTGAAAGAAAAGTGCAAAATCATGAAGGCTTTTTATTTTTCTAGCTAAGCAGTTGCATTTAAAGGCTGTCAGAGAGTTAAGGTTTTATTTATAATTTTATCTGTTGTGTGGTGACTCATTTACAGTTGTGGCAGTTGAGATTTGGGACCATCAGTAAATGTTTTGTGGCTTTATATTGTATATTTGTAAAAATGCCTTTCAAGTATTTATATTATCAAAAGAAGCTTTGGCATTTCAGACTTGTGAGTTTGTTTTTTAAAGGACTTAATTGACTATACTATTATTTCTTATTTAATGCTGATACAGAAAGCCTTTACCTGTTGTTTTCTGGAGAGTAAATTCTTCAACAGTTCTGGTTTGGTGTCTAAAGAGAGGCTAGACTATAAAAGCAGTTTGTCAAGTTTTTTTGTGGGTGCAAGATATTGGGATGTTCTGATTTTATTCTCTTTACCAGAGGCTTGGAATGTGGAAATTTCAGGCTGAGAAGTGCAGTTTCATATAAAGTTTGAAAGCTTTTATATGTACAAGGAATTGCTTATAGGTGAGAGCCCCTGGAGCAGGAGATGTCTGTGTAGGAATGACTTGGGAAGGCTCCTCTGAGCTCCCACAACTGCATTAAGTGGATATTTTCAGTAAACAAGATGCCATCAGTGCCTAATGGGAGAGGGATGTGCCAACAGCACATCTGAGATAGGCACAGGTATATTTAAGGTGATTACAAAACTCCCATGTCATCACTGACCTATTTCTGTGTCACAAAATGTGCCTTATCAAAGAAGACATTTATTTCTTAGCCCACAAAAAAAAAAGACAGAGGTAATTGGAAGGAAGCACCAACCAATTAAGAAGATTGAGATGTTCCCCAACCACCTGATTCTGTGGATAATTGTTGTATTAAAATATTTTCTAACCATTCCCTGGGTTAAACTCCTCCAGCTGATCTCTTAGTGCCTTCTGCTGGGATCAGTTCCCTCTCCAAGATCCAGGTCTTGGCTTCTAAATGAATGTTCAGGAAGATAATTTTACTTTTTGAAACAATACTAGCTTACATTCTGCTAAACATGTGCTATTTGTCTATTCAGAATCTTATTAGAGCAAAATTTGGGGTTTTTTTCCCCCAATAGCTTAGAAAAAATACAGATATTGGCATATTCTGCTTTCATTCTCTTTGCCAGGATCTTGGAATGTAAAAATACATTTTATTCTCATGAAATTGAGCAGATGATACTGGTTCCAGTTGACTTCCCCCTCTTCTGTCTTGAGCTTCCCCAAGCCAAGAAAACATGGGTGAATTATTCCAGGCAGCAACTTCCCAGTAACTCGTTGATTGTAGCAAACTTTAATTAATCTCTGGACAGAAAGGCACATAAAGTCACTACTGCTTTTGTGTGGAAGTGATGGGGTTTGTGCCTTAAAGAACATCTTAATAAAAAGATGGTTTGTCCTTGAAGTTGCAAACTGTTCAAACACATAAATGAGTGAAATCCCATCCCACCTTGGGTCTCTCTGCAGGATTTGGGAGCAGAATTCCTGCAGCTCCCATGACACACACACTTCCCTTACAACCTTAAACTTCCAGCATCCAATTTCCAAATTACCTTTCCCAGGAGATCTCAAACTGGAGATTTTTTTAATATATTTATATTTTTCTTTTTAGGTTGCTCCTCCCTGCTGCAAAACAATTGCACAGGGAGTGAAACTCTGGCAGAGTCCTGGTGCCAGCAGCTTAAACTCATTAACACGAGGAGCTTGCATGAGTTTTCCTCAGCACTTTCAGACACCCTTCCCTGAGGAGGTTTCAGAGGAGTTTTCACTCCAGAGGAACGTTTAGCTCTGCTAAACAACTACCAGCACGTTCAGCTGGGCTGCCTTTCTGGGTGTTTTTAGGTTTGGGAGCTTGGTTTTCCCAGTGGAAATGGGATTTTAGGGGGGTGATGTGGAGGGCAATGGGCCTGCTTGGACATAAGTGCTGGAATTAAGAGGACAGGAAAAATCTGAACTCCTGTTTCAGCCTTTTCAGTGCTCCTGGGATGAAAAGGGAATTATGGAATGTGCCTTAACAGTGCTGTCTGAAGGCAAATTACACCCTGTGACAACTGTGAATTTGAATGGTAGAAGGGAGATTATTTCTAATTAAAAGTCTGATGGCTCGCAGTGTCCCCACCCCTCCCGTGTCCTGGCTGTGTCCCTGGAATATTCTTGGGCATTCTGTGTTTTCTGCTTGATGCAGGTATTTTCTGCCACTTAAGTTTTAAAGCAGCAGCTCCCCTTGCTCATATTTCTGTGGGTTGTCTGGGTCTATCCATTCCAACAAATTTATTGCAGTGATGGGAGCTCTGTCCTTAATTCCAGTCATTTCCCTTTTTCTTCTTTCTCAGCCTAGCAAATTCCAGGTGTTGCTCACATAGGGCCACATTGAATTCCTCAGTGGTTTTTATGCTTTCTCCCTGGAGTAAATCCTCCAAATTCCCTGGGAAGTGGCATTGTCTGTGCTTAGTCTTCCTTTATTTTAACTTGATGTCACTTGGAGGGATTGATGCCTGGCTGAGTGTTTAATTGGCTGTGACATGATGCAAATACCAGTTGTGGTGCTTGGGTGTGACTTCCCAAGTGTCCAGCAGGGACAGTCCCATGTCCTACCCCTCATCCTCTGTGCCATGGACTGGGAGAAGTGGCTGCTGAGGGTCCTTCTGTTGCTTTATTGTCATGTGCATGCCTTGAATCACTCATTTCACACGGAGCAGCTGCAGGACAGGCTGGGCAGAGGGAAATGCTGCCCTTAAAGGCCTGGAAAAAATGATGCCCTGAGTGTATTTCCAATTTTTTGTCTGATATTTTTGGTTTAACACGCACCTGATTGCACTTTTCTCCTTCCAGTGCTTGTGTTTGGAGTCCCCTCACCTTTTTCTTTCTTCAGTACCATTTTCTGCTGCCTTTCCCAATAAACTGGTCTGTTTTCCTTTCCCTCTTTGGGGTTTTCATAGCAGGTCCTCTCACCTGTGGATTTCTGGATGAAGGATCCACCTTTTCCTTCTCTCAGGAATTCCCAGGCCCACTTAGGGTGCCATAAAATCATTTAACATCATCTCTCCTGTGCCTTCTGTTATCCCACACTGAGCACTTTAACTCCAGAGAGATGAAATTAATTATTCCTGCTCTCAGTGGTCACTTTTTTCCCTTCTCACCCTCCCTTTGCACAAATAACCCCAATTTTATTGAGATTCTTGCTGAGATGCTCTTCCCTGTCTCACTTAGGAAGTTAAACAGCTGCTTTTCCCATTTGCCAAGAGGGGAAATATAACTTTTGGTTGGTTTATTTTCAACTCTTCTCCCTCTCATTGTGAAACTTGCTGAAAACAGCATCTCCTTGCTGAGGTTTGGGGCTGGTGCAGCACTGAGAAGGTCTGAGGTGGTTCCTGTGATATCTTTGCCAAAAGGTGGATTTAATTTGGAAGCCTGGAACTCTGGTCCTTGTGTTCTTAAAGATAAATCTGTGGGTTTGGGTTATAACATGTCAGTAAGGAGAGAACTCTTACATAAGACTGTTTTCATAATCATTGGGAATTTATTTTTCAGTTAAATGCACGAGCTACCCAAAGGCTGAAGGAATTTGAGAAAAGGTCCTGTTTGCTACAGATTCTTGAAAACACATTATTTTTTCACTGTTCTTGAGCATCATCCTCAGATTTTTTCCACAAATTTGTGCTCCTGGTTCTCTTACCTTGGTATTTTATTGAAGGTGGAAGCCAAATTGCACCTGGAGATCAAACTGATTATTTCAGGAAGCAGCATCTTGTAATGGTCAATAGTATTGATGAAGCTGCACATTGAGCTGGTCCAGAGGACTGATCCAGCTGGAAATCCATCCTAAGGAATGGTTGTTTTCCAGGCAGACCCATTTCCCTTGCAAACAGAGGAATGCCAGTGTTGGCATATAAATAGGGAAGGAATGTCTTGCCTCCTTTGGCAGCCAAACTCACTTAGATCTGATCAAAACAAACAAGTGACTTTGGCCTTCACTGATAATTGTCCCCACTCTGCCCAGGAGGAAATTTAAATACAAAGTGGGCATGAGATGCCCGTGGCTGCATAAGGAATTAAAGGGAGGGAAAAAAGGGAATAAAATAAATAAAATGCAGTATTTCAGTGGGAAGGGTGTTTATGCTTGAGGATTCCAACTGTACAACCTGGGAAGGTGGATTTTGATCACTCATGGACTTGCCAAAGGGTTTTATGTCTCCATGTCCAACTCTGGCACCTTGAGGGGAGAGCAGGAATGTGGTTTCTACTTGCAGAGGTCAAATCTCTGCAAAGAGGAGTTTTGTTGAAGTATCATCCCTTGGTTGGCTGATAAATCCCTGTGGTGTTCAGTGTGCTTGGCTAAATTATGTAAATATTATAGAAGCAAGACGGGCTGCTTTCCCCAGAGTTTACACTGGGCATCTTAAACAAATGGCTGAGGAGATGCGGTGCCTCCAAACAAGGCAGAACACCCAGCCCATCCTTGTGCCAAGCACAGGGGCTGCTCCCAGGAGGGGCTGCTGGTTCAGCACAGAAAATGCCACCAGAAGGTGTAAAACTGAAGCTCTAACAGGTGGATTTTGGGGGTGGTTTGAAGGAGATACCAAGAGAAGCCCCGATAAGGAGGACAAGGAAAGCTCCTGGTGCTGGTTCTCCATCAGCGCCGAGCAGTGTTTGGGGATCCAGCAATTAAAACACCACTGGAATTACAAACCTGAACCTCTGTTTGAAAGGGGGAGATGGGAGGAGAA
The DNA here is from genome assembly GCA_013396655.1 of Campylorhamphus procurvoides. NCBI lineage: Eukaryota > Metazoa > Chordata > Aves > Passeriformes > Dendrocolaptidae > Campylorhamphus > Campylorhamphus procurvoides. The sequence goes on from WBMV01000131.1 coordinate 147,923, forward strand.
GTCCAGGTAAGGAAAAGAGGGGGAATCTGGAAGCTCCTGGTGCTTAATCCTTTCCCTCAGCATTTTCCAGGGCTGGTGAGTCAGGAGCATCTGCCACTGCCCAGGGCAGCTGCCTCGGCCTTTTGGGTTGCTATGGAGCCTCTGACAAACTCCTTGGTGATCCCAAAAATCAAAATTATGTGGTGTGCAAAGAGCTCTAAGTGAAAACTGGAGAGGATTTGAAACCTATTTAAACCTCGCATTCCAATGATGTGAGAAGAACAAACTTTATTTTGGAGAGATCGAATTCACACTTTGGTGAAGCCAAGGAAGATTTTGCTGTTTAAATCTCTCTTTTCCTTTTTTTCCCCCTGCCAGATACCACTCTCAGCAAAGTTCCAAAACATTTAGCAGGGTTTTGAGATAGACTGGTAGACTGGAAATGAGTCAAAATGGTTTTTAAAAACTGCATTAAATTGACTGAGAGACTCTGAAGTGTGTGTGCAGCGTGTTGTCAGCTCAGATGGGATTATTTTTAAAGGCTGTATTATTTTAAAAGAGAAATTATGCAGGGCCATATGAGGTGCAGGGATGTGCAGTGCAGGCTGTCCAAAAAGCTGTAACAAATTACTGAATTTTCGTGGCAAAACTACAAAATTTGGTCGTTGCCTCCGTTTTCCATGTCCCAAAGTGTCCTTTAGGAGGCAAATCTGTCCTGGGTGTAAAAGTTTATTATTCCTTGCCGAGTCAGGGCTGTCAGCAGAAAGGAAAAAAACACCTTTCCTAAGGAATAAATGTCCAGGTAGGATTTGTACCTGTGGCTTTGCTGTGGCACAGACCCATTTACACTCAATTTACACCTCTCTCCACCACCACCTGCATATTCAAACCCACAGATTCACATCTAGGGCCTCTCTGGGAGGAAAAAAAATGCTAATTTTGGGAAGCAGATCTTGATGACAGATTTCCTTTTTGTTTTCCTGTGCCTTTGTGTGTAACTTAAATGGTCGGTGCAGCCATTTGGGAGCGAGGAGTGAGTTAGTGATGCTTTGTGAGGATGGAAATAAACGGGGGGTTAAAATCCTAGGGCAGTTTTTAAGATTTGCGAGCAAAAGTGATGAAAACAAAGAGTTTCGAAAGCAAAAAAGGAGCCTTAGCCGTGAACCAGAAGAAAACCAGGCCCTAAGAAGGGATCTGGGACAAAGAATGGGCTGATGGGTGAAACAATTGCCCTGCAGGGTCCGAGGTTTGAACTTTTTGGCACCTCTTTTGGTGAGTTCACAAATTGGAAAGGCCAGGTATGTGTTAATGTGGTCACTTAAAGCTTTTTTTGCTTCACGTGTGTCTTGAAATTATCAAACAATGACAGAAAAGTGATGGAAGGTGAAAACCACCTGGTTGGCTTTTAATTTTCCTCACGTGCTTTGGGGTTTTATTTCGCATTGAAAGATATAAATGAGACACAGTGAGAGCTTTGAATACAAGGAAGTTCCTGATTCCCTCCCAGGTGTTTAATTTTGATATATTTAAGGTGGTAGGAAGGGTGTAAACTGGATTTGAGTGCATATTGTGGTGCATTAGAACTCATTTCGAGGTGGTTTTGCCTACTCAGAGAAAAACGTTGAGGTTTATGGTTGTTGGATCTCAAACTCCTTCGCAGCCAGTGGAAAACCTTCAGCTTATTGCACAAGCTGAGGGATTATAATGCTGCTGAATTCTGAAACTGTTTTTCTATGGAGATAATGCTTGAAAAAAATCCAGATTCACAGCGCTGGAAATCCCTGGTTTGCCAGTCCTGGTGTCCCAAAGCAGATTTCTGGACACAGCCAAGAAATGGCAAAAAGCCTGAAAGTTTCTCATCACGTTTTTTAGGGTTTATTTTTTAGTGTCAGGATATTATAGAAAGTGCTTTTCTGGAGCTGGAAATACCTTCTGCTTCATTTTCCATGTGAAATAGTCACAGGCAAAGAGCCAACTCCATACAGGGAAAATATGTTGCCTGCTGAGTTAGCAAAATACCTCTGGTCGATTCTTTCAGCAATGGTCAGGCAAACAGCTGGAATAGGGGCTGGAGGGGAGCTGGTGCTGCCCCCCCATCCACCACCCTCCTGCCCAGGCCTGGAATGCCAGAGTGGGGCAGGATTTATCCCTTCTCCAGGCTTTGGTGTCCCTGCCAAGGCTTCTGTGCCACCCCTGGAGTCTCTGCCAGCCTTGGTGGGTTTTAGGGATGTGTGTGTTGGGTTTTAGTTGCCCCAAGACTAATCCATTGGAGACACAGCTGCCCAAACATGTGGCAGAGCTTTAACTCCACCAAAACACCAACCCCAGGTCTGTTCTCAGTGACTTTGGAGCTTGAAGGGTTCTGATTTCTCAGTTTTCCACAGGAATTTTGCTTCCAAAAATCCCCTTTGCCGTGTTACACTTTGTCCCACATCGGTGCAGAAAATGGGATTGTTCTTCCCTGTTTCCCTTTGGGGCTCTGCTGAGTGAAGCTCTGGCAGCTGCTGGGTCTCAGGTGGGTGTCAGGACCTATCCTGAGGTTTGGGAACACTGGGATATTTGGGAATAGGTCGTTAGCAGCACTCAGGCTCTTTATTTTGCATTTCCATGGGCACAGGCAGCTCAAGGCTTCCCATGGAAATGCAAAAGGCCCGGGATGTGCTGGCTGGGGCTGTGTCTTGAGATAAAACTTAACCACTTCAGAACATCTTTACTGGCTTTTTTTTGCATAAAAAGCAGCTGAGATGCACAAGAAAAGAGTTGATTGTGCCACGATCTAAATAATTCCCTCTTGTGCCCTGGCCCTGATTCCTCTCCCTTGGAGCAGATGTGTTTGCCCAGTGCCTGGGAATTGTTTCCTGCACCTGTTCTTCCAACTGGGATGGTGCCCTGAGCCTTCCATGTGCTCTGCAATGTTGGTCCTTTACTGAGCTGGAGGTGACTGGACCAGTTTATGGAATTATGGAATAACCTGAGCTGGAAGGGACCCCCCAGGACCAACTCCTGGCCCTGCACAGACACCCCCAAAATCCCCCAACATCATTTTAGCCCTCACTTTGTGTTTTCACATTGCAATCTCCAGTTATTCCTTGCTCTACAGTTTGGGAATTCGTGTTTTCTGAGGATTTCAGAGCAGAGTCTGAGGAAGAAACATCAATGCTTTGTTGTTTTTAGGAGAAATGCAGCAGAACCTTGTGCTGGGGGTTACACTGAAAGCCACCTTGTATCTGTGGAATGAAAATGGCATTTTTCTTGTGCCTTTTCTTGTATTTCTGATGAGTTAAAAGGAAGCAGAGAAGATGCAGTTTAGGTTAGAAATTTGGGTGGTAACCAGACTGAAACATGTCCCAGGTTTAGTGTAATATTGGAGCTGTTTTAATTAATCCCCCAACTTGCACCCATTGCCTTCCCTTCAACAGCCACTGAACCAGCTTGAGATTGGTGCATTATCTGAACTAATGTAAATTATTTATTTATGCACATGGTTGTTTCACCACTGGGTGCAAATCTGGTTGCCCCAGGCCTTGATGGAGCTGCTGGGTTGTAGTTTCCAACCCAAAGGCACCAGGAGCCTTAAAAGCTCCAGGTCATTAGTGCATATGCAAATTGGCTTTGCCTTTAATTGTGGCACAGTTAGAACGTGGGGTTTTTTCTCAGCTGGATTCTGAGAAAAGTCTTGTTTTATAGAAGAAAAGTTCAGCTTTCAGGATGCTCCCACTTTCCCAGTGACCTTGGCTTTGTGTGTAGTGGGCAATATATACCTAATGAATATTTATTTGCTTATGCCTAAATAAACAGTGGCAAACCTGTTCATTCCTTGCAAAGCCTCTGGATTGCATCCATTTAAAACCTGCAGGGGAACAGGCTGAATTTTGGGGGCTCTGTGAAATGCCAGGTCTTGTATTGTAAAGAAAAGCTGGCAATAATTGGGGCTGTTTGTCCCAGAGCTGCTGGGTTTGCTCGGGTTCCCCCACCACGTGCTGGGAGCTTTGTCATTTTGGAGAAATAGTTTTGCCTTGTTTCTTGTGAGCTCTGGGAGGGTTGAGAGCACTTTTTCTGTGCCCTGCTGGAAGTGAAGTGCCAGCCACAGAAATTCCAGCCTGGGCCTGTCCTGTAACACGGCAGGAAAGCAATGATCTGTAATAATTATATTTATTTTTATAGTTTATTTTGGATGTTGGACTTTGTCACAGTCTCTCTTTTCATGGAAGGTGCAGGAAAACCTTGGAGTGGGCTTGGAATAAGCTGGGCTAGAGGGAAGTGTCCCTTCCCATGGCAGGATGAGCTTTAATGTCCCTTCCAAGCCAAACCATTCCAGGATTCTCTGATTCTTCTCCTCTTGTTTTCCATATGGTGTGTGTTAACCTCACCCAAGCCAACCCCACTGCTCTGTGAATTGGAGCAGAAGTATATTTGTAAAGAAATTCCCTGCTCCTTATGGCTCTCTGGGAAGGGAGGGGGAGCTTCCAGATGTTCCCTGAGCAATCAATCAATACAGTGCTGGCTTTGTGTCAGCACACAAGTCACCCTTGTGCCCACAGCACTCCCAGACTTGCCAGCAAACCAGTTAGACCAGCCCTGGCAACGTTCAGGACTAATAGTGATAACTTTTCTATGAGCAGGGATTCAACTGGGTAAAAATAAATTGAAAATAATTTAAAAATTTAGGTTACTGTCCCATTGACTGGAGTGGGGTTAAACTGGGTAAAAATAAATAAAACATAAACCAAACAGGCCATTGATCCATTGCCCTGAAGTGTCTCTGCTCTCCTTTTTCCCACTGGAAACATCCAGGCAGGAGGGATGAGTGGCTCAGGGCACATCTGGAGCTGGAAGGAGGGTTGGGATGCAGGAGGTTTGGCATCCAGGGATCTTGGGATCCTGGAGGTTTGGCATCCTGGAGATTTGGGAAGGAGAGGTTGGGGGTCCATGCTGTTTGGGATGCAGGAGGTTTGGCATCCAGGGATCTTGGGACCCAGGGGGTTTGGGATCCTGGAGATTTGGGAAGGAGAGGTTGGGGGTCCATACTGTTTGGGATGCAGGAGGTTCAGGATCCCAGAGGATTGGGAAGGAGATTCAGGACCCAGGAGTTGTCAGAGTTCTCTCACATTTCCAGACTTGCAAACCTCCTCTGGTTCCCTCACCCCATTGCAGGGACCTCGTTCTGTGCTCCTGCCATGGTTATTCCCCACGTTTGTATCTCCATCAGCATCTCCAAAACCTGCTTTGAAACTGCATTTCCTTTTTCCTTTTGAGTCACGGCGTGTCTGAAATTCATTCTGGGAAAAAAAAAACCTCTTTTGGCTAAAGGAAATTCACCTTTAAGGGGGGAGGGACGAAATTAAAACCACTCAAATGTTGCTTTGTTATGTTTGGGATTGGAAAGTTAAAGGGAAATAAAGTCTGAGCGTGTTTTGGGCTCTGAAATCAGAGCTGGGAGTGGTTTGTTGTTGGTACCAAAGGCCCAAGGAGGGCTTTGCTTTGGCAGCTCTTTGGCTGTGAAATGATGGTGCTGCAAAGTGGTGGGTTCAAAGTGGCAGCAGGTGTCTGACACTGCAGAGGGAAGTGGTTTTAACACCGAATAACTTTGATAATTGAGAATAAACCCCTTTGCTGTTTTCTGTTTGAAGTGGTACTGCCTTGATACGACGTGGTTTGTTTTACAGATGATTCCTTTGGTGAGCAGAGGGCAAAGGATGGCAGGAATATTTTGATATTCAGTGAATGGGGGTGAAGGTGAAGCTTCATTTCCTGGCAAGTTTTGTGCTTTCCTGGCTCTCCAGCCCCAGCATTCCCATGGCCTTCCTGATTTCCTCCTGCCAGAGATGCTTAAGATGCCTTGCACATAATCAGGGATCATTTTCTGTGTGACACGGGGGTTTTTCTGAGCCTCTGAATAATTCATTAAACCTAAAGGAAAAGCTGAACTGGGTTCCATCCTTCCTGTGGCTTTCCAAGGGCCTTCCTGGGTGTAGGGATTGGGAATTGTTGTGATTTTGGCTTCAAATCACAACCAGTTTATTCTGTAATTCATTTTTCATCTGAATGTGACTTGCTGCACTGAGCCCAAGCTTAGACCCTCGAGGGAATTTTCAGATTCCAAGAGTGGAGATCCTGTTTGCTTCGTATTTAACTGCTCAGTCCATCCATTTCTTTGGGTCCTTCTGTGCCCTCTAATCATGGGATATCTCCTAGTCCCTCACTCTGTCCTTAATTCTCCTTTTCTGCACCCTCTGGTCACAGATTTAGCCCCAGGAATGCTGTTTGCTCAGGACTTCCAGCGTGTTTCTGATTTGATCTGCCCAGCCAAATTGCAATCCCATGCTCCCAAAATGTTGATTGTCCTGCTGGAAAAGAGATGTGGGAGATTGATTACTTGTATTCATGAGGGATCACGTGGCTTTTTATTTTTTTTGCAAGAGGAAGTAACAGTGTCCTGGTCAAATTCCAACTTGGAATAACTGCTAGGGAAATGTAGATGGGCAAATGTAATATTGTTTGGCTTCTGCTTTGAGGATTAAATAGCTGGGGGGAAGGGAGGATGAGACAAAGGAGTAATTGCTTTAAATCAAGGGGCTGTGTGAAGGATCTCTGAGGTGGAAACAAGCAGGGCATGGGATGTTCTTAACCTGAGTTGGTTGAAAATGTCTCCACTGAGATTCCTCATGCGTGTCTCTGTTCATGTGGGTCGGTGGGGGTGAGAATGGGGCTCCCCTTGGGACATCCAGCAGGAGCACAGAGGTATTTTGGGGTAGGTGTGTGGGAGCAGAGTGGAGTTTTGGGGCCATCAGTGCTCCAGAAGTTCAGGAGAAACACAGATCACCACCTGTGGGGGCAGGTGGAGGTGATCTTATCCATTGCCTCCATTTCCATACTGTAGGAATCTCCTCCCAGTTCCGATGCCCACAAAAGGTGTTTGCACCTCCCAGTGGTTTTGCTTGAGACCCCCACCCTGAGCACCTCCAGCTGTGCAAACCCAGAAGGATTTGCTCTGATTTTAGAGATTTAGTTTTTTAAAACTGACCTTTTTTCTGTTGTCTCTTCTAGATAAAATGTTCAACAGTTCCTTGGCAACTTCCTACAGAAGAATAACCCCAGCCCTGCTCTTGCCATAACCCTGGAATTCCCTCCACACACCCGAACCCTCATCTCGCCCACCCCGTGTCCATGGAACAGCCACCAGGCTGGAGCCCCCACCCTGATCTCCAGCTGCTTCCTTGCTTTTCTGGCCTTGAAGGTGCTCCATGAGCCAGGACCCCCCAAATGAGTCAGCCAGGCAACCCTTGCCAGCAGCCGGGTGAGAACTGCGCGGCGCCCGTGGCGGGGATGGCACAGGAGGACGCTCGCCGTGGGCAAGTGCCACCCTCCTTCTACCACGGGGCCAGCCAGGAACTCGACCTGTCCACCAAGGTGTACAAGAGGGAGTCAGGGAGCCCCTACTCCGTGCTGGTGGACAGCAAAATGAGCAAAGCCCACCTCCATGAGAGGGAGGAGCAGCCGTATTTCAGGGAGAACAGAGCGGTAGGAGAGGTCCGGGCTGTGAAAGAAGACAGAGAAAACTCTGACGACTCTGAGGAGGAAGAGGAGGAGGAAGATGAAGTGACTTACAAAAGGGAGCAGATTATAGTAGAGGTAAACCTTAACAACCAAACCTTAAATGTATCAAAAGGGGAGAAGGGTGTCCCCTCCCAGTCCAAAGAGACTGCTGTTCTTAAGACCAGCAGTGAGGAAGAGGAGGGTGACAGTGGGGAAGAGGCCACTGAAGACAGTAATGATTATGAGGAAAATGAGAGGCAGAAGAAAAAAGAGAAAAGAGTGGAAAAAGTTAGTGTTGCACAAAGGAGAACGAGGAGAGCTGCCTCTGCTGCAGCAGCCACCACTTCCCCAGCACCCAGAACTACAAGGGGTCGTAGAAAGAGTGTGGAGCCCCCCAAGCGTAAGAAGAAAACTGCAAAGGAGCCCAAGGCACCTGTGCAGAAATCAAAGTGTGAAGAGAAGGAGACTTTAACCTGTGAGAAGTGCCCCAGGGTGTTTAACACACGCTGGTACCTGGAGAAGCACATGAACGTCACTCACAGGCGAATGCAGATCTGCGACAAATGTGGGAAGAAATTTGTGCTAGAAAGTGAGCTGTCCCTTCACCAGCAAACTGACTGTGAAAAAAATATCCAGGTAGGTTTGCTCAGCTGCTTGCCAGATTTCCACACCTTCTGTCGTGCCCTGGATACAGCTAGTGGACACTTCAGAGGGGGAAATCTATTGCACAGCCCAGGGGCGGCCCCAGGCCTTGTCTCTGCGTAGCAACACTTTGGTGCCTTCCAGCATTGCAGGGAAAGGAGTTACTCTAGGAGTAAACTACAAGTTGGGGAGCACACAGAGCTGCTTTGGCAATGCCACACTGGCCTGAGAACAGTTTGCAGGGAAGTTCTTTGGCAGGATAAACCCTCCTCCTTCAGCTGCACCTGCAGCTGACGCTGGTTTTAGAGCTCGAGGTGTCTCAGTGTCCTGAGACTCGGTCACAGAGAATTTCCAGGTGAGGTTTTGAGGGAGGATGGAATTACAGGACTTGCTGGTACTGGAGTGAGAAGTTTGGGAAATACCAGAGAGGCAAGCAGGTGAGAAAGGAACCAGTGGAGTCAGGATGTGAACTTGGGTTAAAATGAAGCTTAAAACCCGTGCTGAGCTAGTGACACCCAGGTAATTCACAGTGAGTGCTCCCATGTGTGTGCACAAGTGTCCAAATTCAGGGCCTGAATCCCAAGCCTGCCCTTTTCCCAGTGCAGAAAGCCCAGTAAATCTCTCTGATGGGCAGCAAATCCCTGCTCTTTCTCAGCAGCAGCTTTGCAGCTCTTCTGTTTCACACAGCAATGGAAGGCTGTGTGGTGACAGAAGCATCTGAAGGTTTGAAGGTTGTGGAAGGAGCTTCAGAGCTTCTGCTTCATCTGTGGTTTGTGCTTTGCTCGTGGGCATCTCTGCTCTCCTGGAACTGGGGACACTGCTGGTTTCTCTGGCAGTTCCAACGTGCTTCTCTTGCCTTCTTAAACCAGGCTCAGTGTTGCCACCTCCTGAAACCACCTCACTGCCAGCACAGAGCAGCTCGAGGTCAATTTTTGGGCAGCTGAAGCACTGAGGGGTCTGGAGGGCAAGCAGGATGATTTAACATTGTGTTTGTTTGTTTGCTCAAATGCTGAACCGGCTTGGAATTCTCCCACTGTGTGGGAGACAGAGGGAATATTTACTGCAGTTTCTCTTCTTCTCTAAGACTGAAATGCAGCTCTGTGTAACCCTGTGCTGTTTTATGTTTCAGCTCATAGGAGGAAGACTGAAGGAAGGAGTATAATATAATGTCTTGAGCATAGTTAGTGAAATACAGAACCATTTCAGTGTGCCCTTGCAGCTTTTGAAAGGAATGCTTCAAAAGTTCAGCCTAGCAGAGAACATTTAAATGGAAATGTAAGGAATGGCCCATCCTCCAGGTGGCTCTTTCACAGCACAGAGTCCTTTCACTTGACACAGGAATTCCTGAGTAGCTGAAACATCCTGTATCCACACATGTGCCTCCTCCAAGGGGAGAAACTCCCGTGCCCTAAAGAAGAAATTGCCCAAATTGTGTTTCATATCCAGAAGAATCAGGTCCAAAAACCCCCCCAAACATTTCCAGTGCCAAAAGCACTTCGAGTCATCCTCAAGTTCTCGATATCTAAGCATTTATTCAACAGTTATTTCTCTGTCCTGACCTTTGGAATGTGTTTCACAGTTTCTTGCTAATGTGTTTTTTATTCCACTTGGCAAAGGGGGCATGAAAATTGTACTTAGGCTGGGATATGTTGAGGGGGATGTGGAGGACAAAATGGTTTCAGATGGAAGTGGTAATTGATAACTGATAAACACAGCTGGCTCTCTGCTTTTCATCTCAGTGATGGGATATATCTGTTTTTCCAGGTAATTTCTGATTTTCATCCTTTCCAATTCAGCACCTTCACAGGATTTCTGTTGTCACCTTTAGCTCTGTGCAGTAACTCCCAGTATCAGTGTTCTAATCACCAATTGAATTGTAGACTGACCTCTTCAAGGGCTGCCTTAACTTCATCTCCAAGGATTTATCATCATTTCACAGCATTGCTTCACTCTTTAGGGGTTTTTTTGTTCCCCACGTGCCTCCAGGGAGGATTTTTGGAGGCAGAGCCTCCCCTGGGGAGCAGACCAGAATTCCCAAGCCTGCAGAGACTCCAACACTGTGGAAGCAGCAAAGTTTGTCTGTGCAGAGAAGAAACAACCCAGATTGGCAGGATCCATAATATTTGCTAATTGAACAGCACCCAGCCCTTCTCACTGAGAGGGAAGGGGGCAACTGAGAGGCAGAAAATGGGGCTGCCCCAAAAACCCCAACAAAAAGAAGCCACAATTCCACTTCACTCCAGAATTGAAAATGATTTGGTTTCCTCCTGTGTCTGCCATCAAGTCTTACAACTGCTCTGGAATTTTCAGTGCCCTGCAAGGATTTTTTTATCAAGTCTTTAGGAAGAATTGATCATTGGGAAAACAAAAGATGTGTTTGGAAGCCCATGGATCCTGCTCCTCGCTGATTTTATGGACATTTCCCAGAAGCTGTGGGAAGGAATTCACACATTTCTTGTCATTTTTAGACCTGCAGTGCTGCTGAGACCTTTCATAAATGAAGGATCAGGAGGCAGAAGATGGAGGTGACACCTTGCTTTGCTCCCTGAATCCCAGAATCCGTGTCAAGAGCTGCAGGATGGGAGCTGCTTTCCGTGGAGAACCAGAAGGATCAGAGAGTTTTGACTAATTAAACCTGGAATTTGGGGGGTCACAGTGGGCTGGATGTGCATGTGGGTTTAAGGCAACTTGATGGGGTCAACCTCTTCCTCCTCTGTTGGATTCTTTCCTCACCAGGGGCTTGGATTCTTCCCACACCAGCAGCATCAGTGCCTGTGAAGTTGTCCCTGTTTTAGCTCCTGTGCTGTTGAATTTTGGAAATCTTAAGTTCTCTTCAGGTGGCACCAAAATGCTTGTTTTAACATCCTCTCTCCTCCTGCTCCATTTTCTCAGAGTAATTGTTTCAAGTGTTACACACACAAAAAAATGTACATTCTGAAGCAGCTTTTTGACTTGTTTTGGGCTTCTTTTTGTTGTGCAAGAGGAAAATCGTGGCTTAAACTCCACCAGCTCCACTCCCTGAACCTTCCTAATTCCACCTTCCTTCTTTCCCCCATGCAGTGTGTTTCCTGTAACAAATCATTCAAGAAGCTCTGGTCCCTCCACGAACATATCAAGATTGTCCATGGATATGCAGAAAAGAAATTCTCCTGTGAGATTTGTGAGAAGAAGTTCTACACCATGGCCCACGTGAGGAAACACATGGTTGGTGAGTTGTTGGTTGGTGCTTCTCGAGGTGTCCTTGTGGTTCTTGACTCGTCCTTGCTGTTCTGGAAAGGAGAATAATGAGGCAGAAGGAAAATAAGGAGGCAAAAGACAGGCTGGGAGAGCTGGGGGGGGTCACCAAGAGAAGAGAAGGCTCCAGGGAGGCCTGAGAGCCCTTTCCAGTGCCTAAAGGGGCTCCAGGAGAGCTGGAGAGGGACTTGGGACAAGGGATGGAGGGACAGGACATGGGGAATGGCTTCCCAGTGCCAGAGGGCAGGGCTACGTGGGATAGTGGGAAGGAATTCTTGGCTGGGAGGGTGGGGAGGGGCTGGAATGGATTTCCCAGAGAAGCTGTGGCTGCCCCAGCCCTGGAAGTGTCCAAGGCCAGGCTGGAACTTGGAGGAACCCGGAGGAGTGGAAGGTTCCTCCTTGGCTGGAGCTTGGAGGAACCTGGGCTAGTGGAAGGTGTCCCTGGGGGTGGAACTGGATGAGTTTTAAGGTCCATTCCAACCCAGACCATTCTGGGATTCTACAAAAATAATACAAAAGGAGTTATCTGAGCTTCCTCCTTAACAAACAGTTCCAGTCTGTGGTGCTGAGCAGCAAGAAAAATGGGAATATTTGCCACCCCCGTGTCTGTGAGAGCTGCCAGCAGGAATTCCTGCTGAGGATTTGAGGGGAAAAGTGGCTCCAGAGCTGTTTGCCTTTGCCTGACCGTGTCTGACCCCTGTTGTGTTGCAGCACACACGAAGGACATGCCATTCACCTGTGAAACCTGTGGGAAATCCTTCAAGCGCAGCATGTCCCTCAAGGTGCACTCCCTGCAGCACTCAGGAGAGAAGCCTTTCCGGTGTGAGGTGAGGCAGCTCCTCCTCCTGGCCAGCAGAGTTAGGAGGGAATCCCTTCAGAATGAGGTGCAGTTTCAGAAAGGATTTGGGGAAATTCTTCTCCCTGTGGAGGGCAGGAGGGATCCAAACAGCCCTTGGGTTTGCTTTGCTGGGTTGTCCTCAGTGAAGACACACCCCAGCAGGATTTGTATCCCAGTTTTCCCTTCATAGCAAGGGAATTCAAATTCTGTGAATCCTCCCTATCTTACCAGGTAACTTGGACCAGGTAGAAGTGGCCAGAGTGAAAATAATCAAGTTACTGTCTGATTTCCACTTGTCCTCCAGCAGCCTGTTACCTCCCTGGGACCTGAGCCAGTGCTCAGAATTCCAGTTCTTTCATGGGTGTGGGAGGGGGAAGAGGATCATCCTGATGCACTCCCAGGAGTTTGGGATTGTGATTTCATGCCTGCTTTGGGAGGGAGATGTGTATGGGACTGGGAATGCCTCAGTCACCTCATGGGGTGTTTGGGGGGATGCAGAGCCCTTCCCATTCCCACAGAGGACACGGAGTAGTGCTGGTGGTAGTACAGCCAGAGCAGGCTTGGGGATCAGATTTTTAGGGAAAGAAATGACCTCATGCCAGTAAAAACAGCTGGGACTCAGGCTGGGAAAGGCCTGTGTGGAGCTGTGCTGGTTTGGTGTGTAGCAGAGTCCTCTAGTGGAGGCAGGACACAGCAGAGCCTGGCAGGGCTGCAAACCCTGCCTGGAGCCAACAGGAGCCCTTTGCTGTTGGAATAACCATACCCATGCCAGGCTTTTGCTGTGCCAACTAAAAGTTATGCCTTTTCCAGAGCCCCTGCCCCAACAGACTTTTAACCTAGAGCAAATTCTACTCAACTGAGAATTTAAATTCTGCTCCAGGTGTCCTTCCCTCCTGCACACAGCCCTTTGAAAGGAGTGGCTCCTGGATCCATGGGTTGATTGCTGTCTCTCTCTTGCAGAACTGTGACGAGAGGTTCCAGTACAAGTACCAGCTGCGTTCCCACATGAGCATCCACATCGGGCACAAGCAGTTCATGTGCCAGTGGTGTGGCAAGGACTTCAACATGAAGCAGTACTTCGATGAGCACATGAAAACACACACTGGTAAGAGCAAAGGAAAGCAGGAGTCCCCTCAGGACAAAATGCCCCCAGTTGTATTCCCTCCCTTGGAATTCGGGGTTGCAACTGTTATCCCATTAGGAGATGAGACGGGAAAGGTTAATTCACTGCCTTGCTGTTAAATCTGTGGGGAATATGAAAGCTTAGCCTTCCTTCCTTGCTATTTTGGGTGAAGGAGCCCCTTGCCAAAGCCTTCCAACAGATTGTTCCACACCTCAAAACCCAGAGGCGAGGGAGGAACCCCCAGGCCATGACCCCTCGTGCAGAGCCCCTTCAGTGGCCGAGGGCAGTGCCACAGCTTGGCACGGGGGCTGCCGTGTGCCTGACTGATGCTGTGTGTGTGTTGGGCAGGAGAGAAGCCCTTCATCTGTGAAATCTGCGGGAAGAGCTTCACGAGCCGGCCCAACATGAAGCGGCACCGGCGGACGCACACGGGCGAGAAGCCGTACCCGTGCGACGTGTGCGGCCAGCGCTTCCGCTTCTCCAACATGCTCAAGGCGCACAAGGAGAAGTGTTTCCGCGTCACCAGCCCCGTCACCGCCGCCACCGCCGTGCCCATCCTGCTCTCCACCACGTCCCCCGCCGCCACCACCGCCCCGGTGCCCTCTGCCCCGGTGCCCGCCCCGCCCATGGCGCTCAACCCCGTGGGCTCCGTGCCCCCCCGGCCCATCCCGCACCCCTATTCCCACCTGCACCTGCACCCGCACCACCCGCACCACCTGCCCGTGCCCCCCGTGCCCCACCTGCCTCCCCCCCCTGCCCTCTTCAAGAGCGAGCCTTTGAACCACCGAGGGCAGAGCGAGGAGAACTTTCTGCGGCACCTGGCGGAGAAGAACAGCCCGGCCCCCCATCACTGACCCTCTGCTGCTCAGGGTGCTGCTCTCCTGGCTCCTCCCTTTGTTTCCCCCCCTTGGAAAGGTTTGCCCTGGGCACTGACAGGACTGAGAGAACCCAACCTGCTCGTGGTTTGTTTTTTGTTTTTTCCCCCTCTCTCCCGGTGACTTTTCTAAATTTCAGCTCCTGAGACTGGTGGAATTTTATAATTTCATATCAGCTGATGAGGTATGCTTGCTTTTATATGCAGGACTTCTCCTCAAAGAGGAGACAGGCCTGGTTTTCTTTGTACTAATGGGAAAGGCTGTGAGATTAATACAGAGCATTAATTGTATCACTGTGTATGTAATGGATTCCTTTCAGCTTCTGGGGTGGGCTCTGGGACGAGCCAGCCCCGTTATCACAGTATATTGGAGCATTATAAAGAAAGGCAAAAAAACCCTTCTTGTTTTGTGTAGCTCTCCTAACACACTCTTTATTTTACTACAGAAATTATTTTAGAGGTTTTTTGTATAGACCTATTTAGTAGTCTGTTTCTAAAATGAAATGTATTTCAATAATAAGCGGTGTAATTTTTTCAGTGTAGCTGGACCTATGTTGTATAATAGAGAAATTTTTATAATCATCCAAATGTGATTCTTAAAAAAGATGCTTATAGCCTCTAGAGTTAAAGTTATTCTTACAACCACACGACTTAAAGGTGCTTCAGAGAAGAAAGGAAACCAAGAGGTCTCTGGAAAGAATCAAAAATGATGTTGATTTCAGAACTTTACGTAATTTATTTTATTAGGGTTATTTTTTTGTTGTTGTTGGGGTTTTTTTTTAACCTTATTTCCCTTCTCATGGTTTCTCTTAAGCTGTTGGATGTTGGGATGCAATATTGCTGCTCCACAGGTTTCCTGTAGCTCAGTTGGAGGGAGGGATGAGATGGGTTGGAAAGGGGGATCCTGCAAATTTGGGAATGGAAAGTGAGGAAAAGGAGGGATGTGCCAGCAGGGAGGGAACCGAGTCTTGAACCAGCTGAGGAGCCTTTGCTGGGGGAGGGATGGATTGAGTGGCTTCCCATGGCCTGGTTTAAACTGGGGATTGTATCAAATGCTGCTCTTTGGGGGGTTGTGGAATTCCTGGGGCTGCCAGGAGAGGGGAAGGAGGTGGGATCATAAAGGTGGTGTTTGCCTGGACTGGGATGGATGGAGTTACAGAGCACTGAGTGTTCCACACCAGCTCCATCCCAGCACCAAAGCAGGATGAGTTCCCAGGCTCAGAGACTCAGTCTGGGCAAATCTGAGTGTGGGAAGGTGCCAGTGGGAGCTGAACCCTGATCATGGCACTGCTGGTGATGCTGGGAGGGGAGCAGTGGGAAATGCAGGCTCAGGGCAGGGATGGGGGGGCTGCAGTGCCAGAGGGGTCTGGGGGAACCCGTGAGCAGCTGGTGTTTCTCCCCACCAGGACTCAGAGTAGCACATTCTGCAGTCCAGGGGTTTATTCCCCCCTCCAGGAGGACAGAGGCCCAAACAATGCACTGCAAGTCCTCTTTTCCTTGGAATTCCTCCTCCTGGTGCTGCTTTTCCCATGCAGTCCTACCAGGCTTCACATCCAGAGGTCCTCGTGGGCAGGAGGTGCAGCGTGTCCTGTTGGGGGGTGAATTTGGGCTTGTGCCTCGTGGGATGAATTCTTTTCCAGGACATTCTTCCTCAAGGGCTGTGCTGCAAACAGAGTCCTCTGTTGACAAACAGCTCCTTAATTGATGTTTTTTCACTGATGTTGGGTTTTCCATAACACAGGAAACTTCAGGAACCAGAAAGGGGCGATTTTGGCCCAACCAGCTGAGCTGAAAACCCCTCCCAGCATTTCTGAAAAAATAGGAAATAAAATGTTTTATAAAGTGTTTCCTCTCTAATATTTATACCCACCCCTCTGCCCTTGTAGAAGAAAAAGCCAATTATGAGGATGAATTTGGAACTTCCACTGCTGATTCTGCCTGTTGTTTCCTGTGCCTGGTCTGCCCTGGGGGTTCTGTGCATTCCACCTCGTATTTGCAACCTACATTTCTGTTGTGCCACTATTTTATGGTCAGGCCTGTTATGGAATGATTTTTAAATGCTAAAAACAAACAAAACCAACCAAAAAAAAACCCAACCAACTTGGTAAATCAATTGTATTCCAGTTTTGCAAAGTGATTTTCTTCTCAATAAATTTACAGTATTAGGCTGCTATTCAGAATTCTAAAATCTGGGATGGTTTTTTCTATCCTTTCATTCATGGTAATGATATAACTTGTATTTTTTATTTTTTTTTCCTTCTGAGAATTATGAACTTCCTTTCTGTGGAAGAAGATTAAACTTTCCAACCCTCTTCCCAGTCTTGGCATGATGTGACATCTCCAGGAGAGCTGGGATTGGGCAGGGTGGTCTCTTTTAAAGGACACATTTCAGCAGGAGAAGGAAAAGGGGTGTTGGAAAAGGCTGGAATTGTTCTTTGCTTTATTCCCCCTTCCCAGAGCTTGGGCAAGGCCAGGGAATGTGGGCAGGAATGGTTTTCCTCCTCTCTGCCCCTGGGAGGTTTGGGATCAGCTTGGGGGGATCCAGGGGCTGGATTTGTGTCCCTAAAATGCTCTTTTTGGGGAGAGCAAAGAGAAATCCCAGTGACTTTGGGAATGGGATGTTTGGGATCAGTTTTATGGGGTCCAGGGGCTGGATTTGTGTCCCTAAAATGCTCTTTTTGGGGAGAGCAAAGAGAAATCCCAGTGATTTTGGGTTTGGGTTGGATATTTTGGGAAGTGGGAGGGAATACTTCCTAAAAATGATCCACCAGCCAAAGGCAAAGTTGGACTGGATTTTTAATATTGGATTTTTTAAGGGGAGGGAGGGATTTTAACAAAAAACACAAATATTTCCATTCCCTGCAGGAAGACAAGTCCATCTTAGGGTTACAGATGTCCCTAATAAATATTTTCATCCTGGCAGCAACAAGATGATTTTTCAGTTAATTTTTCCATCCACTTCATTTCAGGTAATTTTTGCTGTTATGATTCTGAATAAGAAATGAGAATTGCATTAATTTCAGTACTAATTTCTGCCTGATTTCACCTGTTCAGGAAAAATTTGTCCTGGATTGCAGGGGGAGCCCTCAGAAATAATCAGTGGGTTTTTATTTGGGCAGTGCTTTTTAAATTAAAATAAAGGTTGAAGAGAATTTACTGGGGGGGGGTGGGAGGTGGTATTTTAATTTTATTCCCAATTTTTAAAATTGGCTGTTCACTGTGGTTTTATTTATATATATATAAATATAAATCCTCTTGTTTTCTTGATCTGCTGCTGCTTTTCCAGGTTGGAATCAGCAAATAACTTTGTCCCTGAGTTCTGCAGGGGGGTTGGAGATAGCCTGGAGATTCCAATGCCTCAGTCAGGGTGGGCATGGGAGGGGACAGAAGAAATAAGAGTAAGAATTGAATACAAAATAAGAGTAAGAAATAAGAATTGAATAAGAAGTAAGAGAATTGAACACGAAATAAGAGTAAGAATTGAATAAGAGTAAGAATTGAATAAGAAAAGTCAGAATTGTGTAAGAAATAAGAGTAAGAATCACATAATAGTAATAATTGGATAAGAATTGAATAAGAAGAGTAAGAAATAAGAATTGAATAAGGAATAAATGTAAGAATTGAATAAGTAAAAATTGAATAAGAATTAAATAAGAGAATTGAATAAGAATTGGGTAAGAATTAAGAATAAGAAATAAGAATCATCATTAAGGATTAAAAAAGAATAAGAATCAAGTAAGAATTTGTAACTCATGCTGCCTCCACACCCTCAGCCTCTTCCCCTTCTACTGCCCATTTCAAACCAACCAGAAAATTACAGAAAATTTTCCCCCAAAAGGAAAACCAGCTTTGATTGGAATATTCCAATAAAGGAGATCAGACTCTTTGAATGCAGAAACTCCCCCTTGGGAAATCCCTCCTGTCCTGGTGTGTTCCCAAAGGTTCTGGGAGCCATCCCAGAATAATTCCCTGTCCAGGGCCTTGGGAAGTGGGGCTGGTGGTGATGGGAATGATTCCCCAGCCTTCCATGTCCAAGGAGCCCTGGGAATGTGG
The DNA here is from genome assembly GCA_013396655.1 of Campylorhamphus procurvoides. Taxonomy (NCBI): domain Eukaryota; kingdom Metazoa; phylum Chordata; class Aves; order Passeriformes; family Dendrocolaptidae; genus Campylorhamphus; species Campylorhamphus procurvoides. The sequence continues at coordinate 166,202 of WBMV01000131.1, forward strand.
CAGAGCAGGGGGGTTTGTGCCCCTTCCCTTTAGGAATTGAATATTTAGGGATGTAAGAGCTGTTCATCCACAGGAAAATTCCCACCTGGCCTGAAAGGGAAAATTGAAGCTTTTTGTTACTACCAGAAAACAAGGGGATTTTAGGACAATTGTGGGTTTGAATTTAACTCCCTTGGAGCAGGTTTTTTCCCTGATTCCATAATCCTGCTGTTCAGGGAAATCCAGAGATAATATCAGCTCGTCCCAGCAGATCACTTGAGTGCTTTAAACTAATTTTGTTAAGTATAACCTGTCCCAGCTCTTGGCTTTTCCCAGCCCGGGCTTTGCAATTGAATCCGTGTCCTTTCTGTGCAGGAGGGCCGGAGCTGCAGCAGATTTGGGGAGGCTGAGCCAGGAGGGGGCAGTGGAGCTCATCCCGCCGGGAAGGGAGCGAAGGAGCAGCAGCATCGCGCTTGGAATCTGCCGGTGAAGTAACTCCCTGCGCTGGAAAACATTCCCAGCCCGCAGCTTGGGTCTAATTAATGGCTAATTACAGAATCCCGGGATGGGTTGGGTGGGAAAGGGATCTTAAAGATCATCTCTTTAAGTATTCCACCCCCTGCCATGGACAGAGACACTTCCCACCATCCCAGGTGCTCCAGCCTGGCCTTGGACACTCCCAGCTCCTCTGGGAAATCCATGCCCACCTTCCCAGGGAAGAATGTCCCCAGTCCTTGAGATTTCCATGTCCTTTCAGGTTGTATTTCCCCAAGGGTGTCACACTTGTGTCTCTCCACTGGCTGAGCTCATTCCTGGGTGGCTCAGGGACATGGGACACATCCCAGGACTTTGGTCCTGAGTTGTTTTCTCCATTTCTCAGCCCCTCGAGGCTGCAGAGAAGGGATTTGTCACCTTGGGGGCCCTGCAGGGGCTGCTGGGGGTGCTGGGGGGTCACTGGCAGCAGCAGGAGGGTGTTCAGGTGTCACCTCCCTGTGTCACAAGGCAGGAAGGGGATTTCCAGCTGGATGCAGATCCTGCTGGGAGGACACCTGGGAGGCTCCCACTGGATTTAATTCCATCTTGGTGCCTGTTTCCTGATTTCTGCATGTTTTATGGAGCAGAAATAACCAGTGAGAGGGCAGGGAGTGCCAGGGCAAGGGGGAATGGCTTCCCAGTGCCACAGGGCAGGGTTAGGTGGGATACTGGGGAGAAATTCCTCCCTGGGAGGGTGAGGAGAGGCTGGAATGGATTTCCCAGAGAAGCTGTGGCTGCCCCAGCCCTGGAAGTGTCCAAGGCCAGCTTGGATGGAGCTTGGAGCACCCTGGGCTGCTGGAAGGTGTCCTTGCCCATGTGGAACTGGATGATCTTTAAGGTTCTTCCAACCCAAACCATTCCATGATTGTGTATAAAACACTCTGGGCTCCCCCTGGGCGATGATTTCACTTCCTCCTTTGCCTTTTAGCATTAAATACAAACTGGATCCCTTGTCCACAGGAGAAATCTGGGGAGAACTCAGCTCCCAGCACAGGGCTGGTCCCTTTGCCCCGGGGGAGACTCACAGGAATAAGTGCCTGAGAATCTCATCCCCCGTGGTACAAGGAATAATGGAGTTTGATGTCTCCTTGGGTGTTAGTTCTCTTCTCCAGGGGTTTTCCCTGATATTGACCATCTAAATAATATTATTCAGGCACCAAAACTGCTGTGATAAAACCCTGTTTGTGTGGAGGCAGGACATGAGTGGCTGCAACTGGAGATTCCTTATCCCCATGCCTGGAAAACCATAGGGATCAGCTCCCCTTGGGAATAAGGGGAAGCTTCACTTTTATTCCCCCAAAATAGATCTTACAGACCAGGGAGGGGCAGAGCTGGGAGGTCTGACATGGATTGAGCTCCCGGGGGGCTGCTGAGCTGGTTTATCCCAACTTTGGGATTCCTGAGGCTGGAAAAGCAGCAAGGGAGGGACAGGCAGAGGCAGCGACGTGGCCACCGCGGCCTCGGTGATGCAACTCCTGGTGAAAACCCAGGACAAACTTGGACGGGGCCGTGGATCACGGGGATGTTCCACCCATTGTGGGCAACCCACGGGCTGGAAAGACCTTGTTGCCTTGGCTATTTATTCAGGGGCTGCCAGCACTGTCAGCCCAGGGCACTGTCCTCGCCTGCTCCCCGGGGTTCTCCGCAGTGGAAAATCACTGGGATGCAGCAGCATCCTGGGCTGGGGGGGTTCTGGAATGGTCCTTCCTGGGAAGGGGACTGAGGGTTTGCCCTTTGGAGTCTCCCACACGTCCCCACGTTGCTCCAAAGGGGGAAATTCCCGAGGGAACCGGGGCTGCCCCGCAGCAAAGTTAAAGAGCTCACATAATAAATGCAATATTTCCCTGTCCCGGTGTCCCCAGCCCCTCTGCCCGGGCAAAGCTCGCTGGGGGAACAGGGCGCTGATGAGGAAGGTCCTGAGCTGGGTCTATGGAGCAGAATGTCCCCAAACCCGGGTCAATCCCGAGCCCCAGCACAACGTGGCACTCCGGGGGCACCGCGCCCAAACCCCAGCGCTGTGCCCTGCCCTTCCCCGCCGCCGATAATGACAGGGCGGCCCCAGGACCCAACCCAAACCCAAACCCATCTGTGCCCGCTCCCTCCCTCCCAGCCCGGCTGTGCCGCTGCTTTATCGGCCGCGGGACGGCCCTGCGCTATTCGGGGCTGCGGGCACAGCCCTGGCGCGCCCACCCTGCAATTGGGGCTGCCCGAATTAGCCCCGGCGGCAGCGCGGGAGGTCCCGAACCCTCCCCCGCTCCGGGCGGCGTTTTGGGGACAATCCGTGCGCTTTTCGCCCCAAAGCCGCAATTCCTGCCCGGGCTCTGCGCGCTGCGTTGGGGGCAAACGCTTTGCCAAAGGGCCGCGCTGCACGCCAGGTAAAGGGGCTGTCCCTGAGGGGCTGTGCCTGAGGGGCCAGCGGGATCCGCTGGGGTTTGGGGCGGGTTTTTGGGGTGATTTCGGCCCCATTTGGCAACTTTCGGGGCGGCGCGGCGGGACCTGCGCGGTGCCCGCGCCCCCCGCCCGGTGGAAAAGGGGCGTGGCCCCAGTCGGGCCCGCCCCCTCGCGGCGCGGAGGCGGCGTTACCATTGGCTGCGCGCGCGGTGACGTCAGCGCACTGCGGCTGCTCCGCGCGGCCCCGCTGGCGTCGCCTTAAAGGGGCCGCGCTCGCGGCGGCAGCGGCGCCGCCACCGGGTCAGGCAGCGGCACCGGCAGCGCTCCCGGCCCGGTAAGGAGGTGTCAGGGGCGGCCGCTGCCCGAGGGACCGGTCCCGGCCCGGGCGCCGGGTGTGGGAGCCGGTACCGGGCGTGCGGAGCCGGTGGGACCCCGCGGGGAGCGGGGCGGGTGGTGCCGGTACCGGAGGATATTGCCCGTGCCGGGGTGTATTGCCCGTACCGTGGATACTGCCGGTACCGGGAGATATTGTCGGTACCGGGGGATGCTGCCGATACCGGGGAATATTGCCCATACCGGGGGTGCTGCCAATACAGGGGAATATTGCCAATACAGGGGAATATTGCCGGTACCGGAGGTGCTGCCGGTACTGGGGGATATTGTCGGTACCGGGAATGCTGCCCGTACCGGGGATACTGCCGGTACCAGGGAATATTGCCGGTACCGGGAGTGTCGAGCCCGTAGAACCCCGCGGGGACCGGGGGATGCTGCTGGTACCGGGAGGGTATTGCCCATACCGGGGGATGCTGCACTTACCGGGCTGCTGCCGGTACCGGGGGATGGTACCGGTACCGGAGGGTCCCCACCCGGTAAGACCCTGCGGAGATCCCGGTGCCTTCTGCCGGTACCGGGGGTGCTGATCCCACTTGATTCTCCCGGTACCGGGGGATGTCAGCCCTGCGTGAGTCAGCCCCGTCCCGGCACCGGCACCGGGCTGGGTGTTGGATGCGGGGCGGGATCCCCCAGACCGATCCCGGCACCCGCCGCCCTCCAACGGCCGCGTTTTGGGGCCAAACCCGCCGGTTTGGGGGGCGTTGATTTAGTTCTGATTTTTGGGGGGTGGCCCCTCGGGCTGCGGTAACGGCGCGGCTTTCCCGGCAGGAGAAATCAAACACGGGCGGGATGAGACGGGAACATCCCCGCGAATCGAGGGGACCGTGGAGGGACGGGGGGAAGGGTCTGTTTCCCGCTGCCATTCCCGGGAATTCGGGGGGAGCCGCAGGTGACCCCTCGGAGCGTGGCCAGGCTGGGACCCCCTGGGATTGCTCGCCCCTTCCCTCATTCCCTCCCGTTGGAGGGGTGGGAGCAGCCCGGGGGGTGTTCCAGGAATGATGGACTCGTGTCCCGATCCCCACGAAGTGCCCGATGGTGCCGGAGAGGGAGGTTTTCCCCTTTTTGGCGTGCCGGGAATTGCGCCCTCGAGGTGGAATTGGCTCAAGGGCAGCGTTTGGGTTTGGGGTTCAAATTAAACCCCCCCGACCGTTTCTGACACCCCAAACCCATCGCTGGGGCTCAAAACGCCAACCCCGGGCAGAGGCTGAGCGTGCCCGGGGTGAAAACTGCCCATCCCGTCGGGAATGTGCCCCGGGATCCCAATTTGGGCGCCTCGGGGGCTCCTCTCCCCCCCTGGGAGGATTCGGATTCCCAGGCAGGAGCTCTGGGAATGCTGAGCCGCAGGGAAAAGGAGGGCAGGGAATGGGGCCGGCTCCAGCCTTTGCTCCCTCGGCCTTTTGGGGGCAGAGGGATCCCAGGGGTGGCTGGAGGGGAAGAAAACATCGAGATTTTGGGGGTGAACCACACCGGGAAATTATTCCCAGCAGCTCAGCTTTCCCAGGAATGTTTTGACCCTCATCCCAAACTCGGTTTGTTTAACCCTTTATGCCTGACAGGATCAATATCTGATGTATTTTCTGCCCCAACACTCAGGCTGTGCTTTGTTGGGAAAGGTGGATGTTCCAGTTCACTTTTCTTTCCAAGGGAGCCCTTTATTTTATGGAATGTGGATGGACAAACTCCCAGGGGAGTCATCCCAGTGCAGAAATAGCTCTGCTGGGAGCAGGGACTCCTTCCTGCTGGGAGTTCACCTCTCCATCCCACACCCCCAGTGATGTGTCCCTGGGCACCCACAGCTCCTGCCTGGATTTAACAGGGATAATTTAGGTAACAGGGGAATTTAGGTCTGGGAGATTCCCTGGGTATTTTTTCCCCTCCTGTGGGAGCAGGATCAGGGTTGGAGGAGGGAACTCCAGACCCCACAGCTCAGCCTCTCCTTGGCTGGGCTGGTTTAGCACTGGATTATTGAGTCATTCCTGCACTGGAATCTCCCGTTTCTGCATCCCAAGGGGAAAGCAGCAGTTGACTTGGAGTTTTGCCCCCCAGCCCTCACAGGCCAGCAGTAGGAAATCCCATCCGGGCCCTTTATTCCCTAAATAACGCTGGCTCTGATTTTAATGCACATTTTGACACAATTAATCCCAGTTTTGGGGCCGCCTGGGAGCAGAAGCAGCTCCTGCAGCAGCATCACAGGGATGCTCCGATCTCCTGAGGGCGGATGGGGCTGGAATTGGCCCAGCTGACTTCACAGATTATCCTTTTCCTTAGAAATTCCACAGAAAACAGCCCAGTAGGCTCCCTCCCACCTGGGCAGGGGGAGTTCAGAGTGGTGCCAGGGTGAGGATACTGGGACAGGGAGCCTCAGACTGCAACAGATTTTGTTTTCCAGCTCTTGGGAACAGCTGGATTTATCCCAGCTGGGGCTGCTGGTGCCCAGGGAGAGCCAGGGAATTGGTGGGAATTGCTGCAGGGAGCTCTGCTGAGGGTAAATGAGATCCCTGACATTCCCACCTCAGCTGTCAGAGGAGAGCTCAGCTTGAGCCAAAAGAGGCCAGAGTGGCTTTGTCCCAGCTCTTGGCTGGATTTTGATTCCCTAACAAATATCCAGGAGAGGTGGAAGGAGGGAAGGTGTCCTGGGAGCCCCAGCTGAGGGGACTGGATTGCACAGTCTGGGGCTGTGTTTGACCTCACCCGCCCCAAATCCAAGCTCTGAGCTCTCAGCTTTTTCCATTTCCCAAAATCCAAACCCTTTTTCAGGTTGCTTTTGCTCCCCATGTCCCTTACAGTCCCTGTCACAGTGTCCCCAGCATTCCCCAGCCATTCCAGGGCTCTCCCCCTGTGCACCAGTACCACAAAGTCTCCTTAAAGCTTAGCCCCAAATTATTTTCTCCCTGGCAGCTCTTTAGAACACAGTGACTAAAATTACAATTCCTCTTTCATGTTTAATCCTTTTTTTTTTCTGTCTGTCTTGTTTTGGACCTGCAAAACCACAGTGGCTGACCCTACTCCCAGCCTGGCTGTGGCATTATTTGGCTTCAAACAATGTCTGTAAATAAACACCAAGTTCTGATGGATGTTCCTGCAAAGAAATAACCAGTGTTTGGTCCAAGGCGCCACAAAAAAGTGGCTTTTATGAGATTCCAAGCCAAGGGTTCATTTTGGGCACCCGTTTCCTTTTGCCAGCATTGAGGTGCAGCCGTGGTTTATTATTTCAGCAGAGTCATGAATCGTGTCTGTGCCCAAAATAGTTGGATGCTGGGCTTCAATCCAGCCCAATCCCCCACAAATCACCTTCAGCTGCAAAACTCTTCCGTTGTCGTGCTGATGACAAATCACTGGAATCTTCCCGGCCCCAGCTAAGCCGAGCTACTGGTGCCCAGTTAAAAAACATCCCGTGTTCCCAGCGTGTTGTCCCCGAATTTCCAGGCACGAGGCTGATTTTTGGAGCTTTTGGACCACAAGAGGTCGGCAGAATTCCGGCGATGGAAGCCGGGCTCTGCCTTGGCTGCGGGGCAAGTGCCTGGCACTGTCATTCCAGGGTAATTGCTCCGGCAGAAGAAACACCCCGAACTAATTACACTGGAAGAAAATCAGGGTAATTTGGGAGCGGGGCATGTGTTGCCGGGGTTTCTTGCTGCTCCACTGGCTGCCTTCACGTGCGCCCCGGGGGAATTAAGAGGGATCAGAGGCATTAAAGAGGCTCTGGCTGCTCTCCGGAGACTCCCTTAATTCCTCCGTCCTGGTACAAAAGGTCCTGAGCTCGGGGGTTCGCTGCAGGACGCAGAGCCAGGCTGTGCTGTGCTGGCTGCTGCCTGAAGGTGGCACCCCGGCAAAACCCAAATTATTAACCAGACTCCCTGTTTTTCGTGGTTTGCAGCCCTCAGTCCCTGCTGACACCCGGGGATGGTCCCACCATGAGCAAGTGCTGCGAGGGCGTGGGGCTGCCATGCCTGTTTAAGGTCAGTGCCACTGTCACCTGCCTGGGTCCCTCTTCTCTCAGGGAGGGCAGGAATCCTGCAAACCCCCAGCCTGGGGCAGCTGGAGGAGAGCCATGGGGAAGGGGGGGATCTCAGGGAGGACAGGCTGGGGGCAGCAGCTTTGCCCCATGTGGGCAAAGTGGGTTAATTTGGGGTGTAGAGCAGGGCAGGAGGCAGCTGCAATATCATGGAATCTCCTGAGTTGGGAGGGACCCAAAGGGATCATCCAGTCCAACTCCTGGCCCTGCACAGGGTACCTCAAAGTCCCACCCTGTCCCTGTCCCACTGTCCAACCCCTCCTGGAGCTCTGGCAGCCTTGGGGCTGTGCCCACTGCCCTGGGCAGCCTGGTCAGTGCCCACCACCCTCTGGGGGAAGAATCTTGTCCCGAGATCCCACCTAACCCTGCCCTGACACAGCTCCAGCCCTTCCCTGGGTCCTGTCTCTGGTCTTCTCACTGGGGTGGCAGCAGAGAGCCCAACCCAGGGGGGAACCTGCGGTGGGTGATGGAGCAAAACTCACCCTGCACGATGCTGGGAAGAGCTGGACTCATCCCACCTGCAGGGACACAAATCCCTGTCCCAGAGGTGGGACAGGAGCAGGTTGGGGAGGAGAGGAACCCCCCAGCCCAGGGCCCTCCCTGCACAAAGCTGAGGTGTGCTGGGATAACGGTGGGACTCGATGTTCTCAGTGATCTTTTCCAACCCGATTAACTCCATGATCCAATGAGACCCCCCCGAGGTGCGCTGTCCCCACGTCCCTTGGGAGGATGTGAGTGCGACACAGTGACCTCCTTGACTGCAGCACCGGGATTAGCCCTGACAAAACGATCCCTTTATGGGCTGGATAAACACCTTAGGGATGTCAGCAGGGATTAGCCCCCGCCAGGCCCTGCTGGGCTAATCACCCAGGGGCCGAGGTAGCCCCGGGGCATCGCCCAACTGCCTCTTGGCATGGTTGCCACCATCACCCATGTGCCACGAGCTAACCGTGTGTGTCATCCTCCCCCCGGGCAGGGTGTGGGCATGGCCAATGCCCGGCCCGCCAGGTACCTGCTGGTGTTCGACTTCGACGAGACCATCGTGGATGAGAACAGCGACGACTCGGTGGTGCGGGCGGCGCCGGGCCAGGCGCTGCCGGAGCCGCTGCAGCAGAGGTTCCACCAGGGCTCCTACAACGAGTACATGCAGCGCGTCCTCACCTTCCTGGGTGACAATGGCGTCAGGATAGCCGACTTCAAGGCCATCTACGAGAACATCCCGCTGTCCCCCGGCATGCCAGAGCTCTTCCAGTTCCTCTCCAAGAACCACGAGCTCTTCGAGATCATCCTCATCTCCGACGCCAACATGTTCGGCATCGAGGCCAAGCTGAGGGCGGCCGGCGTTTATTCCCTCTTCCGCAAGATCTTCAGCAACCCGTCCAGCTTTGACAAGAGGGGCTACCTCACCCTGGGGCCCTACCACAGCCACAAGTGCCTTGACTGCCCGGCCAACATGTGCAAACGCAAGATCCTCACGGAATACCTGGCGGAGAGGGCGCAGGAGGAGGTGGAGTTCGAGCGGGTCTTCTACGTGGGAGACGGTGCCAATGATTTCTGCCCTTCCGTGGCTTTGACTTCGGCGGACGTGGCTTTCCCACGGAAGGGCTACCCCATGCACAGGATGACCCAGGAGATGGAGAAGAAGCAACCTGGAGTCTTCAAGGCCACTGTTGTCCCGTGGGAATCGGCCACGGAGGTCACCCGGTATCTCCAGGAGCACCTCAAGAAGAAATGTTGAGGGAGGCTCCACGGAGACTCATGTCCTACAAGTGGCTGGGAAAAGAGAAGGCCTGGGGTGGTCCCATCCTGTGCCCCTGCACTGCTCGCTTAGCCCCACTCCTGGGATGTTCTCCTGCCTTTCCAAGCTCCTTCCTCTCCGGTGAATAAAGCACTTTCTCCAGGTCCCTCTCCCTCCCCTGCCATGGTGAGATGGAGCCGTCCGGGCAGCTCGGACACCTGGTCCCACTGGGGCCTTTGCCAGCATTAATGGGGATTTTTTCTGGTTGTGTTACTACTTTCCTTTCCCTTTTGACTTCACAAGAGGGTTCCTAAAAAACCAGAAGCCAGTTCCCTGCAGGCTGGGAACATCCATCCTGCTGCCATCCTCCCCCTCCACTGCCCCCATGATCTCCTAGCCATGTGAGGAGCTGCCTGCCTGAACCTGATGCTCAAGGGCTCCTTCCCTCCTTGGAAGCCCACTGGGAATTTAATCCAGGAAATTCGTGCTGCCTGGGCACCCTGGCCCTTCCAAATCCCACCCCAACAGGGCAGCTCCAGGCCCAGCGACCGAGCCTTGTGATGGGACTGAGTGTCCCCTGTGACTTTATTCTGAAAAACACATGCCATGAGGATCAGGAAAGCTTTTGGAAAGCTTGGAATAAACCTCTCTAGCCTATCCCCACTCCTTGCCAGGGCACAGGAACCACAGCCCCCTGCAGGGAGGAGGACCTGTCCTTGCCTTCCACTTCCATCCTCTGCTCCTGCTTCCAGGGTGAAGTGTCCCCATGTCCCTGACAGGTTCCTCCTTGCCCTGAGCCCTTTCCAGTCGTGTCCTTGTGCTTGCTGGATCGTGTGACTCCCCCTCTTACCCAGGGAGGGAAAAATTCCCCTCCTGACCTGGCCGAGAGGTGCCAAACCCCCCTGGGGAGGTTTTGTGGTGCTGTGGCACTTCTGGCACCGGGTCCTCAGAGGCCAAACCTGCCCTAGCCCATGTCCCCCCCCACTGCAGTATTAATTACCCCTTCTAATTGCACTCTGCAGGGGGGGACCTCCAGGATCTGCTGCTCTCTGGTGTTGGCTTCTCCTGGATTTATCCACAGCCTTACCGGCCCCTGAGGGTGGCTCATGACTCCTCCAAACCCTGGAAACCCTGACAGCAAACCCCAACACTAAGGAAATAACCAAAGCAGCCCTGAGTTGTTCCTCCTCTATTTCATTCCCTCCTCTTTGTTCTTCCTCCTCCGGACCCCGTTCAACTGTGTGGAACTTAAAGCCATGGAATTAAAAATACATATATATGTATATAGATAGATATCTCTATATTGCAGATACACAACTTGGTTGTATCCAGGACATAAACCTGGGTGTGAAACAGCTCTGAGTAGCACCGAAATGTTGTTTCTCTTCCTTGGGCTGGTGGAAGTCGGGGAACGGTCACGGGGTCAGGGTACAAGCAGGGAATCCCTGTGGATTGGGGTCTGGATCATCCCTGCTGTGGCTCAAGCCAGTGGGCACAGCAGGCAGGTTTCCTGGAGCTGCTCTCCTCAGCCCAGTGTCCCATCCTGGGGTTTCATCCTGTGCTGCCCTCGCTCTTCCCACAGGGCCGGGAGCAGCACCAGCATCAGCCTCTGGGATCAGCGTGCTGCCTGCTGTGTTTCCATGGCCAGAGAGCTCAGTGTCCCGTGCCAAACCTCCCCAAGGAGGGACACGGGAGAGGGGGTGGAGTCCTGCCGGGGCGCAGCAGTGCCAGGGCCGAGCTGTGCCAATTCCCAGCTGTGCAAAGCCCTAATTCCAAAGCAAAGCACGGCCCGAGGAGAGCGGGGTGAGGCCGATGCGGGGAGGGGGATGCAGGGGCTGCCTGCCCTCGGTGCTCAGACGGGCTCCACGTAATTCCCGGGGAAGAATCCTGCCTCCTCCCCCATGACACCCTCACACCAGCCGTCCGAGTAGCGACGTGTGACGAAGAGGAGGGCGCCGGGCTGGAAGGAGAGCTCGTTGTCCTTCTGCCGTGTGTAGGGGTACAGGGCCACCACTGTGGGGGGAAAGAGAGGGGCCATGGAGCCCGGCAAGGCCACCACAGGGGACGGGCCACTACCAGGAAGGGGGGACATGAACAGGCATGGCAAAGCTGGGCTCTCTGTGCTGTGGCTGTGGGCAAGGGTTTAACCCAAACTGAGCCAGAGGACCTGGGGATCCACCGTACCTTTCTCCAGGTAGTTCTCTGGTGCCCACGGAGGCTCCTCTGCAGCAGGGGATGGTGGTGGAGGGGCCAAGTCCTCAAAGTCGGGCAAAGCTGATGGTAGTGGCAGCACCTCAGGGTCATTGGGGGCTGCAAAACCTCCCAGATGGATGAGGGATGAAGGGCTCCAGGAGGGATGACAGGCTCCAGGTGGTCCCACAGAGCCCCCACTCCGTGTCCTCCCAACCCCTCTGGAGCACTGAGCACTCACCTGGGGGCAGGAGGTCTGGTGGGGGCACAGCCAAGTCCTCTGGTGGTGGTGGTGGGAGAAGATCCCCGGGGAGAGGGGGTGGTGGTGGGATGGCAGCTGCAGGTGGTGGGGGTGGCCCTGGCAGGGATGGCTCCGGAGGGGGTGGACCAGGAGCAGGTGGTGCCAGCAGGGAGGGCAGTGGTGGTGGTGCTGGGATTCCTTCCCCAGGAGCTGCAGGGGCCCCACTGGAGCTGGGAGTGGAGGAACAGCAGTGTCAGGGTGGGTCTGGCTCTGCCCCCACTCTGAGCACAGACACTTTGCCCCATGCCTGGACAAGGTGCCCCTGGATGTGGGCACCATGTGGCAGGAGATCCTGCATCTGTGTGCAAACCCCTTCCCCAGCCCATGCCTCCTTTTCCCCATCAGGGTCCCTCTCCATGAGAAGACATTTTTGCTGCAGAGACAAGGACTGCCAGGGGAGCAAAGCCCCTAAACCCCTTAATTTCCCATCTAAACCCCTTTGCAGCAGAACCTCCCCCAAGCAGCAGCAGCGTGACAGGGGCTGCCCTGGCTTCTCCCAGGTCTTCCCCACCCTCCAAGGGTGCCAATACCTGATGGATGCCAGAGAGGAGGTGGAGGAGGCTGCAGAGAGCTTGCTCTCGGGCACCACAGGCGGCTGGATGGGCTCAGGGATGCGGGTGCTTCTCCTGTGGGCACAGCATCCAGCTCAGCATGGGGACCGGACCCCATGAATCCACTCCATGTCACTGCTCGGTGACACAGGAAGGCCAAGCCCCCCCAAACCCCACACCCATCCTCACCCCAGGGTGCCCACAGCCTGCACTGATGACTTGGTGCCCTTCCGAGCCAGCGTGCCGGTGCGGGACAGCTGCGTGCTGTGGTCCTGTGGGCACAGGGAGACACAGAGGTGAGATGGGTGAAGGATGAGGATGAGCTGCCCCATAAATTGGCTCACTGGGACCCCTCCCCACCCACGAGGAGCAGCCCCCCGAGGCCTCTGCTGGCCCCCCGTGGGAGCAGCCCAGCGGAAGGAGCCACCGTGGGAACTGCAGGCCCGGTGTCACCACTTCCCCCCGCCCGTGTCTGAGAGGCCTCTGAACACCCTCCCGTGGGCGCCTTCCGGAGCTGGGAAAGGGACTTTGGGGGTGCAAGGCTGCTCAGCTCTTCCTGTGGGTGCCTTCTGGTGCTGGGGAAAGAGACTGTGGGGGTGGCAATGTCCCAGCTCAGCACCAGTCCTGGGTGGCCTTTGCTGAGCACTGTGTGCCTCAGCCTCCCTTTGTGTGCTGGGCTGTGTCCCCCTCCCCAGGCTGGGAGCACCGGGCAGGATGAGTCCCAGGGTGGGCTGCAGGGCATGGACAGACCCCCCTTCTCCATCCAGGAGGAGTTTGAGCCCACCTGTGCAGCAGTCAGTGTAGTGCTGGGGACAGCAGGACCCCCCACCCCTGTGGGACCCCCTCCTGCCCCAGGCTGACCTTTATGCCATGGCCAATGTTGTCCAGGACACTGAAGTTGAGGGGTTTCCTGTAATAGGGCTCCAAGGAGGGAGGGCTGGGGGGGGCCACGATCTTCTGGTAGGATGGGAACCTCTTGGTGACGGTCAACGAGCCGATCTCCCGGCGGGACACCTTCTCCTTGTGGATGTCCACCATCTGCAGAGGCAACACTGTCCACAATGTCCCATCCCAGGTTCTCCCCACCTCCTGCTGCCCCTACCACCCTTCCCAGCCCTGCCTCCCTGCCTGGAAGGGAGGGGATGCAGGGGAGGATCAGGATTGAGCCTGAACCCTCAGGTTCAGCATCCCCTGCAGGGACAGCAGGTCTTCAACCCCTCAGAGCTGCCCAAACCCCCTTTCCTGGAGCCCCCCCAACCCCTCCCCAGAGGATGGTCCCACCTGGGCCACGCAGGTGATGTCGGCCTCCACCTTGGACAGCTGGGCTGCCTGCAGGTCCAGCAGCCTCAGGAAGGCAGTGGCCAGGCTGCTGACCTGGTAGGTGACGCTGGCCAGGGACTGTGTGCTCAGTGCCATCGTCTCCTCCAGCGCCTTCCTCTTGTCACTGGCCTGCAGGGGGGAAACCCAGCCTGGAGGGGACAAGCCCACCACACATGGCACTGCCACGCTCCACACTGGGGTCACACGGCACCAGAGATGATGCTTCTGCTTTCCAAATGCATCAGACTTCCCCTGGCTCTTCTGGCAGGACACCCGGCACGGGGTGAACCCCATCCCCAGGGATTCACTGGGATTCCTCCCCGGGATGCTGAGCAGAGTGCCTGGCTCAGCCTCCTGCCACCCCTGGGGCCATGCCACCAGAGGGCTGCAGGAGGGACACCTGGCCAAGCCACCAGCTCTGCTGGGGACGGTGTCTCAGTTCTCTAAATAGTTCATCACATTTCCCCTTCAGTTCTGCTCCGGCAGGTCTGACCCCTTGGGACCCCTCAGGGTCTGGCTCGAGACAGCAAGGCCACAGACAGGCTTGGCAAAGCACACACAGATCCCTCCAGCAGAGACACCCCCTCCAGCAAATAGGGCCAGAACAAGATTTTTTATCCTTATTTCACCCCAAAAGCTCCTGTCCCCCCCTTCCCTCAGTGGGGGACAGGCAGGGAGGAGGAGGAGGATGGCAGAAGAGCTCCAGCTTCATGCTTGCTCTCCATGTGCAGGCACCCAACTCTGCCCTGCCAGTGGGCACCTCTGAATGAATGGGCACAGATAGCCCAGGGAGAGCTCGTGTCCCTGGTCCTCTCCCAGGGCTCTCCCAGAGGCACCAGATCCCAGGAGAACTCTCCCTTCATGCCAAACCCACCACGAGAGCTGCTGTGGAGCAAGAGGGAAAACTGAGGCAGGAGGAGAACAACATGGACAGCACCATAGGATAGTGGAAGCCAAGAGGGATGCTCAGGCTCCCATCTCTGAGGGCAGAGCCTTCACCATCACCCCATCACCCACCCACCAGCCACCCCTCTGGGACCACCACCTCACCAGACCTCCCGGGTGGTCCCAGCACCACCTGCAGCCCAAACCCACCCTACACTGTCCCTGTGCCCCTCACCTGCAGGTAGTTGCTCTCGCAGTAGTCAGCGACCCTGTGCAGGTTGCCGTGCTGGTCCCGCAGGCCCTGCCGGCCCTGGGGGATGTCGCGCTGCTGCAGCTGCTCCAGCTCCGACATCGTGCCGGGCTCGGCTCCCACTTCCTCCCCGCCTGCCTCGGCGCTGGGTTTTGAAGCTGGTGGCGGTGCTGACGCAGGGCCTGCGGGCGCCACGGTGTCCCCGTCCCCCCGAGGGACACCCCGCCGGCGGGGAGCCCGCCCTGGAGAGGAACAGTGGGGGATCAGCGGGGAAGGAAGCCAGCGTGGCTCCAGCCCCACGAGGGATGGGTTTGGGGGGCTGCCCTGGCCAGGGCAGGGATGGGAGCGGGGAAGGATGTGAGTCATGGGGCAAGGAGCAGTGCAGGGTGGGTGGCAGTGACCCAAAATGATCCCGAGCCCCATCTCTGTCACCTGTGCCCGCCATCCACGAGCCACTGCTGCCCTCCTGGTGGGCTGGGGCCGAGCCAGGCTTGGGCACATCCAGGGATCCAACATTTCCTTCCCTTTACCTTTATCAGCCAGGCAAGGGGCACAGCCAAGGGCAGTGTTTCCACTGCCAGGTTCCCCCTCCCTGGAAAAGCCCCGTGGCCCTCGTGCATCCCACACAGCACTGCCCTGGCACCAGACCTGACTGCGCTCAGGGCACAGCGGGATGTGCCAAGTGACCCCACGAGGTGCCTGTCCTTCCCTCGCTGGGACAGCGTGTCCTTCCCAGTGCTTTGCTAAGGACGTTTCACATCCCCACGGGTGAGGCTGCAGGAAATTCCCACTTCCCCGGTGCTTGGAAATCCCCCTCCACCCTCTCCTCCTCCACCCGCTGGTCCTTCCTTGAGGCCTCCTGAGCTCCATCCTCAGCCCCAGTGACTTTGCACCAGCCAGACAGGAGAAACCCCACATTAGGGCTTGGCCCTTCCTGAGCCTGCGGCCCCTCCAGCACAAGGACGAGGGAAATGATGGATTTCCTCCAGCACTGGCCCAGCTCCTCACACCCTGAAGGACCGAGAGCCGCCCGAGCTGCTCCTGGCCCCAGCGAGGCTGCAGCAGCCCCCAGACCTCCCCTGGGCCCAGTTCCCCTCCTAAACTGGGTGGAAGCTGCTCTGATCCCCCTCAAGGATCAATCCCACCACACCAGGGCAGGATTCAGACACCCCACAGGCTCAGACCCCCATGGCAGGGGCACAAAGACTTCCCAGGTGTCCCAGCCAGTCACCTACCCACTCTTCCTCCCCATCCTCACCCTCCCCACAGCCCCACCGCTGATTACCCTGGACTTTGAGGCTAATTCCCAACACCTGACCAGCTTATTCTCCTGAGACCATTATCAGCTTAAGGACCAAAGACATCTGCTTCCCACTGCCCTCCTGGAGAAGTCTTCAAGCTCTGAGGAGAGCAGTATCTCCCCTCGGATGGGGCTCTGAGCGTTTCCACCGCAGAGAGGGGCAGCCCCCCTGCCCCCCCAGGTAAGTGGCTTTGCTGCTTCCAGCTGCATCGTGGGGTCCCACCTGCTTTGGGAGCCACTTTCTCTGTGGGTTGGTAGCTCAGCTGTGCCACTTTTGGCTCCTCATGCAGCTCCCAGGGCTGGCTGTGTCCCGAGGGATGGATGGCAGGGGAGCACAGGGCACACTTGCCATGGGAGCAGCTGCACAGCAGGGTCTGGCACACACAGGCTCGACACCTTCTGAGCAGGGCCATGGCATAGTTCAGCTTCAGCACCTCTACCTTTTATTTAAAAGGTTCAGGCCAGGCTTTTAAACCCAAGTTTTAACATGGAAATAGATCTCACAGTGCAGGTCAGCTCTGTGGGCATCTCACATAATCCTTGGGTGGGCTTTTGTGGAAAAAGAGTTGGGCTTTTCCAACCCACACAGCCCCAAAAACTTTCAGTGGCAGCAAGTGATGCCTCTGTGTAACATCAGTTAAGTTCAGAGCAATGGAGGAGCCATGTTAAAAATACCTGGGGGAAAGGCATAAGGAGAGGAAAACCAAAATACTACATTTAGTTCCTTAGAAAACCTCCAAAGATGTTGCCCAGACATGAGACACTGATCAGGGGGGTGCAGTTTGCAGAGCTGGGCATCCAGGTTCTCCTACCTCATTTCTTGGGGAAACAGCCCCTGTGGTGGCAAAGACCTCCTTAAAAACTAGGCTGGATCCTCCTCCTCTGCCCTCAAACTGCATCTGTTGCTCCAAGTGCCTGCTGAGAGGGAGCAAATGAAAATCTGGGAACAGCAGATGTTACAGGAAGGGGCTGAAAGGTGCTCCTGCCTCGGTTTCCTCTTAGGATCAGCCTATCCCTCACCTTGGGGGCAGCTGGAACATTGGGGGGACTTGCAGTACTATTGGGGACAAAGGAATAATCCCAATAATGAGCCATTTCCTTGCAGTTCCAGGGCAAAATGGCTCAGGACATGACGGAGAAGGAGCTGCTGAAGATGGAGCTGGATCAGCTGAAGAAAGAGGTGAAAAATGAGAGGCAAATGGTGAGTTTCTCACCCGAAACACAATGGGGTTTTCCCTGGGGTAACTTTCTCACCTGGCAGTGACTTTCTTTCCTGCTGCAAAGAACCACAAGCCCTAAAATTAAGTCCCAAATACAGCAGAAACACCTGCACTCCACCTCTCCCCTCCAGATGAACATTCCCCTTTTAGCTCCACATCCCAGAGCCCATCCCACACCTGGTGAGGTGTCCGTAACACCCTGGGAATGCTCTTGGGACAAGCCATGCTGGGTGGGATTTCCATGGCCACAGTTCCCTTCTCCCACTGCACCTGCCAAAGTGTCCATAACACCCCAGGGATGATTTTGGGACACCCCATGCCAGGTGAGACATTCCTGGTCACGGTTCCCCCTCTCCCACGGCACAAACGGGTCCACAGGGAGCTCCACAGTGAGGATTCCATCCCAGACACGGAATGTCTCCTTCCTTGGCAGGTCTCCAAGACTGCCAAAGAGCTCAAGGAGTACGTCGAGTCCATGGCAGGCGAGGACCCTCTGCTGAAAGGAATCCCTGAGGACAAGAACCCCTTCAAGGAGAAGGGAGGCTGTATAATAAGCTGACCCCCCAGTGCTGGCACCACCAGGCATGGGGATGTTCCCATTTGCAACCCAGGACTGTCAGAAACCTGCTTTCCCTGTAGTCTGCCCTGGGCACTGGGGAGCCCAGAACCACAGCGTAGTGCAGCTAAAGGACAGCAAAAGGAAAAAAAAAGACCAAAAAAAGAAAAAAACCCCACCAATCCCCTCCCTGCTGCTACCGGGGCTGAGGTTGGGCCGCCGCAGCGTCGCTGTCTGTGCTCTCACAGCCGAGCTTTGGTTTCCCACGAGCACAACTTCTGCATTTTTAGCAGCTGGAGCAAAGGGGGGGTTGATGGAACCACCGAGCTGGGTCTGCTCTCACACTTCTCCAAGCCCCCAGAGCTGAGCCCCGCTGGCTCCAGAGGAGCCTCCTGGCAGGACCCACCTCCCAGTGTCTCTTCCTCCTCTGGAAACCCCCTGCCAGCCGTGGGAAAACAGGCTTGTGACTGTGGTGGCTCCGAGGGCTGCCCCAGTGTCACTGTGTCACCTCCCCTCTGCTGCCCAGGGGGGCTCCCAAATCTCATCCCACCATGTCCCATCAATCTGGGGAGCAGCAGCTCTCTGGAGCAAGACAGGACTCTCCTGCCCTAAGATAGCAATGCCAGGCCAGGATCCTCCTGTTCCTAAGTTTTCACAGGACAAATTTCATCTCCTGCTTGACAGAAAAAAGCTGGGGCACAGCCAGCTCCTGAGTTCTTCAGCAGGGAAAATCTGTGGGATTTGTTGTTTGGGTTTTTTTTTTAAATCCTTTACAGCTACATCTGATCTTTGGGAAAGCTCTCCAAAACTTCCCCAGACCCTCAACCCCAAAACAGAAGCATTAGGTGTTTTAATTTCTGAGTCTCTCAGGTTGTCCCCATCCCACTCCTGCCCTGTGCTGACCATTCCTGCCAGAGAGGATGTCCCAACTTTCCTCTTTGGGAAGAGGTGATGGGGCAGGAGCGACCTGTGGGGCTGCTGGAAGCTCCAGAACACCGTGGAGATGGCCTTGGGAGTGGTTTAAACGCTGGACTTGCAGGGAAATCGCTCTGGATGCCACTTGGAGCAGCGTTTTCCTGCCTGCCGGGTCTGTGCTCCCTCTCACTGGTGGCTCAGGGGGTCCCTCAGCACTTCAGCCACGGGGACACCCCAAAATTGGGGGTCCCTGCAGAGCACGGACACAAGGAAGTGGATTTTCCTCAGGCCACTCCCCTGCAGCCAGAACCGCCCACCCCCTGCACCTCCCCAGCCAAAACCCCACCAAAATAAAGGTGGGTTTGTTCTCTCTCGCAGATGCTCAATAAACCCTCCAGCTGCACCACGGCCTCTGTCTTTCTTGCAGCAGTGAGGGGCAGGAAATACTCTTTAAAAACAGAATTTATGGGCTTTCTTTTTCACCTTAGAGTGGCTTGTAGTTGTAAAAGCTCCAGACCTCACCAGTCCCAAATGCTGGGTTGTGACTAATCCATTATTTATTTTTTAATGCTCCATATTCCATGGCTTTCTTTTTCCTTTAGAACATGGATATTCCCTTCTTCCCTCAGCAGTCCACCTCCATCCTCATCTTCCCTGATGAACTGGGGCTCAATCCTGGGGGTCTTTTGATGGCATTGATGGTTCTTTTGGGGGATTTTGGAGTGGAAGAATCTTGGGTTTTGATGGGATTGTTGATTTTTTGGGTGGTGGCAAAAACAATGTTTCTTTTGATGGTTTTACTGAGTTATTTTGGGGGTGGCAGAATCCTATTTTTTCATGGTTTTACTGAGTTATTTTGAGGGTGGCAGAATCCTGTTTTCTGATGGTTTTGCTGAGGTTTTTGGGGGTGGCAGAATCCTGTTTTCTGATGATTTTATGGAGTTTTTGGGGGTTTGCAGAAACCTGTTTTTTCATAGTTTTGCAGGGGGGTTTTCAGTATGGCAGAAACCTGTTTTTTGATGGAGTCTCTTATTCTACTGGGGTTTTTTGGGGGGTGGCAGAACGGCAGCAGCATCGCCCTAATGGTGATGGAGCTGAATTTGGGGGGCTGCATCCCCAATTTGGGGAGCACCCAGAACCGGGTGCTGCTTCTCGCGCCCGCCTCTCCAAGAAAATTTCATGCTATTTAGGTAAGAAAATCGTACTTTCCTGTCACGGCCCTGAGGTGATCTGCTCCAGCGGGGCCTGAGCTGCCCCTAATCCGCGGGGCCATAATGGGGCCGCGGCCGGAGGGGATTGACCCGTTAATCGACGCTAAACGGCTGGAAAACTGCGTCAGAGCCGGCTAAGCCGCTGCTGAAGGGATTCAGGACGCTGCTGGAGCAACAGCGGCTTAAGGAGGGGCAGGAGGGGCCTCTCGGCGCCCACGCGCGATCGCGACGTGTCGTGAGGGCTCCGACCCGCCATGAGAGCTCGGTGCTCCTGAGAGGGAGGCGGGGCAAAGGGCGCTCGCAGCCAATAGCAACACGGGATTGCCAGAGTGACAGCCCGCGCAGCCAATCAGCGATGGAAAACGGGAAGGGCGGGTCGCGCGTGAGGGCTTGCGGGCATTCGAAGTGGGAGGAGGGGCAAAGGGCGCTTCCAGCCAATAGCAACACGGGAGTGCGAGAGTGATAGCCCGATCAGCCAATCAGCGACGGGAAGAGGAGAGTGCTGAGCCCGGAGGGCTCGCACCCACCATGAAGGCTCCGAGCCGCCGGGGGGAAGGAGGGGCGAAGAGAGCTTCTAACCAATAGAAATGAGGGCTCTTAAGAGTGACATCCGTCTCAACCAATCAGTGACGGGATCGGAGAGCGCGAACCCGCCCCGAGGGCTTCGGACCGAGGAGGGAAAGGCGGGGCGAAGAGCCCGCCAACCAATAGAAACGCGGAACGGCAAGAACGACAGGCGGCTCAGCCAATCAGCGAGTAAAACGGGAGCGCGCCCTCCCCGCCGCGCTCTCTCCACGCCTGCGCAGTGCAGCGCGGGCCGCCCCCCTCACAAGATGGAGCGCGGAGGGCGCTCCGGTGAAGGAACCGGCAGACCCGGGGCCGGCCCCGCCGCCCCGCGCCAAGCAGGGGGCACGACGGAGAACGAGAGGGGCGGAGAGGCGAAGGCGAAGTGAAAAACAAAAAGAGAATTGAGGGGGAAAAAAAATATTACTGCGAGGTCCCACCGAGATTTGAACTCGGATCGCTGGATTCAAAGTCCAGAGTGCTAACCATTACACCATGGGACCGCTGGGTGTACCGGGAGGCTCCGCGCCGCCCCTCAGCGCTTTCGGGGCCGCCCCACCGGGGTTTTGGGCACCAAATTCCTGTTTTACCCCCTCATCATCTGGTTTTTGGGTACCAAATCTCCCCTCATCCCCGGGGTTTTGGCTACCAAACCTTTCCCACCCGGTTACCTACACCCCCTTCCCTCATCACCTGGTTTTTGGGTACCAAATTCCCCCTCATCCCTCACACCCCTCGGGTTTTTGGGTACCAAGCCCCCCCTCACCCGGTTTTTTGGGTACCAAACTCCCCATCCCCGTATTTTTGGGTACCAAACCCCCCCAGATGCCGCAGCGCTCAACACCTTCATTTCTCTTATTTTCCCCTCATTTCGTCTCTTTATTCCTCCGGTTTTTCCCTTTTCCCTGTTTCTATTCTCCTCTGTTATCCTATTTTATTTATTTCCCACTCCATTTTCCATTGATTTATCCGTTTTCCCTCTATTTCCCCCTTTATTTCTGTTCCCCCTCTATTTGCCCTTTCTCTATTTACCTCTTTATTCTCCTTTTCCCTATCTCCACTTTATCTAATTTTTATTTCCCCTATTTTTTCCTCTACTTCCCTTTTATTTCTCTATTCCCCCTTTTTTTCCCTCTTCTGGTTCCCCTTTATTATTCCCTTTTCCTCTTTCCCCCATTTCTTTCCCCTCTATTCACCTTTTTCTTCCCCTGTTCCCCATTTTTTCCTCTATTCCCTTTTCTCCCCCCTTTCCCTTCGATGTTTTTCCTCCCTTTATTTCCCTAATTCCCAATCTATTCCCCCCTTTATTGCTCCTTCTCTTCCCCCTTTCTCTTTTCCCTTTTTTTTCCCTCCTTAATTTCTCTTTTCCCTCAATTCCCCCCTTTATTTCCCCCTTAATTTCTCTATTTTCCTCCACTCCCCCGTTTCTTTCTCTTTTTCCTCTCCCAACCCCACAAAACCACACAAACACTTTGTTTTCTTTTTCTTTGCTCGTTTCTCTGTCTGTTTTTTCTCTTTATTTTTAAAAAGGAAACAGTGGAATAAAGCGGTTTGTGGCANAAAATAAAACCCAACAAAATTACCAACTGTGAGTCCCCCAGCCCAAAGCAGGGAGAAGAGAAGCGAGGAGGATGGAGGTGGATTGGAGAGGGGAAGAAGGAAATCTCCAAGTTCTAAAGGACAACAAAAAAAATTCCTGGAAGATCGAGTATGGAAGGAAAAAAGAAAATTAAAAATAATAATCATAAAATCAGTCACAATCCAAAATCTGGGACTGGTGAGGTCTGGAGCTTTAACAACTAACGGCCACTTTAAAGTGAAAAGAAAGCCCATAAATTCTATTCTTAAAGAACACTTTTCTTTGGAAAAAGAGAGTAATTTTTCTTTTTTTTTCCTTTTTTTTAAATTTTTTTTCCCCTAAACTACAGCCTGTGGAGTTGCCACTACCTAGAGTTCATCTATTGGCTAAGAGGTAGATAAACAAAACTGACTTGGTTATATAGAAGGTCGTGGGCTGGGATGGGCACCAGCCATTCCAGGCTCCTGGAATATGGGATTTCCCTCCTCTGGAGCCACCCAAAAGTTTGCTGGGTTCCAATTCATCCACAAAATCNAAAGCGGTTTGTGGCAAAAAAAAAAAAAAAGAAAAAAAAAAGAAAACAGAACCATCCTCATTGGAAAAGAAACTGAGCCCAAATCCATCCATAATCCCAACCCCACATCCCTCCTGCCAGGGGAACGGGGAAGAACATGGATCAGAAGAGGCAAGAGGAGAGGGAGGGGGGGAAAAGGCAAAAATCAGCTGAAAAGAGGAAAAACAATATCACAGAAAGTACAATTTTTTTACCTAAATAGCCTGAAATTGCCTTGGGGGAGCAGCATCTTTGGGTGTCCCCAAACTGATGATGCAGCCCCCCGAATTCAGCTCCATCACCCCCCAACC
>WBMV01000131.1:189001-221446 GCA_013396655.1 Campylorhamphus procurvoides
AAAAAAACAACTGGAAAAATAAAACCCAACAAAATTACCAACTGTGAGTCCCCCAGCCCAAAGCAGGGAGAAGAGAAGCGAGGAGGATGGAGGTGGATTGGAGAGGGGAAGAAGGAAATCTCCAAGTTCTAAAGGACAACAAAAAAAATTCCTGGAAGATCGAGTATGGAAGGAAAAAAGAAAATTAAAAATAATAATCATAAAATCAGTCACAATCCAAAATCTGGGACTGGTGAGGTCTGGAGCTTTAACAACTAACGGCCACTTTAAAGTGAAAAGAAAGCCCATAAATTCTATTCTTAAAGAACACTTTTCTTTGGAAAAAGAGAGTAATTTTTCTTTTTTTTTCCTTTTTTTTAAATTTTTTTTCCCCTAAACTACAGCCTGTGGAGTTGCCACTACCTAGAGTTCATCTATTGGCTAAGAGGTAGATAAACAAAACTGACTTGGTTATATAGAAGGTCGTGGGCTGGGATGGGCACCAGCCATTCCAGGCTCCTGGAATATGGGATTTCCCTCCTCTGGAGCCACCCAAAAGTTTGCTGGGTTCCAATTCATCCACAAAATCCGACAGAGGCACGGGGGGGGTCGTGGTTTAAGGCCAGATTTCCTCCTGAAGTCAAGGAATTCCATCCCGGGCTGAATCTGGATGCGCTTGGAACGAGTGCTCGAGCAATTCTGGAGGTTTTAAGGATTCCTTCCTGCCCTGATTCCAGTCAGTCCCATCCTTTTCCTGGGATGATGCACCAAGTGATGGAAGAGCCCAGTGCCATTTAGGATCCCTTCCCTGTCCCAAAACATTGGGGAACTCCTTCCCACGGGACTTGGTGTTGATTTGCACAGACCAGCTCCCACGCTGGGCCTTCACTTCTCACACACCCCGACTCCCTGGGTTAAATCAGGGATTAATTCCGGTTTTAAGGGACAACAAACCCCTTTGGCAGTCGGCTCGTGCTGATCCACAGCTCCCAAATCCTCTCTGGTTCCCAACCCAGCGCTCGGATGTGCCGGAGGGGACGGGATGTCCTGTGAGCCAGTGGAGCATCCCAGTGCCATGGCCTGCCAGAGCATCCCACCATCATCTGGGACACCACAGTCCCCCAAGACATCTCCAGCAGAACATCCCACTTGCCATGGTTTGGCAGGACATCCCATGAGTGTGATCCACTGGAGCATCCCAGTCACAGGCTAGAAGAGAATTCCAACATGGCACGGCGGAGAATTCCAACACGGCATGGCGGAGCATCTCACCACCATCGTGGTCCAGTGGGACATCCCACCACCACAGTCCCCCAAGACATCCCACTGCCACGGGCTGGAAGAGGATTCCAACGTGGTAGGGCAGAGCATCCCCCACTGTCCTATGGAGGATCCCATTGCTGATCCCGAGGGATTCCATCTCCAACAACAAACTACAGGAATTCTGCCACAGCCAGGAAGCAGCACCAGAGCCAACCCAGGGCTGACTATTCCAGGGGTCCAACTCGGGCACTCTGCCACCCCACTGCCCTCCTGGCACCCTCCAGAGCCTTCCTCAGCTCTCCTCCTCCTCTCCCACCACCACGCAGCCATCCCAAACGCCGGGATGCCAGGAATTCCTGCCCAGTGTCTGGGGGGATCCCTGCTGAGCTGGGGGTGCTGGAGGGGAGGTGCTGCCCTGGGGGGTGAGGAGGGACCCCCATCCATCCCCCAGGCCCCCCCAGCAGCTCTGAGGTAGTTTGCACATGTTATGTTTCCAGCTTGCAGCACCTGCACTGCTCTCCAAGAGAAAATTGGGGATTTAAGAGCCTCTGGCTGGTCTTGCTCTGCTCGGGATCTCAGCCACGATCGCCAAGATGTTAAACCCCTAAGAAAATCCAAATTAAAATCAAGACATGAAGGCTGATTTGACCAAATGGGGGCAGATCTCTCCTCCCCACCTTGATATGGAGCCACTCTTGGTGATCCCAAGTTAATTCCAGCCTCCATCAGTTATTCCCAAGCATTGCTCCGAGGCCAAATTCCAGGCTCCAGGTCCTCCAGAACCTCCAACAACACCTGAAGCCTCCCAAGCTCAAGCACCGCTCGTTCCTGCTGCCCCATCGCCGCTCCCAAAGCAAATCCACAGCCAGATCCTGGCCAAAAGTTTGGGAATAATCCCAGCCTGAGGATGCTTTGAATCCATCCCGGGAGAAAATGCATTTCACAGGATCACACCGATTTCATCCAACCAAAAAAAAAAAAGCTACGACGGGAAAAAAAAAAGGAATTAAAAACAACCCAAGAAAATAAATCAGAACACCCCTCCCACCCCAAAAAAACAACCCAAAATCCACAACCTTCTCTGAAAAGACGAAAATCCCAAAAATATCCAAAGAAGCCTATGTTGTGTGGAGCAGCAGGGACAAGGAGGGAAGAGCAGAAGGAATTAAATTAAGGAAACGTCTTCAACTGTCTTAGAGCAAGTCTGCGTTTCTGAAGGGTTTTCTCAGTCTAAAAAAAAAAACAAAAACACTCAAAGAACTCAGGGCTAGAAATTCAAAAAAGAGGTTTGTTTTTTTTCTGGCACTGATTAACTACTTTTACTGCTTTTTCTTTTTTTTTTTCTTCTTTTTCTTTATGCACTAAAAAAATAAAACCAAACCCAAACCCTAATGCCCAGGAACCATAAAACTTGTGAAGTCGGAGGCAGTTTCTTTGCAATATTTACAATGGATTTTCCTCTGGTTTGATTCCAGGAACCCATTCCACGCTCCTCAGCCGGGTCCAGGGAAGGAGCACGATCCCCTTGTCTTGGCTTGGGAGAGAAGAAACATCCACTGGCCTTTGGGATTCCTTGTTCCTCTTCCTCCAGCTGAAGGGCAGAAGGACACTGAGGTGAAGCCCCAAATCCAGGTCTTCCCATAACACGGTGATGGCTCATCCCAGGATCTTTCCAAGGTGGGAATTTCTTCCTCCTCCTCCTCCCAACTTTGGGAATCAGGAGAGCAGCATCACCCCCAGAGGGGCACGAGGTGCTTGGCTTTCCTCTCTGCCTCCAGCTCTTCCCAGCATCCAGCAGAAACTCCTTGTGCTGTTCCCAATCCTGCCTGGGGCCTCCCTACATCCCCTGCCCCAAATTCCAAGCTCCACATCCTTCCTCACCCCATGGAATTCCGGGACACAACCAAACCCCCAGGATGGGGCAGCTCCTTGTTCAGGGAGGGCAAAAATTCCAAGGAATAAATTAAACCCAAATGATTCCTGCTGGGAGAAAACCAAGGAGCTGACAGCACCGCTCATCCCTAAATTTTGGGTTCCCCTAAATTACCTTTTATTGGCACAAAGACTGGAAAGAGGAGCTCCTGCAGGGCTGGGAATTCTTCCTGCTGCTTTTGGGGCTCACTGGGGAATTCTTCCCTGGCTTGCTCAGTCCAGGCTGGATCCATCTCGCTCCCATCTCCTGCCACCCAGCCGTGCTGGGATCCCACTTTATCCCTCTGTGGCTCTTCCCAGCTCACTGTGGCTCCAGGGAAAGATGGGAGGCTCCTTCCTTACTGCAAATCACTTTATATAAATAATTTCCCTCGGGAAAACAAGGAGATTCCCCCCAAAAATGAACAGCACCGACCGCTCCCAAACGACGGCAACGGGAGCGGCTCGAGGGGTTGGGGGAAAAGCATCAAAGGTTTCCCTGAATCATCAGATATTTTTTTTAGGTCAAGATCTTCTCGCTGCAACAACCAGATCGACAGGATTGCTTGGGGTGGGATTTGGGAATTGGTTTGTTTGTGTTTTATCCCTCAATGGTACAGTTGGAACCAGTTCTCAAACCGCTTGCTGTCGGAAAAGACAAGAATTATAAAATCACCGATGTCTGAATACGCTGCTCTGTGCAAGGCTGGAAACAAAAAGAGTAGAGAGCCAGAGATTTCAAGTATTAAATCTTTTTTTTTTTTTTCCCCTAGGATAAATGCCAGTCTTCCTTTAAAAAAGAAATCAAAGAAAAATGAGGAAACCCCATGGAAGTCCCTTCTCCCACCACGCCAAGGGGCAGGAGCTGCTGGCTGGGCACTGCCGAGCCCGAATTCTGCTCCTTTGGCCCCAAATTTATGGGAATAAAAGGTCAGTGCTCCCCCACTGCCAGGAATGGGGGGATTCCACACTCCTCCCATCCCAAATATCAGAGGCAAAGATTTGGGGGGTGGTGGGATGGGCACAGCAGCACCCAAAATTCGCTTTGCCACCATGGAATTCTTGATTTTTCTTTTTTTTTTTTGTTGTTTTTTCCCCCTAGCATTCAAGCAATTGAATTTTCCTGCAGGTACAGTGAAAAAAAAAATAATTATTAGCAAATGGGACTTAAAAATGAAGAACACCCTGTGAACATTTTGGAGCAGGGAGAGGCTCATCCCCCTCGGTCCTCAGGGTGGGGTTTGTCCTCTCTCTCCCTCCTCGATGTGCGTTTCTATCACAAAAAAAAAGAAAATTGGCTCCCACTAATGCATTAATTTCTCTCTCTCTCCTTTTTTTTCTTTTTTTTTAATAAGGTTTTTTTTTTTTAATAAGGTTTTTTTTTTAAATTTTTTTTTTTAAATCGTTTTTTTTTTTTTTTTTTTTTTTTTTCTTTTTTTTCTGCTTTTTCCTCGGTAAAACGGAGGCAAATCTCTGTAAAATAGTTCACAGCATCATAGTGGAGAAGATGGTTCGACGCCGCCCCCGTGGCAACACGGCGGGTCGGATCGTTTGGGTTCTGGGATATATATAAATATAGAAATATATATATATATGGCTTCCAAGTGTTTGAAAATAAATGCCTGAGCTGGTGTGGTTTCAATACCAGCAGCAAAACCCCGTGTACCCCACTTTGCATAGTCAATGCTGCCTAGGAGTCCATCCTCACATCCCGGGAGTGGAAGATTTCTGAGCCCAAAGCTCCTGAATCCATGGATTTCTCACTGGAGTTGCATTGAGAAAAGCCTTTCAGCCAGTGGCAGGTTTTGGTTTGGTTTTTCTTTTCCATTAAAATTATTTAAAAAAAAAAAAAAAAAGAAAAAAAGGAAAGAAATTCAAGTTTTTTCCCCCCCTGAGTGGGAATAAAAACCAAAAAAAACCCCAATAATAATAATAAATGGGTGGGTTCCAATTTGTCCAAGGTCTCGAAGAGTCGCGACATGTGACAGCTTTTTGTGTTTGGTGCTGAAATTCCTCGACTGGCTTGAAAAGGCCAAATAAAAAGAATTCAAATTAGAGAAGCTGCTGCCATCTTTTCCACTATGTCTGGAATTCCTGTCGTTCTCCATAGAGAGCTCATAACACTTGGGTTACCTGCACATAACTCCTGGCTCATAAGAAATTATGAAACTTAACTTCTCTTTTCATTAAAAAAATAAAATATTCAAGACTATCAGCTTTTATATAAAATATCAGCAAGCCCCCCGAAACAAAAAGAAAAAAAAAACCTCAAAAAAAAAACAAAAGAAAATCAATTGCTGAGGTAACGTCATACCTTGAGGTAGCTTTTTTTTTTATCTTTTCTCTTCTTTTTTTGTGTTTTTTTTTCTTTTTTTTTCTCTTCTTTTTTGTTTTTTTATCATCTCTCTCTCATCTCTCACTGCTCAAACACACAGCAAATACCTGGCCTTTCCCCCCACAGCTCCCTGGTGTTGCAGAATCCCAGGACAGTAACTGCTGCCACCTTCCCTTCCCAAGGAACTTTCCTGATGCTCCAAGAGCTGAATCCAAGCCAGGTTTGGCTTCTTGTTATGTATTTTTTTTTGGAGGATGCTCCCAGAAAAACACCTGCTCCGAAGGGCTGGTCTCCACTAAATAACCAGTAAAAGCATCAGTGCGAGTTTTCATCCAAATTCCCTCTTTTTCACCTCCAATTAGCTCCCCCTGGGGATGCAGCATCATCCCTCATCTTCTAAATTATCCCAAATTTTTGCTTTTCCACCCCTGCTGCTCCATTTTTGGGGGGAAGTGACAAAAATCCCCATTTTTTGGCTGGATTTGCAGCAGAAAACAAGGAGGTGGAGCTGCCCCACCGTGGAGACAAGACCTTCCCCTGCCTGGAAGAGGCAACGGCAGCAGCTACTGACCCTTCCAAAATAGTCCATATTTAAAAACAAATCCTTAAAAATCTCTCTAAAATATAAAAATCCACGTAAGAGTGACGGGAATCAGTGACCATGTTACATTCCTTTGACGTTTATATTTGGTTTTTGTCTCGTGAGAACAGTTATTTCTGCAGAAAGGAGGGTGGAGGGGCTGGTGGGGGGGATTTTTTTCCCCCATTAAATAATAATAATTAAAAAAAATCTCTTTATCAGCTCATAAAAATGTGCCCAATTTCAGCAATAGTTTTTTCCCCCATCTAGAGAGATTTGGAGGGGGGATAAGACATAAATAGCCCCAGGGATGTTCAGGTGAGTTGGCATCTCCCCCCTTGGCCAATTAAATATTCCCAATTAAATATTCAAGGGGGGAATTCTGCCCCCCTTGAGCCTCCAGCTCCCTCCTGACCCCCCAGCCCATTCTGCACAGAGTTCCCATTGTCTCATTGCTAAGGAGATGAGGATTAATTCCATGTTTTCCTACCAAAAAGGGATTTTTTTGCCATTTTTTGTCTCATTTTGCTTTTCTTTAAGTGGTGGGTTATTGCTGTTCCTGAAGGGAGGAGGGAAAAACCAAAGCCCTTCCTTTCTTTCACCCTTTCCCTCATCTCTAGGATAGGTTGTCACCTCCACACTGGAGAGAACTGGGAAAAAGGAGGAAAACAAGGAAAATTGTCACATGTCCCATTTCTGCCATTATTTCATAGGCTTCAAAAAACCCCCAAAAATTAAAAAAAAATTCTTTCAACTAATCTAAACTGAAAAGAAACATCCAAACAACTGAAAGAAGAAAAAAAAATCATCCTGGAAAATCAAGGTGTTCTCCTGGCTTCTAAGGCTTTCCAAGGCACTGCACTGCAGGGGAAGGAATGGTGAGGCTGGAGGGGTGCTGAGCTCCCAAGGGATTGGGATCCGTTTGGGGGGGCTTTCCTTCCCAGGGTGGGGGGGTAAAAGTCCAGTGGAATTTCTCTTGGGGACAAAAAAAAACCAGGGAAAAATAAAAATTAAAAAAAAAGGGAAAATAAAATAAAAAATGGAATTAAAAAAAGGGAATAACGGAAAATAAATTAAAAAAGGAAAATCAAAAATCAAAAAAGGAAAATAAAATAGAAGAAAGGAAAAGAAAGGAAAATAAAATAAAGGAAAATAATGAAAAATCAAAAAATAGGCAAAATTTCAACATAGGGGAAAAAAAGATAGCAAAAAAAATAGGGAATAAAAACCAAACCCAGCAAACAATGAAAATAGGGAAAAAGCAAAGCAGGGGAAACCTGATCCAAACTAAATGCTCCAGAGGGTCAGGAATACCCACCAGCCCCAGGGAAGGAGCTCTGGCCACGATGGGACCTCCAGAGGCTGCTGAAATGAGGGGGCAAAGGCTGTGCCTGCTGGAGGGGATCCGGCATCCCGAGGGGATCCAGTGGCCAAAGGGGATCCAGCATCCTGGAGAGGACATCCCAAGGGGATCCAGCATCCTGGAGAGGACATCCCAAAGGGATCCAGCATCCCAAAGGGACCTGGGGGCCAGAGGGGATCCAGCATCCTGGAGAGGACCTGGCATCCCAAAGGGATCCAGCACCCTGGAGAGGACATCCCAAGGGGATCCAGCATCCTGGAGAGGACATCCCAAGGGGATCCAGCATCCCAAGGGCCTCCCTTGTCCATCCCCCCAGGAACGGGCGCCACCTCAGCAGCACCTCTGGCTCATTTAAGCAGCTGTCCCTGCCAGGTGGAGCCTCCAAACGGATCCAACACTTTGTTCCCTCCCCCTCTACCTCGGAAGCCAATCGAACTGCCTTTAACCCCGCCCCAATAATGAAAAGATTCCCGTCTTGTCTACGGTAACTGATTCCCAGCCACTCTTAAGCCCGGCCTTGGCTCGTGCCGCCCTCGGCGCCGCTCTCCGTGCCGCTCCTATTTCCTCCGCGCTTGTGTCTGGCCGCTCTGTCCCTTCTGGTGCTGCTGCTTCACCTGGGCCAGGATGTCCCGGATCTTGCGCTGAGCCATCTGGGAATGGGATGGTTTGGGTTGGAAGAGAGCTTAAAACTCATCCAGTCCCACCCACGCTCATGGGCAGGGGTGTTTTTCACTATCCCAGGTTGCTCCAACCTGGCCTTGGACACTTCCAGGGATGGGGCAGCCACAGCTTCTCTGGGAAATTCATTCCAGCCCCTCAAAGGGAAGGATTTCTTCCCAATATTCCATCTAATCCTGCCCTCTGGCAGTGGGACAACATTCCCCCTGGAAATGGTCTCTCCACTTTTCCTGTGGGCTCCCCTCAGAAACTGGAAATCCACAGCTAGATGATGATGAAGCTCCTCTTTTCCAGGCTGAACAATCCCAATTCTCTCAGACTTTCCCCATAGGAGAGGGAAGGGGGAAGCTGAAGGGGAACCCCAGGGACACCGAGACCTCAGGAATGAGAGAAACAGTGATCAGCTGGGCTGGGTGATGGGCTGGGCTGGAAATCCCTTCCTGTCCCATTTCTGGTGGTTTTCCCTCCAAGATTTGGGTTTGGGAGGTGACACTGTTTGTACTCCCACAGCTCTCCCTGCTCCCCACACCATCCCACGTGGCAAAAGGCACAGCTCACCCACAGGAGGATGCACAAACACGGACACACAACCCCAGAGGAGCCTCTGGAGAATCCCCCAGCAGCGGAGCAGGAGCTCTGGGGCCCTACCTGGCTGGCGTAAAAGTGCCCGATGATCTTCACGATGACCTGCTCGTTCTCATCAGGGGTCTGGTCCCGCGGCACCACCACCTCGGCCGCCGTCAGGTTCTGCAGCTCATTGACCTGCGGGGACGGGGCAGAAAGGGGTGAGTTCCTCTGGGAAATCCCAGC
Source organism: Campylorhamphus procurvoides (assembly GCA_013396655.1). Taxonomy (NCBI): domain Eukaryota; kingdom Metazoa; phylum Chordata; class Aves; order Passeriformes; family Dendrocolaptidae; genus Campylorhamphus; species Campylorhamphus procurvoides. The sequence continues at coordinate 197,921 of WBMV01000131.1, forward strand.
TATTCCCCAAAAATCCCTCTCCCTGGCACGTCCCCGGGCACAGCCACCCCTCGCAGGGAAGTCCCATCCCCACCCAGGTGTCACTCCTGCTTACGGTCTTGCCCCCTTTGCCGATGACCCTTCCCGCGGCCGAGGCGGGGACACGGATGTGCGTCTCCAGCTTCACTTCTTCCTTCGGCCCAAAGAAGTTCTCCTCCTTCAGCTTCCCATAAATCCTGCCTTGTGCCTGTGGAAGGGATGGAGCACGGGGTCAGGCGCCGGCCAGGATGTCCCACCCCTGCGTGTCCCCAATGAGCTCCATCCCCGGGACCCAGGACGGGACAGCATCCCACAAAATCCCAGTTCCTTGGAGCTTCAAACCAGCTCAGCCCCTGGGAGAGCTGATTTTGGGTTTACCCAGCTGCAGCCCAGGGGGGCTCAACATTGGGGTCGCCACCCTGCTCCTCCCTTCCCATCTCCACAGGGTGGCACCCCCCAAATCCCCCAGGGTGGTGGCAGCACAGGGAGAACCTTGAACTGAGCTTCTGGAGGGCCCGTGATGACAACCATGCGCACTTTGGAGTCCGGCGTCTCCGGAGGGGCGATCTGGAGAGGGACAGAGACAGGGGCGGGCAGGATGGTGCTCCTGCCCTCCCTCCCTGCACCACCAGCCCCCAACCCCACCGAGGCTTTTTTGGGGGGGTTTTCCCCACAGAAAAGCCCCCAGCCTGGGCAGGTGGTGACAGAGGGGGGAGGTCCCCACCAGGACACCCCTACCTTGATAGAGGCACTTGCAAACCGGGAGAGCTGCTTGATGTGTTGGCCCTTCTTGCCGATGATGGCACCGACCGCCTGCGCGGGGATGAAGACGTGCACAGTCTCCTGCTCTGGAGGCTGCAGGGACAGCATTGAGGGCTCAGTGTCACCACTCTGGGCTCAGGTGCCACCCTTCGACCACCCCACTCCCAAGGGTGCAGGGCTGAGCCATCACCAGACCCCCAAGGGGGCTAAAGCACCTTCTCCACCACCTTCTCAGAAGATTAGAGGACCAAATCCCACTCCTACACTGGCCCTGCTGGCAGCAGGGGATGCTGGAGGCATCCTGACCATCACACAGGTCTTCTCCATGCAGGGGAGACCCCTGAGCTGGAAGAAGGAGCAGTTTGAGCTGCCAGGTGTTCACCTACCATGAAGGAGCTGTACGGGGCAGCCCCAGAGACACTGCTTGGTGGTGGTGGCACCGCGTTGGAGGAGGCAGGGAAGAGGCCAACAGCAGCCAGGTTAAGGCCAGGGATGAGGTGGGATTGTAACTGAGGAGAGAAAAGGGTGTTGCTTTTACCAGGGCATCATCCCAGAGGAGCTGCCAGCAGCCAAGGGAGGACCAAGGCCACTCACACTCATGGCGGCCACGTCGTTCTCGTAGGCTTCCCTCACTTTCTTCATGATCTCCTGCTCTGCTTTGCAGCAGTTCTCGATGGAGCCCTTCACCGTGATGGTCCTTTCGGGGTTGTATAGAGTCAGGTCCTGCAAGCTGGTGGGAAAGAGAATCAGCACCAGGAGCCTGAGACACCAGGACCTCCAGTCCTTCCAGGGGTGCCCCTGGGCTGTTGGGGACACGGGGTGTCACTGCCATGCTCAGAGTGAGGACCAGCATCATGGTTGGCACTGGGAAATCCATTCTACCTTCCCCAAAAATAGGATTTAAGAGTAAAACTCCAGTGCTGGTCATGAAACCAGCGAGCCTGGCTCTTCCATGGGATGGGATGGGAACACTGAAGGGACTGGGAGGGGAATACAGAAAATGTGACACCAAGGTTTTTCAAGAGAGCTCTGGGGACTGAAGCATCTCTGCCCACTCTCATCCACCCTCCTGCCTCCTCCTCTTCCTCCCCATCCTCTCCAGGCTGTGGAAGTTCTGCCCTGCTCTCCCCAAAGGAAACCAAGAGCCTTACGAGGAGATGGTGATTTTTGTCTCTGTGTCCTGCTCCACTTTCTTCAAGTTCCTCCCTTCCTTGCCAATCAGGCGCCCCACAAAGTTGTTGTGGGCCAGGATTTTCAGAGGCACTTCATCAGCTCTTGAGAGAGGGACAGGGGAGAAAACCAAAGATGAAGAGCAACCAGAAAAGGAGGGATTTGGTACAGGGGGCTGAGGGAAGCTCAAATCCCACTGCTTGGAGTGCCCCAAACCATAGGTTCTGCACACGTAGGAAACCCTTACGTCTTGGTGTCCTTTGCCTCCTTCTGCATGATCTCCAGAATCATCTTGCAGGCAGCAGAGCAGCCCTCAGGGGTGGAGTGGATGCTGATGGCTTTTTCTGCAGCTCCCGCGTTTTCTTTCCGGTGCACGTCGATCCTGGAAGAGCGGGATGGGAGCTGGGAAGGGGCCCCGTGGCTTCCTGACCCCACCCCTGTGAGCCTGGAGCCCACCCTCCATTCCAAGGTTGGATTTGCACCCAGGGAAGGAGGGAAGGGCGAATTCTGGGCTTGATATTCCCCATGGACGCAGAGCTTGGGAGCTCAAATCTCCAAAACCCAAATAAGGCATGAGCATCTATTTATTTTAAGCAACAGGAGCCATGAAGTGGTGGAACGAGCACGTGCCTGGGGGACAGGATGGGCTGTCCATCACCTCCCAGCCCACACAAAGCCTTCTTTGGGGGACTAGAGCCCTGCCCAACATCAGCTCAGGGGCCAAACACAAGACAAAGGAGACTGGCTGGGTCCCATCCCAGCCCTGGCAAAGGGACACACGGAGGGAATCACAGCCAGAGAGCCTGGCTGGGGCAGGGAACGTGGCTCTTGGACACCCAGGAGGGATGGAGGTGCCTCACGGAGCCCATTTTCCAAAAAAAGCCCCAAACCAACCCATCATCTCAACCCCCGCTCAGGGACTCACTTGGACTGCGTCTGCTTGGTGATGTTCCTGATGGTGGCCCCTTCCTTGCCAATGATGGCCCCCACGTACTGGGTGGGCACCAGGAGCCTCAGGGGGATGTCCACGGGCTGCTGCTTGACCGGGGCGCCCGCAGAGACGGGGGAGCCCTGTCGGGGGGCACCACGGGCCCCAAATCCGCCCCGCCGCCCGTTCTCCGGCCCCGGCGCCGACTGCTCGTCCGGGATGTAGGAAACCTTCAGCGCGTGGTTCTCCAGCTGGTGCCCGTTCAGCTTCATGATGGCCCTGGAAAGGAGGACGGGTTGGGATGGGGAGATCTCTCCTGGGATGCTTGAGCAGCTCGACCCAGAATGGGATAAATGTTCCCCAGTGAGGAAACCCCAGGAGCAGGACAGGAAACTCCATCGGTGCTGAGAGGACCTGGCAGGACTTTCCACCCAGATTTTAAGGGGAATCCCTCCCGGAACACAAAGCAAGGACAGGATTGTGGAGGGAGTGATTCCCACAGCTCCTCCACACTACGATTTTTGCCTGGTATCTCGAATCCCTCTCCCGGCTGGAATTCAGGGATGCAAGGGCTGAAAGCTGTCGATAGGTGGGGCTGGCAGCAAGAGCAAGGCCATGGATTTGGTCACCGTTCTCGGCAGCTCCGTGAACCTCCTCAGCTCCACAAAGTGGTCAGTGACTCAACTCTTGCAAAAAAAAAAACCCTCAAACTAACCAAAAAACTCCTAAAACTTGCTGAAATGAGATTCTCCCTGCAGGGTGTGAAGGGACCAGGGAAAGCCGCTGGATGGAGCATCCCTGGAGCAGGAAAAAGAAGGGAAGGGAGCTGCAAGTCTCCCACAAGTTGCCTGGTATCTGATCTGATGTTTGGACTCATTATTACTTCTTCTGGAGGCATAACTCCCAAACTCAGGAAAGTCCAGGGAAACCTCCATTTTATCTCAGGCAAAAAGTTATGTTTTAACTCTCTGAGCTGCCAAGAAAGACCAAAAAACTTGGAAATCCAACCCAAGGTGAAGGGAAATAAATCAGAGTGCAGGGACATCTGCAGAGATTTGCTGCCCTTTTAGCCAAACTTTAGGAATCTGGGGGGGAGGAATGTGGCTCCCAGCACTGGAATTCCTGTTTTCTGGAAGCAGGGAAGGGACAGGGGCACTCACTGCCTGGTCTGCTCCCGGTTGGCGTAGGTGACGTTCACAACGGCCGTCTCACTGTCCGTGTTCACTGCAGCAAGAGAGGCAGGAATTGGAGAGGCAGCAGGAACACCCAGGAGCAAATTCCTCCCAAAAACCCTCCCAGGTGAGTCCCTGCTTGGATACATCTCCTCTGGGGCTCCCCAGGTGGGAAGAGCATCCAAAGGCTCAGCCCACGCTGGTTTCATGGGCACCACAGACCCTGCTGGTGGTTTAAAGGATGCTGATCCATCCCTGTGCCAATTCCAGAGCCCAGGGACAATCCCAGGAGCTCCTCCGAGCCCTCCTTTCCATTTCCAAGAGGGTTGTGGTAACTCTACTCTCATCAAACATCCCAGGGGTGATATTAAACCTCTTCCCTCAAGTGACCACCATTAGAGGCTGAGATAAAATCTGCTGAGCGGAGACACAGAGTCCCCTGTGCCTCGGGAGAGCATCCAGCACCTTCCCAAGGAGTAACACCCGATGTGGGAACAGCCACTTGTGCTGCCTGAAGCCACCACATGGACTTATCTTTGGGAATAGGGAACAAAAAAAATGCCTCAGCGACCAGGCTGAGACCCCTTGACATCCTCAGACACGGGTTTTGCTCACAAAGGAAAGCCACATGTCCCTCCTCGCTCTCCTCTCCCCCCAAGAATGAACCCAGGGCAGAAAACAAACAAACACAGCTTTTATTCCAGCCCTACCTTGCTCGCAGTTTTCCACGGTGCCATACTGGGCCAGCAAACCATCCAAAACCTGGCAAAGGGAGAAAACAAACCCGCTTTACACTGGGATTGTCAGGATAGATCAGGGAGATACAACCCATCAATACAAGGCAGCTGTCTGGTCATTAAGATTTCACAAGCAATTAGGTGGAGGAAGCTCCTGCCTGCCCCAGGACGCTGGACCGAGGGGCCTCGGAGCCAGCGGGGGGGGAAAGAAGAGTCAGGGAAAAGTCCCAGCAGGCAGCGGGAAGAAAGGATCCATTTTGTTCCTTATACAATAGATAAATCATAAACCCCCGTTATTAATGGGGATTTTTGTTGGTGTCGCTTACGTTGCTTCTATCAGTTGATTTCCCTCCTGTAATGGGAGAGAAACAAGCAACAGACTTGTATAATTAGACCCAATTAATAACAAAGAAAAGGAAAAACTGACTTTAATCCCAAGTACAGAAACCTGGAGGGGAGAAAATTAGGCCTTAAATCTGATCTAGTCCTCTCCGCTCGCTCCTCTTACCTCCCATCGCAGCTGGGGTGGGATGTTTCGGATTTGAATTTTCCGGCTCCTGAAATAAATGAGAAGTGATTAAAGAGCAGATTTAGGGGCTGTGAACGTGGCCATCCTGGTGGAACTGCTGCACGCTGATGGATCTGCTCAGGCTTGGCATTTCCATGGGTTCTGATGGCTTTTGGCTAATTACACCCAGCCTAGATGGGGATGGATTTATGCCGGAGCTTCCCCGAGAACAAAATCCCAAAGGCTCCTGGAGCCCTAATGGCTGGAAAGGCAGAGAGTTTTCCCAGGTTAAATAGAAGGATTCCAAAGCAAAAAGGGAGCTGTGTGTTCCTTCATCAGAGGGATGAAGAGAGGACCTTTGGGATCACAGGAACATCATTCCCACATCCAAAAACACACCCGAGGGTTTGGATTGATCTCCCAGGGAAATCAAGGCACGGACAAGCCTGAGATGGGCTCAGGTTGCTTCTCCGCTCACATTTTTGGCTCTTCCTACCCTCACTTTTCCCAAAATAGAAACTCTTTTTATAATTCCGATGCCAGATTTGCCCTGGGGGTGCCGTTTCCCCCCTGACCCCTCTGTGAGCAGCTGCTGGAGACAGCTGAGAGCAGCTGTGGGATCATCCGGTGCTGGACACCCCAAATCCCACCCAACCCCCTCTTTGGGTGCCCACAGATGGAGCTTTGTGGGTGCAACCCACGTGCAAACAGTGCCAACCCCCAGGGATGGCTTGTCCCCCTCCCTGCCCTCTGTTTCTCAGGAATAACCAAATCCCCTGATTTTTAGGATGACCAAAGAAAAGAGAAATGTCATGGCCATGGCAGGCAGCTCCATATGGGGTAAATGCCCTCAGACCCACATCAAAGACCAGCTTTTCAAATTTAAAGTATTAACACACACACGAAATAAAAAAGAGAGGTAAAATGAGGTTCTAGATCATTATTTTCCAGTTCAGAAGGTGACTCAGCTCACTTGTCAATGAGGAAAGGTCATCTCAGTATGGAATGGCCCCAGGTGAGGATTCCTCCTCATCCCCAACACCCTTCGAGGTCAAGGCGGCTCCTCAAGCACCTCCTCACACATCAAAACCCCAAAAAGCCTGGCCAGTTGGTTTCCAGCAAAACCAGAACTGGTGTTTCCCCAAATCACCAAAGATTTCCCAAAGATTCAGACCAGAGGGATGGAACAGTCAGATTTAGGGTGGTCCTCTCCTCTAAAAGTCAAAATGAAGCCCAAAAAACCCGAGATCTTCCAGCTCAGCCACCAGGGAGGCCCCGAAACACCAATTTTGTTGCTGCTACAGATGCAAACCAGGTGGATGAAGAAAAAGAAACCAACCCAACCCTTCAAATCCCAGCATGTCCGGGGGGGGCTGCAGGAAGGAAAGGGGGGACACGACGCTCTGAAACCAGATCTCCCCTTTCCATGCTAATCCCCATCCCAAACCAAACGGGAGAGAGATTAAGAAATTCAGAATGCCAAGAATGTCAGAGCCCAGGGAGGGTCAAAGGGATTTGAAGTGACAGAGGAAGCCCTGGAGGTCTCCCACCACCCACCCCAGCCACGGAAACTTCTCCGGATCGCTGCGAGCATCTGCATGGGCAGCGCATGTGTTCGGCACAGACGTGACCGGAATCCAGCGTGCCACGGAGAGAAAAGAGCCATTTATGTCCTCACCCCCCGAATTCTGCTGGTGGCAGCTCGTTTGCTCCCCTGCTAAAAAATTAAATTAATTAAGGAAAGCAGCAGAATTCCTTTTCCAAGCTCGCTGGGTGTAGGAAGAGCATTGCCCAGGTCGGCGCCGGCTGGGGAAGCGCCTCACCGGGGCCACGGCGCTGTTATTAATATGTTAATTAACCATAATTCCTCCCATCACAGCCATTCCACCGGGATTATTCACCACTCCTAACGGCCCCCGTTGCTGATGGATATGAAATCCCCGAGGAGGGAGAGACGGGTCTTTCATCAGCACAGCAAGGTGAGTGGCACAAAGGATCCCACGACATCCCGGGATGAGACAACGCTCCCAACACTTGACTCCCGACCCGGCTCCATCGATGCCCACCGTGCCAGGGGGAAGGTGGAATTGGGGTCAAATCCATCACCCTTTGGGAAGTCCTGGCTTGCCATGGAGCTGCCCCACAGCGCATGGGAAGCTCCTGCTCCCGGCTCGGCTGCGGCTCCATCGGAGCTGCCATGGTTGGAATGACAGAGGAAGTCATGAATAAATAAACGCCGCTCTCTGCTTTGCCAGGAGCTGGTCCTGTTGGATTGAACCCCTCGGCGTCGAACGCCGCCCGGATCCGCCCGCTCCGAGCGGAGCCGCGTTCCGGATAAAGAACTCCGTGCCACGGCGATTCCCTGGCTTTTTATTCACCATGTGCCAAAGGCAGGAGCTCCTCCCTCCTGCTCTGACAAAACTCCGCTCGCCCGATCTCGGCTGCCAGCCAGGACTGGCACTCGTGCCCTCTGCATGGGCAGGAGATCAGGAGGAGCTCCGGCATCTCCAGCTCGTGGGAGAAGGTGAGAGCTCTGCTGGATGCTGCTCATCGGACCCCAGAGATCCTCAGGATGAGCAGGAATGGATTGATCTCCCTACATGCCAATCTGGGCAGTGCTGGTGGTCCTTTTAATTAAAAATATTAATGGGAGAGGAAAGAAGAGGGGGGAGAGCTGCAGGGTATTTGGTAATTGTGGGTCCCAGAGATGGATCTTGGTGTCACCACCCTCCTGCCCCACGCTGATGGTGATGTTTGTTCAAACAGCACTTTAACATCCCTCTACATCCATCCTCGAGCCCTGGAAAACCTGCCAACACCCCCAGCAGCCTCGAGTGGATCTGCTGGTTCTCCTGCAGAACCAGGAGGCAAAGTGAGACCTCTGAAATCTCCTGGAACCCCATAAACCCTCCCTGGCTGTGGGCTGGACTCACTGAGGGGGAAAAGCCACCCATCCTGATGCACCCAGATAACAGGAGGCTGCAATAGGTTCCATATTGTGGAGCCAAACACAGACAAGCATTTGGGTCAGTCCCTCCTTATCCCTGAGCTCTGGAAGCAGCAGGATCTGCTCCATCAAAGGCTTTCCTGGGATTTCCCTCCAGCCAGCTCTTTAAAGAGCTCAACACACCAACAGGTTAAACCTCACTGTGGGGAGAAACAAAAAGAAAACGGGAGTGAAGTGACTTGGAGCAACAGGGAGAACCCAGGAAAGGGGCTGGGGATCCTTGCAGAGATTCCTCACCCCCCGTGCTGTGCCTGTTGAAACCACATGGATCAAACCCAAAGAGCACCAGGAAAAGCACTTTTGCAGAAGGGAGAAATGGGTGAAATGGGAAGAAGAGACAGCAAAGGTTGGTTCAGGGAATTCCCTCCACTGGTACAGCCCTGGGGCACTGGAAGTGCCCCCTGAGGCACCTCCCAGCCCACACTGGTGCCACATCCTTGGAGCTGTGCACCCTCCTCACATGGGCAGCACCAAGGGACAGGGACCTGCAGGAAGCCCCATGGAGAACCCTGACCAGCAAAGAGGCAGAATCAGCATTAAAACCCCAAATTAGATCAGGGGAGTTTGCTTTGGTTTTGTTTTTAATTTTTAAACCCTACTGGGAAATGTCCAAGCACGGATTCAGCCCTCGGGATCCCCCATCTCTCAGCCCTGGACGCATCCACGGGCAGAGATCGCCTTCAAGAGGGTGGCCAGAGCCTCCCACTTAATTAAGAATCTGCTGGTAATTCCCTGGAGTGGACTGGCACGGCGGTGGTGGTGGCAGGGACCCAAGAAAGGGGCACCAGCTCGGCAGGAGCAGGGAGCCTGGCCGGGATCCAGCGGGAGGGAGGCTGGGACCGGAGCCACAGGCGATGGAAAAGCGGCACCGGCACATCCCAGCCCCACGGGAGCGTCCCCTTCCTTCTGCACCAGTTTTTGGGGGACACTTTGGAGGGGCAGAGCCCACCCTCATCCATCCAACATTCCTGGCTCTGCTGAGGAGCTCCAGCAGAATTCCCATCATCTCCTCCCAGTAAAACTTCAGCCACAGGTCCCAGCTGGGACAAGGGCTCTTCCCAGCATGGAAAGCTGGATGTTGTTCCCTGGAAAGATGCATCACGACAAGGTCAGGATAACACCCGTGTCTCTCCATCACCCCTCATGGATGTGCCTCCTTCTCCTGCCCCGTGGCACACTGCCTTCCCCTTCCCACACCACTCCAGGTTTTGTCAGGATAACCTGGTTTTTCTTTAGCCAGGAGCTGATTTAGGCAATGTCTGATAGAGAAAAAGCCAACCAGGAGCACCACAGTGGCAGCTGCTCTGCCCTTCGTGGCTCTGCATCAGGACACACACCCAAACACACCCCGTGGGATGTTGGCTGTGGCATCTCCCTCAGATCCAACATCTCCTGGACCTTCTCCATCCCTCACCACATGTTTCTCCGAGCAGAGGCGACCAAAGGCACAAGGATGCTGAGGGACCAAGCACAGCCAAGCTCTGGGCTCTGCCCAAACTCCTCCACCAACCCCAGCCCATCCATCTCCTCCCCAAAACAGCAGGAGGGGGACCCCTAAAGCCAGAGACATGGGGGCACCTACTACCACTGCACCACGTTAATGATGGCTTTTCAATCAAATGCAAATGCTATGCAAATTGGGGGGCTGAAAACACAGTGCATCCCTGATTCAATTAACAGCATTTCATTTATCTAGTTAGGCTTTGATTCAGGAAAGCACTTAATCCTGCGCTTAATGCGTTGTTGTTGTTGTTTTTTAATGTTTTAAACATTTTTAAATAGGAAAATGTGGTTGCTAAGACACAAACGTTGCCAGGGGGACTCGGAGGAAAGTTGTAGCAGAAATTACTTGCTTTTCCCTTATAATTCGATTGGCTTTCCAGTTGCTGGCACCTCCACAAGGCAGGAATATTATCCCTGGACTCCCTCCATTGACAAGGGAACAAAAGCACAGGGAAGGAGGTACCTGCTGGAATCTCACCAGATCCCACCACACCTCCAAGCAGGACGGGGGGCCTTGCATGGGATCTGCCTCCAGGTTTTGGCCACTTCATCCATGATTTGTCACCTTCTACATTGCCCTCTGAGCCAACACATCCCTCGGCTCCCCCACCTGCCATTAAACCCCCCAACACACGGATTTCCCAGCAGGATCAGCAAGGTCCTTGCTGGAAACACTCACACACCACCAGGGCAGGATAAAACTGCATTCCAAACCCACCAGATGATGCTCGAGCGAGGATCCGAATTCCCTCCTCCAATTACTGAATTCCCTCCTCGTTACTAAAGTTTGAGTCATACTTAAGCAGAGGGAAATATTTAAATATCTGGATTTTTCCTGACTCCACACCTCCTGGCCCAGCTCCTCATGGAGGTGCAGAAGGTCCAGGTTGAACTTCCAGAGCTTTTGTGGTCTGGAAGAAAAACCTTGAGGAGGGAATAAGGGAGAAAATCCATGGAAAAGTCTTCCCTTGAGTTTGCAAAGAGCTTCAAACCAGAGCTCTGAGATGTGGAGACATCACACTTGTTTTGAGCTTTAACACCTCAACACCGAACACCAACAATACTAAATTTAAATATATAAGTAAAAAATTCAGATCTGGGCTAGAATTTTCTCCAGGTCAAGGCATGAGTCTTAAATTCAGGGCATTTTTAAAGCATTGAATTTTCCTGACAGGTCACCCTGGTCTTGCTGCTCCCCAGCACCAACCCAGCCACCACAGCATCCTGTGTCCCTCTTGTACCCCTGGTTTCATCCCTGAAGCTGCTGAGTGAGGTAATTTGGACTAAAACCTGGGCTGTGACATGGGGTGGGTCTCAGAGAGCAAGAAAAAAGTGGAAAAACCCCACCCAAAAACCCCCAAATGTGCTACAGTTGAGCAGGATCCAGGAGGAATGGAATGGGAAATAACAAGATACCCCTTTTCTTGTCCTGAAAATGGACCCAGCTTGGAGCCAGCTCAAGATACACCATTTAAACAATGAGTTTTACCCATTTCCCATAAAGAGAAAGTAAAGGTCTCCCAGAGAACCATCTCCCTGCCTCCCAAACACCTTCTGCCACCAGAGCTCAATGTCATCAGTGCCACAAGCTCTTAAACTCCTTGGAAAAGCATCTTGTGCAATTTTGAGCTGCCAAACCCCTTCCTTCCACCCTCAGTGACCTCCTGGCCTCAGACACCACATGGTCTCACTTCTGGAACTGTCCAAGGACAAACTGGACAAGGCTTGGAGCAACCTGGTCTAGTGGAAAGTCTCCCTGCCCATGGTGTGGAAAGAGGTGAATGAAACAAGCTTTAAGGTTCTTTTCAATCCAAACCACTCTGGGATTCCACAATATCCCAAATTTTCACAAAGAAACGACTCCACAGGCACAAGGTGGTGAAAAGACCAGAGGTTGTCACTGGTCACCAGGGGATGTGGAGAGTCCCAGCTGTGCCTGTGTGACAGCAAAGCCAGAGCTGCAGGGTGGCTGCCAGGAAAGAGATTTGGGGGTGGAATAAAAGGAAGAGGAGGCTGAGAAAGAAATATGCAAATCTGTATAATGACAAGATTAAAGCAGCAGGAGCAGAGAGAAAAGCAGGCTCGTGCCTTGAGGAGAAACGAGCCAAGAGGCCCCTCCTGAGGACACGAAGCCAACAAGGACATTTGGGTTCTTGCAGCTGGAGGGACACAGAGGTGAACCAGCCACGGGATTTTGGAGAAACATCCCCAGGAGCCTCAGACAGACCCACTTGCCTTGGCTGGGTTCTCTCTGGCAACGTGATTAATCCTTCCCATCAATCATCTCAGCAACCAGAATCTGATCTTGGGCTAATCAATCTGTCTAATTGGTTTCTCCCCATTAGCTCTTTTTCGGAACTGCTTTGTACACTGAGCACCACGTCTGGTAATTGATGAGGGTTTTTTCTCTCTTTCCAGGAAGCTGCTGAGATGGAGGTGTCCGTGAGCATCCCTTGGAAAGCCTCGGGGAACCCACCCCTGGTTTCAGAAGAGCTGCTGCATCTCAGGAGCAGAGGGAAGGTTGATGCTCTGTCTTACATTCCCTGCTGTGCCCTTCCCATTCCTGATTTTCCCAGCTGATCCTGAGGAGATGGAGCTGGCATGGAGCACACACCACATCCACCCAAAGTGCCCACCTGAGAGGAGTTCATTCCTCAGTGCTTCAAAAGGTACAGAAGTCTCACAGAAATGCCCCAAACAACCCCTCCCCCCCCCCTTGCCCAGAGGATGACTCCGGCCACCCCCCAGACTCCTGCACTTCATCCTTGCCAAAGTCAACACATCAAGGATCTGTGGCCAGGACAAGTTTCCCAGTAAGTGAGACAGAGGGAAAATGAATGAGTTTTACACAATGCATCCATTTTGCATTATCTTTCCATTCTGATTTGCTGGCGAGCTGCCACAGATTGAAAAGCTCTTTCTGATGCTCTGAACGTGCCCCAAAGCCAAGCCCAGTTAAACCTGGTGGGTTTTGGGGCATTCTGCACATCCTCCTTCACCCACCAGGGCTGGCTTTGCACAGGAAAGGTCCTAAGTGTGGATTCTCAGCCACCTCCAGGTGCTACACCAGCCCCAGGAGATGTCCCACTGCCCTCCTCCCTAAATCCAACAAAGCCTAAAATAAAAATGGGATGCTGGGAAACCCACTACAAATTCCCAACCAGTTCCTGCTCTCCATCACTCCTTCCTAAAGGTGATGGGGATGAGGTGCCAGCTGGTGCCCTCACAAACCTCTCACTCCCTTCTCTTTGCACCTCCACCCTCCTCCAGTGCTCAGGACACATTTCTAACTGGTTTCCAGTGGCTCTGCTGGGGCTGCTCTGAGCTGGGTTCAGGTTTCACAAGCGAAGCTTCAGGCAGCTCCCACAGAGCTGGTGGGAACCCCAAAGCCCGTCAGCACATGTTGTGGGGTGGGTCTCACAGAGCTCTAATTTCTCAGTAATTAAAGCCCATTATGGGGGTGATTGACAGCTGTCACTCACACAGGCTCCATGGGATTCTGTCTGCAGAAAGTGGGCAGAGACTTCTCTTTCCTGTGCATTTCCAGACCCCTGGACAGTGGGGTCTTGGGCTCTTTCTGGAGACCTTACAAACCCTGTGGGCTCAGAGCACAGGAATTAAGGGGGAATCATTAAAGCCAAGGGGAGCTGCCAGGATTAAGTCCCCAACAACTTCAGGTGCACAAGAAAGGAAGATGAAACAACACTGATTGTGACTTCAGAGGGTCCCTCTGTGCCAGGAGGAGGAGGAGGAGGAGGAGGATGCACAAGGACCAGCAGCACCAAGTCTGTTTTAAGCCAGATCAGGTTGAACCAGTGCAGTGATTGCACGCAGACAAACCCTCCCAGATCAAAAGCACACTCATAAAGGGAGAATCCAGGGGTTACAACACTGATTATACTCTCTTCTGAACTTAATTCCAGGGTGGAGACCCTTTTGCCAAAGCTCAAGTTAAAACCCGTGGTGCTGCACTCTGACCTGCCAGTCCTCCCAGTTTGGGTGGGGGATCACATCTCCAGCAGCTCAGGCTGTGAGCAGGATGCTCATCCCCCTCTCCTCAGGGACAAATCCCAGCCCAGATCCCAGCCAGGAGGTCCCAAAGCCCCTTCCACCCCTGGCATGGACACAGACCTGCAGCAGCTTTCGTGTCACAGGCAACACCAGCACAAGCTTTAAATAACAAACCCAAATTCTTCACCAGATCTGGGGGAAACCAGACACATTTTCCCTTCCATTTCCTCTCCAGGAGGAGGTGAGGGCAAAGCAAAACTCTCCCAAGGTGACAAAACTGAGAGTTTTCATGGAAAAATGAGAACTTCAGGTTTCTCACGCAGAGCCCATCCTTTGGGGGCAGGAGGAAAGGTGCCCATGAACCCACCTTGGCCAGCCTGACCAAGGGAATCAGTGACAGCCACAGCTCCTCCTTCAGCATCTGCTCAGCTTTGGGAGGGGGTTCAACCCCTCAGCTGCTTCCTTTGTCCCACCAGAGCTGAACCAGCACCCGAGGAGGTGTCAAGTCACCAAAAGTCCTGTTTGGGGTTGGGATTTTTAGCAAGAGGTGTATGAATAAGAGAAGGAAAAGGCAGGACAGGGAAGGAGCTGAAAAACAGCAAAAATGGGGCTTTTCTACCCCACTGCCCTTCACCTCGAGCAAACAGCAGTGATGAAGCAAAGGCATTTAAAGTCCAGGGAACACAAAAAACCACCCCAAACATCCACACTACCTGGATTTTTTCCCCCTCAGGGCATCCCCCCCAGCCATGCCCGTGCCCTCTCTCCTTTCTGCCCTCCACGGGGCTGAGTTTTACTGGCACAACCAGCGGCAGCAACGAGTGTTTGAGGAAACCCAACATCACATTTACACTGAGCAAACATTGGGGGCCGGCTGTGCAGCCAGGAAGGCAGGGCAATGATATCCCAGCGTGGCCAAAGGCACACAGGGAAGCTCAGCAGTCGAGCCAGAGCTTTTAAAAAGTCCCAAATATCCTCTCCCCCCGCACACACCTCGATAAGTGTCACCTATAAAAGTCACAGCCCTTTGGCAGCTCTGCCACGAGCACAAGGAGAGGCTGCAGATGTCAGGGAAATCTGTTGCATTATTAGTTCAGCTGGGACTGAGCCCCAAACAATGACTCCATAAAGTTCATCGAAAGTTGTGTATTTAGGCTCCAATTCAGCGCCCGCCTCGTTTCGGCGGCGAGGCAGCCCCGCCAACTTCAAACGGAGGGTTCCTGTGTCCAAAGCACATCCTTGGGAGCCTCGAGAATCCCAGCCTGAGAGCACAACATTTCTGGGAGGAAGCTCTTGGCTTCTCCTGCAACGACAGCCCAAACAAGCCCATAAAAGCCTACGGCAGCCACAGGCTCTTCCTCCTCCTCCTCAGAGGGATCCCAACCTGCTTTTAGTGATTTAGTGCTCGTTTGATCCGTTTGGAGATACTTTGATGCCAAAAGGAGATCCCAAAACACACCTGAATGTCTGCATAGTAAAGGAAATATACACACTCATATATATATTTATATCTATATATATAAATGACCACCCACTCAGGTGGTCGGGTCTGCTGGGCTGTGGCCAGTAATAACCAGGGAATAATTAGGATAAGGTTGGCAGTCCTGGAACCACGAAGTTCATCCCACCCCAGGACCATTCCCCAACCCTCACTGCTCTATTTTAGGATACCTTAATGCAGCTATTGCTGAATTGCAGGGAGTTCTCTGCACAAACCCAGCCAGAAGGTCCGAGCCCACAGCTTTGGGCTGAAGCAAAGCCAGAGCTCTGCAGGTGGCAAACTCCAGAGAAAACGTGGAGCTTGAAGGGAGAACGGAGCCCCTCAGCCTGCAGCTCCTGCCTCTTCTTCTCCACCTCACCCACAGCTCCCAACCCTCCAGAAACACTCCAGAAATCCCCCAAAAAGTCGACAAACCTTTCGCCACAAGCTCTAAACACAACGTGTCTCAAGGCAGCAAAGAAGGAACTGGGACCTCCTTGGCCCCCCCAGCACCCACCCTGGGGCTGAAGGGGCAGGACCAGGAGCAGCTGAAAGCCCCCAGTGTGAGCTGGCACATCCAACCCTCCAGAATTCCAGCAGGAATCCCCAGAGCGGGCAGAGCCTTCCAGGAGCGCTCGGCTCGTCGGGCGCGGATCGCGTCGGGAAGCGGCGCTTTTATTTGGATGCCTCGATCCAAGTTGGAAAAATCTGGCTCCAATTGCGGGTGAAAATCTGGCCCTGGGAGCCTTTTATTTTTTTTTTCTCCTGTTCCCTTTTCTTTGGCTCCAGCTCACAATCCCCCTGCCTCCTTCCCACTCCGAGCCGGCAAAGCTGCTCCCCGAGCCTCGGCGAGAAAGGAAACGGCGGCGGGACCGTCATCTCCGCACTCCAAACTTCCCCCTTTTGCTGCAAATCCATTTCCCTGGAATCTCAAGTGCTGTTTACACATGGCAATACCCTGGAGAAATCCCAGGGTGCCTCGTGGAGCTCGGCCAGCTCCCGGCTCTGCTCCTGCCTTTGGGACAGGTGGAGCGTGGTCGGAGCATCCCAAACCCGACCTGGCGCCTCGTCCTTAAAATCAGCACGTGGAGCGAGTTCTGCCCAGACACCCCGAGGGTCGGGGGGGTGTTTTCCCAACTGGGTTCATCCCATAGGGACCAGATCGTTCCAGTAGCCAGGAAAGGCTGAAATTTCAGCTCTGCCCATGTCAGGGCTCCCAAGTGTTGGTTACAATAAAATAAATGACCCATTTCCTGACAGATCGAGAGGGTTCCTCGAGAGGGACAGACACGTTTTTTAATGTTTGTTTAGTTTCTCCTCATTTTTTCCCCTCTTTTTCCCCCTGCTGTCCTTTCCTGCTTTTTCACACCAGGAGCTGGGATGCTCCGGTGCTGCTCCCATCCCCATGGACATTCCCTGCTCCTGCCCCTCATTTCCAGCCACAATCCCAATAAACTGTCCCCCTGCCCTTCAGGTTTTAGGAGTTTCCTTGGGGAAGCTCCCAAGGAGGGGCTGGAAAGGCAGCTGGAGAGGGCTCAGCCCAAGACAACAGCACAGGGGTGATGAATGGTGTCCCAAAACCACTTCCCAACGCTCAGGGACCACCAGGCTATCCCAAAACCACCCTTTGGAAGAGGCAGCAGCACCCAAAATGCAGCTTGTTTGGCTTCAGATACTCCCAAAATAAAGCCAAACCCCAGGGAAGGGGGCACGAGGAGCCAGAAAGGGGCTGCAGGACCCCAACCCTCCCAAGACCCTTTCCAGAGGAGAAAACCAAGTGGGTTTCAAGGGAATCAGGATTTTTGGTTTCAATCTCCACAAGGATTCGCCAGCACCTTCTGGAGCAGCTACACCCCTGGATATCAACTGGTGTGGGACTGGTTTCCACCCCCCTTCGGTGGTTATTCCATCCAAACCAGAAAACACACGCTGGGTTTGAGGGAAGCAGCTTGAAACAACATCTCAAATTCCCTTTCCCAGAGATTCCCAGGGCAACACCAACAGAGGAGCCGAGTAAAACCTGTCTGAGACATCTGCCCTCGGCTCAGGGCAGGATTTGGGAGGGAAGGGACTTCCTGAGGTCACCTTGGCCAAGCCCAGTGTCCCCTCAGGAGGGACACGGCTCTCCATGTTCCCTGTAAGAATATCCCATCTATCTAGTATCCCTGTAAGAATATCCCATCTAATATCTATCTGATATCTAAGGAAACACAGACAGACACATGGACATCCCTCCAACCTCCTGCAGAAACAAGGAGAACCTTCCAGAGGAGATCCCTGCAACTCCTTCAGCTCCAAAACCTCCAGGATAAACTGGATAAAAGCCCAGCAAGGATTTCTGAGCTGAATTCCCTTCATGGCAACGAGCTGGGAAGACACTGGGATAACACCCTGATGGGACTGGGATTCTCCTTCCCTGAAATACAGGTTTGCACCAGGAAAAAAAGCATCCTGGTGAGCAGATTATTCCCTAAATGCTTCTCCCTTGGCAGCCAAAGGAGATGCAGGACATCAGTCCCCTCACTGAGGCTTTTTCCTCCTGTGCCACTTTTTTTCCCACATTTTTTCAACTTTGGGAAGTGTGTTTTTCCCTCCCTCCAGATCCTCAGGGCTGAACCCTCCAGGATCCTTCCCACGTTTCAGAGTGGGAATTTGCAGGTGCAAAAGGACTCAGGGAACAGGCAGACCTGGCCAGCTCCTTCTCCCAGTTCCTCCCATTCTCCCCCAGTTTATTGGGGTCTGTCTCCCAGTTGGGAATCCAGGAGGGGGTGATTTGGGATCACACTCCCTCATTTCACCTTTTAAATTCCTCCAGTCTTGGTAGAAATGAGAGTTTTCACCTAAAACTTTGGAAAAGCTCCTCTTTGGCGTAAAAAAAGAAAACAAAAAAACCCAAAAAGTCTTTAAATGTTTGTTTTGGGGTTTTTTTTATAACAGAAATCTGCACTCTCCAGTTTTCAGCTCCTAAATTTGTTATTTTCTCCTTCTCCCCTCCTTAATTTTTGGGAAGGGGCAGCACCAGCTCCCCTGGGGTTTTTCCCATCCCTTTTCTTGGGTAAATTCTGCCAAATCCCCCCATTTCTCCCATAAAAACCGTTTAAAAAAGCAGAAAAACCCCCCTATTTTCTGCTGCCTCCCAGACACCTTCCACTCCCCAATCCAGTGATTTTGGGAGGCACCAAAAAGGTGACCCCAAAAGGGGGAAAAAAAGGCTGGGAAAGGAGTTGGAACCCCCTTGTCCACCCTTGGCCCATCCCCAGCTGCCTGAACTCTCCCAAAAAACCTCTGGAAAACATTAACATCACTGGGGGGTTGAGCTGGAGGGGCCAGAAACCTCCTTTTTTTATTTATTTTTTTCATTTCCATTCTGAAAGGTCTCAATTTTCAAAGCAAGTACTTTAACCCCAGCTCCCCTCAGGTCTCTGTTTGCTTATTTTTGAACCTAAAAGGCAAATATCGAAACAAATTCCACTGCAAAACTGGGCTCAGTCCCTGCAATGGCCACTGAGCTTCTAGAAATTCAATTATTTACCCTTTTTCTGGAGTTTAAACTCAAATTCCCTCCTTCTCTGAGTTCCAAACTACAAAGTTTTCAGTTAAATTGCAATTTTTTGGGGACAAATTTGCCACATTTCCTACATGGAAAGAGGGGAATAAAGGTATTTTTCTCACTTTTTACACTGTACATTCATCAATTCTTTCTCCCAGAGTTCTTAAAATTAATTTAATTATCTCAGGTTTAACCAAAATGGAGAGACTTTACTGAGAAATTATTAATGACTAATTTAATGACTTTTCCCCTCCGTTTTCCTAACTGGAAATCATCAAAACAGATTCATTTCCAAATGATTCCAGAGCTCAGAGGTGTAAAAGCAGGAGCAGAGAGCCCTGAGCTCAAAGCTGAGAGAAATCCATGAAAAATCTGAAATTATTACCCCTTTTTCTCATCAAAACTCCAATTTTTCAAGCCCTGCTGCAAACAGGGGGGTTGCTATTTTTTAAATCATATTTTAACTTCATTTTAGGGGGAAAAGAAGGATTTTAAGCCCTGATTAAAAGCAAATTTCATCTCAGCATTCAAAACTGGTTTTATCTTGCAGAGAAAACAACTTTTTTGAGTTCCCATCGCAGGTGATGCCCCCACCCCAAGGGGAAAAAGCCCTTTTTTGGATTAAAAATGCCAACCAAAGCAGCCCCACTCGCCCCCAGCCCACATTTGGACAGATTTCGTTACGAACAATTAATTGCACCATTTCACCCAGGCAAAGAGAAGGGTTTTCTGGTGGGAAAACACAAATCCCAAGCAAAAACCAAGGGAAAAAAGTTAATTTTAAGCCTCCTCCATCCCCTCCCCACACTGCCCTAACCCCTCCACGTCCCTAACGAGGTTTCCTATTAATTGTTTAATTATTGGGAGCGGTGTTAACACTCAGCTCACACAACCCCTCGAGCTCCACTCCAACCCCCCCTTTAATTCCCAGCCCCGTTCCCACCCCCTGCCCAATTCCTTGGGTTCATTCTCCCTGCTCCACTCACTTCCACATTCCTCAGATTTGGAATGTCTGCTTGATGGATTCACTTTTTTCCCCCCTTCCCTCCCCCCTTCTCTTCATTCATTCATTCTTTCGACCCCATCCAACTGGGGCTTTTCAGCTTCCCCCTCCCAACCCCCCCTTCAATCTCAACGAAAAAACCGGAATTCTCTATTGGATTTTTCCCCCCTTCAAGAACTTATTTTTTTTTCACATTCCAAAGAAGAAAACTTAACGATTTTTAACTTTTTTTTTGGTTTAAAATTGAAATCCCCCCGAGTTTTTCTCACAACCAAATCAAAGCAGAACCGACTCGCCGACAGAAAGGAGATGCTTGAAACGAATCTAAATTAACTTTACAACTCGGTTTTGTCCACAAAATGACACATTTAGGAGCATTTCTCAAGATTTCTTTACTTCTGAAGTATTTTGCTAAAATGGCTCCCCACCATCATTAACATAATTTGCAGCCCTAAGTGTGATTTGAAGAATTACTGTAATTAAAAGACACTAAATCAATTTATTCCTCTTGCAGCCACACAAACCAGGGGCTTCCTTTTGGGGCCATTTTAACCCATTGAGGAACTTTTTAAATTCTTTTTCCATGCTGGGTTTGGGGACAGGAGAGATTTTAGAGAGGGAGAGAGACCAATGAGAAAGATTTCCTTGCAAAAATATAATTTCTAAATGCATTAATTAATTAAAACCACCCAAATGAGTTTTTCCTCAATATCCCTATTTCCACCTTCAACAGAAGGGAGAAAACAAACAAAAAACCAACTTTCCTTGGATTGTTTTTTTTAATATATCTATCTATAAATTACCTGGGAAGGGCAACATTGCTCATGACTTGTTTTCCCACATTTTTAAAGGGGGAAAAAAAAATTAATCTCAGGTTTGGGAGTGGGGGGAGGGGGAGTTGTTTGCTTTAGATCCCACCAACCCCATCTGATTCTGTCCTGCCTTAATTAACCATTTCCTGTTCTCTCTGCCTTTAAACTGGAAAATCCAGTCTGCAAAACAAGCAGAAAGGGGGAAAAAGGATAGAAAAAAATAAGACTTTTTCCCCCAACCATTACTTAGGAGGAGGCAGACAAAAATCCCCCAAATTACCCCCAAAAACTCCTTTGGAGCAATCAAAAAAGTTGAGTTTTGCCCACTCAGAAACACAAACTGCTCCCCAAAAATGGCATTCAAGGAACCACGGGCGCTGGGATGACACAGGGAACCCCCTGAGCCCCCCAGATCCCCCTCTGGGTCCCCAAAATCCCCCCCTGGAACCCCAAAACTCCCCCCTGGAGCGAAGAGAGGCCAAAGCAGCTCCTGTTGCTTTAAGAGCAGCCCCCAACTGGGGGGGCTCATTTTAACCCCCCAAAAAAGGGATTTATCAGCTGAATTCAGCTTAAATTTTTTAAGGAAAACCACCCAAGATTCCTTCCAAAGATCTCCAAGTTCCCCCCTCCCCACAGGCACTTATTTCAATTATAGCACCCAAAATATTCCCCTTTTCAGTGGATTTTCCCCCCAGGTGCTCTGAGAGGGGCAGAATCCGCTCCCCACCCACCCACTGCTCACCCAGGAGCACAAAAAGAGGGTTTAACTTGATTTTTAAGTGTTATTCTGTTATTCTCCCCACTGTAATTGCCTTTCCAATAGAGCACTCCGGTCATTGAGAGGAGTCACCGTAACAAGTCAATCGATCCCCGGCCACGAGGCGCCAAAAAAAGAAGGAATAATCATCAGAATCATTAAATATTGGCTCGGAAACGATGTGAGGGATTTGGGAATGCCTTTTGGGATGAGCCCCACCAACCAGCTCTGCCAACTTCGAGGGGAGGCCAAAAGGGGGTGTGACCCCCCAAAAAACAGGCTGGGGCAGGGCTTGCCAAGGGATGGGGAGAAGGGCAGGAATTTGGGCCGGGATTTGGGAAGGAAGGGTTGGCTTCGCCTCTTGGCCGGCCTTGGAGCAGCCGCCTCGTCACGTGGCGAGGGGTTTGGGCTGAGCGATCCAACGTGGAGCGCTCGGGATGGGATGGGATGGGGAGCCCTCGGAGCTGGGCACGGGGGGGATCAGAAATAAAGGAGCACCAAGAGGTGGATCGAGCCAAGCTCGTGCCGAGGGCTCATCCCGGGGCTCGGCGGGGCCCGCGGGGGCTCCGAGGCCGGCCCAGCTCAACAACAAAGGGCCAAAGAAGATGGAGATGGGCTGGGCGAGGGCGGCGGGGGAAGGCGCTGGGCAGGTAGAGGGGCAGCCCCAAAAACAGCCCTTCTTGCCCCAAAATGGGAGTGGGGGCAGCCAGGCCAGCTCCCTGCCCCGCCAGGCGTTCAATCCTCCCCAGCATGGCACGGCCAGCCCAGCCCCATGTTGTTTTTATCCTTTTCTTTAAGTCCTTCCCATCAAACCTCAGCAAAATTCACTTTTTTTTTAATTTTTTTTTCTTAATCGAATTTTTTTTTTAATAATAATAATAATAACCCAGTTCTCTTCCCAAAGCAAAGATCTCACAGCCCAGGAGTCAAGCAAGGCTGGGAAATTCTTCCAGTGCCACAAGTTTGAAAATCCCAACCCAAAGTGCCATCCATCACCTCGGGCGAGCGGGGGGATAATTATTTAACCATTGCTTTTTTTTTAATTTTTTAATAAAAAAACTTAACAGAGGAAGTTTTCTTTTGAATTAATTAATTAATCGATTGAACATTGAGCCTTAAAACTGCCGCTTGCCACGCTGGGGACGGATCTAAACCCAAATCACCAACATCTCTGAATTTTACGTGCACGTATTTCAGGGTCAATTTTTGCCTCCTTTATATTGTATTAATTTCTTCTCTCCCCCCGACAGAAACTCAAATTGACAATAACAATAAAAATCAATTAAACCACTGCTTTACCTTTGCTTTTTAGGGACTGAGTGTTCGATCTCGAGCTGTTTTCCATGAAGCTCCACTTTTCCTAAAAACAAAATGTGTCTGGTTTTGAAAATCTGGGTGGAGTGGGCAGAAAGCTTTGGATAACACACCAGCACGTGAAAGCTCCCAATTTAATCCAAATTACGGCCAAATACACATTTCCCCGTTCCTTTCCAAGTGGGTTTTATTAAATACAAGCCTGGCTTCAAGTGGGAAGCGCTGGGAGGGAGTGGTGAGTCTGGACAATGTTCCTTAGGAATATTTAATTCCTTAGTTCATCCTGCTCGGAGCGAAAGAAAACGAGGAATAAGAATTTGAGCCTCGTTTTTCTCTTTTCTTTAAATCTCCCTTCTTTAAGCTCCACGAGAAAGTCCTCGGGGCAGATTTTCCCTTCCCTCTCCCCCCACCCCTCCCCATTAAAAGGCTCAAAAATCGGAACTCCATGGCAGAAATGGATTTCTCTTGGAAAATGGAGTGGGTTTCCTCGCTGCTGGCTTATAATAATGATTTTTAATTTCTTTTTTTTTCGGAGCGGGGAAGGCGATGGGAAGAGCCCGGCGGGAGGAGCTCGGGCGGTGGGAGAAGGAGGCGAAGAAAAAAAATAAGAAAAAATTTTCCAAATTCCCCCAAATTCCAATATTTTAAAAATTCTCCGCTTCCCGGGGAGCTTTTTTTTCCTCTCCGTGCTCGCAGCATGGCGACCTTCGCGCTCCTCCGCACATCACATGCCCCAGGAAACCCAGTTTCAAATCAAAATGGCCAAAGTCCCAGCCCACCCTCCCGAGCCGCGA